>VRVR01000010.1:99329-351850 GCA_009859145.1 Andalucia godoyi
TCTCTCTCTCTCTCTTTCTTTATTTTAAAAGAATCTTCATCTTCTTGTCATTCATTTAAAAAAATTAAATTAACATTCAACAATCCATTCTCTGCGGCCGTGCCACTGTTCGCAGTTTCTCGAGTTCAAAAGCAAACCTGGCTTTCTTTCGCAGGATCGTCATTACGACGTTTCAAGTCCGCTGGCCTTTCCTTTGCCGCATGAACTTGGCGGCATTGAGAGCTCGGGCTCATGCTAGAAAGGCCCAGATCGCCGCTCTGGAGGATCAGATGTCTCTCAGGTTTGTGTCTTTTTGAAAGTTTCCTTTGTTTTGTACCTTGTTTGAAGAAGTTTCTCACTCATTGCTGACCTTCATGTAGCCAAATCATCCCAAATCACAATGCGGACCAGTTCGCAACGTATTCACAGAGCTCTACGATACTTCCTCGAACGCCGGTTGCCCACTGGAACAGAAACGCGACTCCGTTTTCTGTGCAGAATTACTGTCCTCCGACAAATTACGTGATTGCACAAGAGCAACCTCCTTGCTCCTCGTATTATTCCCAGCAAGCCACCGTTCCAGCCGCAGTAACTCCGAGCACAGTCGATGACACGAAGCTTGATCGAATTGAAAGCGCATTAGCAGAGATGCAGCGCACGCAACTCGAAATTGCAGGCATACTGAAGAAACCGGAAAAGACACTCCGTGACGCAGCTGAGCAAACAAGTCCGGAAGGGAAGCGAAGGCCGTTAACCCAGGTGTGCGAACAGGCTGTCAACACAAGTCCTTCGCTACTCACCGCATTCAACACGACGTTTATTTCGCTCACCGCTGTCCGAGGGGACTTGCACGTCTTGAAGAAAGCTTCGTGGCCGGCAGGGTCGGAAGCAGCTAGCAATGTGCCGCAAGACATCCGCCGGACCACGGTCAGTGCACCTGAGCCGGCGCATCTGCCTGCAACACCAGGGAATGGAGTTGCAAGCAGTGATGGAGAGAGTGACAACATTCTTTCATACGACGGACCAGTCTCTGGAATAATGGACAGTCCTGTCGCGGACTCGCAGTACCCCAGCTCCAGCGTCGTTTCAGCGACTGCACAGACCCGGGTCCATCAGACTTCTGAAGCAGTTTCAGCAAAGGAAAAGGAAAACAAGCTACCCGAATCTCAGTCGTTTTGCAAAAGCACGCTTCCTTCGGTTTCTCTGTCGAAAGCTCTTGATTTTCTGGATACTGGTTTTGCCCTGGAGCAAACGAACGACAACGGCAGTATGCCACGATCCGGGGGACAGGACGTCAATGGAAGCAGTCTTCCTTCAGCTGCATCCGCTGGATTTTCTTTTCCAAGAGCATCCACTGCAAGACCATCATCGCAGCAAGCGCTGGTGGGGACTCATCGCAATCAGCAGTCTAGTGTCGGAACTCCTGTACGGCAGCAGCTGCGGCCGTTGCGAGCCTCCCAGCCTTTTGAAACTCCACCGGCAACTGTACAGAGACGTCCAGCACTAGTGAGCAGTGAAGACTCTGCCTCGCAAGCACGGCGGCGGCGACACTGTCCACCATTCTCATCCAGCCGCCCCGTATCCACAGAAAAAAGACAGACGACCCATGTTCAGAAAGAGACACCACATCGAGTGCCTCGTCATGGTTCTTCTTCCTCCTCCTCTTCTTCTTCTTCTGCTGCTGCTGCTGCTGCTGTTGGTCAAAGCGAGCCGGCAAAAGCGTGGTCTCAGATTGATGACATTGCGCTGTCGCAAGCCGATGTCAGCAACATGACCGACAGAGAGCTGCGGAAGCATCTCCTGAAGTGCCGGAGCATGTATACCGCTGCTGAATAAACATCAGAATTTGCCAGTGATTGAAGACCGCTGCAAAATGATAGGGAAAGGAACTCTTTGGAGCAGGTCGTAGTGCAGACGCTGAGATGTCACAGAATTTTGGCAGGTGTGCCGCAAGGACCAAAGAAGCATGAGAAACCCTGCTGTACGCTCAACACCTCGATGCCAGACTCCATCTTATTTATTTATTTATTTTTTTGGCCCGCTTTTGACTACGGCCATTTTTTTGGCCAATCCATTCTGCGAGAAAGGCCGGCAAGTTCTGTGATCAGTCCGGATTTCAGATTCAAGAATGCTTTCAGCGCTGTCAACGCGTTGTGTATTTTTCAGTTCCCCCCCACTTCATGAGTAAGAGAATCACAATGTATCTGTCGTCGACTGCGGCGCGCTTGCTGGACGAAGAGCTGATGAGCCCGCAAGTGGGCTTCTCTCTCCACCAGCTGATGGAGTTGGCCGGGCTGTCTTGTGCATCCGCGATCACGGATGCGTTTCCCACAGCTTCCAGGTTTCTTGTGGTTTGTGGGCCAGGCAGTATGGAATTTCCCCCCGCTTCTTCTTCTTTTTCTTCCTTGTCCCCCCGTGTTTCGTACAGCATTACTAAACACAACTGTTTTTCGGCAACCGCAAAAAAAAAAAAAAAAAGACAATGGAGGAGATGGTCTGGTTTGTGCGCGTCATTTGTCATTGTTCTCCAGGTCTGCGACGGTGCTATATCCAAAACGGACTGACAGGGATCCGTTCATCGGGCTCGTGAAACAGATGGATCATTTTGGAATCCCTTTTATCGAAACAATGCCGGGCCACGAACAAATGAATGAGCAGTATGATGTGGTGGTGGATGCAATATTTGGATTTTCATTCAAGGGCGACATTCGACCGCCGTTTGCAGACATCCTTCGAGAAATGTGTAAGCTTAAGATCCCCGTAGCGAGCATTGATGTTCCGTCTGGATGGCACGTTGATGACGGGCCATCGCATCTTGCTTCCGACTTGCAGCTGCGTCCGACGATGCTGATCAGCTTGACGGCTCCAAAGGAGTGCGCTCGACACTTCAGTGGGCTGCATTATGTGGGCGGCAGATTTGTCAGCCGAGCGTTGCGCCAGCAGCTGGGCATCGATTTTCCATACAAGGGCCCCAATCAATATGTGAAGTTGGAGGAGGAGAAGGAGTAGAGAGTGGCCTCTTTGCACACGTGTTTATATTCCTTCTGGCTATGTGACATCAAAATAATAAGTTATTGCAGTGGCAAGGTGCTTCTGGTCAGAGATGCTTGGCGTGCACGATTCAGTGCAGCAGACTTTCGCAGATTTGGCGAATCCTCCCAATCCGCAGTACCACCTCGACCTATGCCACCTGATGATGAATCTCCAGATTTGGTTGCGGGTTGTTGTTGTTGTTGCTGCTGCTGCTGTGTCTGTGGTGCCGTGGTTTCATCCGCGGTGTCGTCCTGCACGCCGTCCTGTCTTGTTTCAAGAGTCTGCAAAGAGGACTGCAGAATCTTCCGTCTGCGCTCCATCTGCTCCATTTCGAATTCGGCGCGACTCTCGGTGGTCAGCATGATAAGGTCAACCTTGTATTTCGCATTTTCCAGAATCTTCAGCAGCGCATCTTCCATATCTTGCTGCTCTTTTAGTTTTTGGAACTCGCTCGCCCTGTCACGCATGATTCTCACATACTTGTGCACAGACGCGCGAAACTGTGTGACCTGACGATGGATCATGGCTTCGAGGTTGTGAAACAAGACATCTGTGTCGTACGACGGCAAAACTACCCCGTCAGCCTCCGTGAACACTGGGTGCTGCGAAGCAAGCGGGGTCTGAAAATGCTTGACATCCAAGAGTTGCTCCAGCGGAACTGTCTTTAGAGGCGGTTGACTGTGCACGAGGGCCTGCGTTGGAGCTGCTGCTTTGCTTTGGGAAGAAATTGGCAAGGAAATTGGCTGCGGAACGGGAACGGAAGCAGCGCTTCGTTGTGCAACTGCAGGGCGTTTTAGTGGCGCTGCCAAGTCCAGCACCGCAAGTACACTTTGCTCCACAGATGTTGAAATATGATACCGACTTGAAAAGGTAGAAGAAGTAAGAAAGGATGCAAGCAGGCACGTGAACTGCGACATGGACACTTCTTTTTGGACATTCAGTTGGGATGCGCAATAGGCAGAGAGATCGCCCAGCCAATCGCCCGGCATTCTGCAGAGCACTGTCATCAATTCTTGGAGCTTGTAGTTTTCAAACACAATACCAAACGGATAGACGTTTCCAAAAATATGGATGGGAAGGAACACGTCGAGTGATTTCCAGTCACTGGACGGCTCTCGAGGCGATGTGATCACTCCACGAACTGCGGGGCTCGAGCCCGAACCAAGACCAGGGCTGGGACTGGGACCGGGGGTCTGAGGACTCTTCGGATCGCCTGGGTTGAAGATTTTCTTTTGCTTGTTCATGTTTGCGCTGGACGAAGACGCGTTCCCAGCAAGGTCCGTGGAATACTGCTGAATAGGAGGAGTTTGGAACACCAGTCGGTTTGGAGATGCTAGCTTCTGGGGACTGTTCTTGGTTGGGGAGAGATGTTGAAAGTAGTGCGGGAAAACATCAAAGAGAATCATTCGCAGGGACGTTGAGTCCTTTTTGGAGAGATCCGAGTGCAAGAATATGGAGTATCGAGCCAGTCCGACCAGTGCCAAGACCCCGAAATCCAGACGATTTTTGCACAGATCCGAGATGAACATCGCCCAATCTCGGTCCACAGAAGCGTTGGAGTGGGACCGATCGTTGTGTGAAGAATGCCTATGGTGATGATGTCCATCATTGTTGATGCCGCTCTGATACCTCTCGTCCGCCGCCACGGCCTCCGCCTCGGCCTGCACGTCCATGTCTGCATGATCGTACTGATGCATCTGTCGCGAATAGTGGTCGGATGCCTTGCAAAGATCGTACCACGCAAGATCGACAAGACTCTTCAACTTCACCTTTTTGAGAATGGCCGAGTACATTACGTCGGACGGTAGAAACGTGACGCTGTGTGTGTACGACCACAGCTCATACTCCAAGATGTACTCCAGTGCATTGTCGAGCACCCGAAATGACAGCAGTTCAAAGTACGAATACGAAACGAGCCGGATTTGATGGGGTGAATTGTACACTGGCTTTGTGTGAACCGGAGATTTCAGAAGCGATGCTATTGGATATGGCGAATCCAACACTTCCTTTGGAGGCGTGAAGTACTGACCTAACCTCATCCTCTACCTACGCATGCCCTCTTGCAATGATAAACTACTCCCCAACGAATGATGACGATGACGATGATGATGATGATGATGCTCTCTTTCTTACTGGGTGAACAAAACGCTATTCTCGGGGTTACGGTAAGCACATCGAATTGTTAACGACCGTTTGATGCAGGACCGTTTGATGCTTCCCTCGACAAATGAAAATCCCGAGCTCTTCCGCGAAACTCTCTTCATCCTGGATTTCTTCGTTTTGTTTGGAGTGTGTTGAGTGCGAGTGAGACTTGAGAGTGAGTAAGACAGCGCATCATCGTCATCGTCATCGTCATCGTCATCGTCATCGTCATTGGTATTTCGTTCTGTCTGCCACGTGTCTGTTATCGAGAATACTCCTTCGATCTCTGCTTGTACAGCCTCGTCATCGAAGCCTGCTCATGAGCCCTCTTAAACGAGCTGGATCACCGTTGGTCGGCGAAGAGCCGCTTGCCAAAGATATCAAAACAATGAGCTCAGTTCCTGGCTTGTCGTCATCGCAGTCTTCTGCACATGTGGCATGTGGAATTTCTGGATTTGTGAACCCCAGTCTCCCAAAGCTTATTGGAACCCTCAAAGAAAGATACTCGGATTTTATCGTCCATGAAATATCGCTTTCTGGAAAGGTTTGCAAGCTGGAATCGCTGGAGATTAAGAAGGAGGTTGCCGGTCTTGCAAGTTCTGTAGACAAGATCGTGTCCGTTGATGATCTCTTGAATCCTTTGGGATCTGAATTGCTCGTTTCTGCAATGAGAGAGCTGTCTTTGATGTTTGGCGAGGCTGGCTCCGAACTCGTGTTCAAGAAGCTGGAGGATCGTGGTCGAGAATACCTGAAGTTTTCCTACAACGAACCGTTGGATCTTCCGCCGATGGAGAACCGAGAGGCCCGAAAGGCGGTCCACGAGCTTGTGAGAGACAAGCTCCCGCTTTTCATGTCGATTACAAACTCGGCAGATTCGAGAATAATCATGCTGCACAATCGATTTTCAGTTCGCAAAGAAGGGTCATCGCGAGATGTGCAATACCGCGTGTTTTCTCGAGTGCCGTATGAAAAGATCCAGGAAGCAAAATTGGAGTCTGCAGTCACATTAAAAGAAGGAGGAACGCTCGTTTCCATTTACGATGGACTGAAGGATCGTTGGCCTCGAACGCTTCCCTGTCATCTGCACTTTACGCTCCACAAGTACAACATCGATTCGCTGGGAGCATTGTCGACAATTGCCAAGGCATGCAATATGAAGCCGCACCAATTCCAAATTGCGGGCACAAAGGATAAGCGAGCAATCACGTCGCAGAGAATATCGCTGTTCCATGTGTCCGCCGAGAAGATTTTCAATGCAGGGCTGCTTGTTCGAGACAAGGGGATTGTCGTCGGAGACTTTGAGTATGACACTGGTCCTCAAAAGCTGGGAGGCTTGAAAGGAAATGTATTCACACTCGTGTTTCGGAATTTTGCAAACACAAAGGACGAAGTCGAGCAGTGTGTGCAGTCCTTGAGATCGGACGGCTTCCTGAACTTTTTTGGACTGCAGCGATTTGGAACCACAGCGATTCGCACCCACCACATTGGAATTGAAATGCTCAAGGGTGACTGGAAACAGGCCGTGGATCTGCTTCTGATTCCACGCCCAGGAGAGAAACGACAGCCCGCTGGCCGGCAGATCTGGGCTGACACACGTGATGCTTCTGCTGCTCTGAGCAAGCTCCCGTATGCAATGGGAATCGAAAGAATGGTTCTCAGCCATTTGGCTAAGTTTCCCCAGGATTATCTCGGTTCGATCATGAAGCTTCCGCGCAACTCCCGACTCTTGTACATCCATGCTTTCCAGTCGTTTGTCTTCAATTCGATGCTATCTCTCCGTGTGGAAAAGTACGGTATGAAACCGGTCGCAGGTGATATAGTGTATGACAGAACAGCTCAGGATCGCCAGCGAGCAATGAACGACCACCAAGAGCTCTCCAAGCGAGCTCAAAAGCGGCTAGCAAAAGGAATCGCTCCTCGTCAGGACGTGGATCAAACCCTGGACTTCATGGTGCGCCACATTGATGAAGCAGAATTGCACAAGTTTGCGATTCACGATGTTCTCTTACCCCTCCCAGGCCACTCCATCTTGTATCCCAAGAACGAAATGGAAAATGCATACAAGGCCATGCTGCGCGAGCATGGTATTTCCGAAGTGGATTTCAAGGGCAAACTGCGCGAAATGACAATCTCTGGACATTATCGCCCGATGGTTGTCAAGCCCACCAATGTCGAGTATCGAATGTTTGAGTACGATGCGTCCAAGTCATTGGATCAACTGGTGTTGTCGGATCTTGACGTCATCGAAGGAAAGGTGCTGGATCTTGGCTCGGGCGTTAAAGGACTTGCACTGGAGTTTGGACTACCTTCCTCCAGCTATGCAACAATGTGCATGCGAGAAGTTGTCAGCGAAGATGTTCTTGTTGAAAAACCCGCGCTCACGGACAGTGGAAGCGGGCGGGGTGCTGTGATCGGAGATGGTCAAGTTGGAGAAGAAGCGGAAGTTGCACAGGTTGAGGATGATGATGCGTTTGCGGAGAACGACGAAATTCTGGAAGCAGCCGCGCTCGAGGAATCTGAAAACATGCAGTCCATGGAAGAACAAGAAGATTCTTAATACTCGTCCACACCGTACTTTCTTCTCTTCTTCCCGAGTGCGGGGTTCTTCTTCTTCTTCTTCTTCTTCTGCTTTTTATTTTCAAACAAAAAAATAAAAAAATAAAAAATGATAATAATAATACAAAAACAAAAACAAAACAAAACAAAACAAAAAACAACGCTGCTCTTAATGATGAGAGTAGAGTAGACGATTTCATCTTGTGGATCGCTTACAAAAAAAAACACGGCGGGTTCATTCTCCGCACGCATTTCTCGACCGCGAATTGGACAAAACCGGACGTTTTGCTCTTGAACCACCGTTGTGGCCGGTCGATCAGAATCGCTGTTGACGCCGTCCAACAAAAAAAGAAAAGAAAATTGAAAAAATTGGAGCACACAAAACCATTGCAACCAGTTTCACAAAGCGCTCGCAGGATTCCGATGGAGCAGTCGCAGGTTGGGTGGAATCAGTGGAAGAGGTAAACGAGCGCCTTGACGCCCACGGAGGCACCACTTCCCCACTTCCCTCAGCTGGGACGCTTTCTGCCTCGCGGACATTTCCTTTTCTGAACAAACATCTGGCGGGCAGCGGCCACCGCGAAACTCCTCGGGGCTGGGAAGCGGATAGCGGGAAATTTGAAGGTGTGTCGCCTCCCGCACGTTGTTGATGAGCGTCTCCCCTCTCTCTTTCGAAAGACCGTCTGCATGCACACATCCGAGCCGTAGCAAAGTCAGAACCAAACCGGAACGCCGAAGCTTCTGCTCTCGCGCAGTGCTTCTTGAGGTCGACTCGACGTGGTATGATGGATTTCACAGAATGACATGCCTGCTCCGCTTCTTGACGGCGCTTGCACGACGCGTGCTGATTTGCGAAAACTGCTCGTACGCCCTAGGACACAACTGCGGTGCATCAAAGCAAAGAACGGTCGACGCATGGAAGCAGAGGCCATTGGAAAAGCTCTGTGGCACCTGACACGACTCTTTTCTCCTTCCCGACGCCATTCACGCTGGTTCCTTTCTTTTTCCGTGATGCGTTCACTCCCTTCTCGCCTCCAAAGAGAAGAAAAAGATTGAAGGAACGTCTTCTTTTGTTTTCGTTGCTGGTTTTTTTCCTCCCCCACTCCTTTCTTTTTTGGATTTTGGATTTTGTATTGTGTGTCTTCGTTCTTATCTGACAAATTACCCTCCTTCCGATCCGTGCTCGCTTCTTCAGTCAGTCTATACTCGGAGAAATGTCCAAGACAGCTGCCCCTGGAGATGGCGTCCATCGTACAGGAGCAGCAGCAGCAGCAGTGCCAAATGCTTCTTCCGGCGAGAACAGTGCATCCCGGCTGATAGCCCATCTTACATTGGACGATGATCAGACCAACAGTGTCATCGGCGTGAACTGTTCTTCCTCTTCCGCTACCTCTTCTTGTGCCGACGGAGATCGCGAGCAATCCGAATCACTGTCTCACACACAGGGCAGCCATCTGTCGTCACGCATTGAAGCAAACTCGTACGAGCATGCTCTCTCCGGGGGTGATTCTGGGGCGCCGGAGGGCGGTGTGGTTGTCGGCAACGGCAATCATCCGCAGTATCACCAAGGTTCGGAGCAGCAAGACAATCAGCAACACAGTAACACTAATAATAACAATCTTAATATGAATATGCACGAAGATGACGCGGCGTACGCAAATGCTAACTACTGCCAGGATACGATCTTTGTCGGAGGGCTGTCGTTCCGCATTACAGAGGACGAGCTGCGGTACTTTTTCGAAGGTATGGGTGAAGTCACGCATGTGTACATCAAGCCGAATCAGGATCCGTCGACTGGACGGCTCCGTGGGTACGGATTTGTGACGTTCCGGGACTCGCACATTGCACAAAAGCTGCGATCCATGGGTGAAGTCCGTTTCGAGTCCAAGCGCCTGGTGATTGGGCCCGTCCGTCGTCCATCCCAGGGTCCTCCGCTGTCCTCATCGCGCAGAGGCTCACCCTTTTCTGGCACTGCTCCGCAGACGTTTGCATTTCCACCTCTAGCAGTGTTTGGGGCGAATGGACTTCCTTTGCAGCCCGCAGTTGTCTCTGCCGTTCCCCCTGCTCATGGTGGACAGTACAATCCAATGGCTCCCGCCGATGCATCTCCGGCTGCCATGACGTTGGCAGATCCAAATGCTGTGCTGCAGCCGGCTCCTGTTCCCCAGTACTATGACAACGTTGCCGCATACGCGGCACAACAGTACCAGTATACACAGGGAGCGATGTATGCTGCTGCTGCTGCTGCTGCGGCGGCGGCGGGTGGTTCTGGCGGCGGTCACTCTCTTCCATACGGCCAGCAGTACCACCAATATGGCTCTCCTGGCGCCCACGTGCATGGAAATCATCGGGGTGGTCGCGGTTCTCGTAATGGGGGACCCTCAAACTATGGTCATTCTGGGGGCAATCCAAACTCCGGATACGGGTATGGACATGCTCACTCGCATGCTCATGCACACACCCATTTGCACAATACCGGATCCCATCGGACGCCCTCGAGTGGATCCTCTCTCCCACTGTACTATATTCCGCCGTACTACTATACATACGCCCCGCAACAGGCCGCACACTATGGGTATGCTGTGGCTCCTCAGATGCACGTGAATCCGGGTGTTTCTTCTGCAGCGGGTACGGTTTCCGTCGAGACGCCGGCACCAACGGTGGCAAATTCCTGATGCTCCTGATCTTGTCAGCCCAAAAAATCTCCTTCTCCCTGCTTCTAACTCGATTGAGGCGTCGATCTACCTCCGAAGAACTGTACACATTGTATACATTGATTCCGGGAGCGATTTGTTGTTGCGGTTCACAGTAGTTGGTACGTGAGAAATTGGAGGTAATAATTAATAAAATGATGATAAAAAGAAACGGAAGTTCGCAGAAACAAAGTAATTTCTTAACCATTAATTTATTTGACATCAAGATGAAACGGACATTACACCGGGACAACAGCAATCACACACACACACACACACACACACACACACACACAGATCGGTAAGGTGGAGAAAACATAAAACAATTACGACATCTGTACAACAACAATTTTCAGAGCATATAAAGGAGGAAGGGAGAGAGAGAGAGAGAGAGAGAGAGAGAGAAATCATTCATCAAACTGGGTAAGGTCCAACGAAAGAATGCGAGAACCATCCACGACCTCGTCTCGACAAATTCCCATCAGCGCATCCGCGTTCTCAAAAAAGATTTCTCGGTGAGAAATTACGAGGACCTGGGTACCATTCTCGGGAATCCGAATGTCGACGCCGTCTGGAACTGGCGGAGCAGTGGGGTTGTCTTCGGGCTTGTACCAGGATTGCGAATGAGAAAAGACACGAAGCAAGCGAGTGATCTTGGAAATGTTGACAGGATCCAACGCAGCATCCATTTCATCCATGACGAGAAACGGTGCACCGGAGTACACCTGCAACGCAATGACAAGGGCGAGTGCCGATACCGTTTGTTCTCCGCCAGATCGTGAATTCAAGCCTTCTGCGATGACACGCTTTCCAGGGGGAGTGCAGTTGAATTTCACACCACTTGAAAATGGCTCTTCGGGAGCTTCAAGACCTAAAAAGGCTGACCCTCCCAGAGGATTCTCGGAATCGGCCGTCAGTCCTCGATAGATTTCCGGCAGCAACACAGAAACAGAATTGAATAAGCGCATGAATAAATCCGTTCGCTTGGTTTGCACTTCCTTGAAGTGGTGTTCAGCTTGCTGTTGTACTTCCCGCGACTTGTCGCAGTCGCGCTTGGCGTGTTTGAGCCGTGTATCCGCAGCAGCAAGCGTCTCATTTGCCCGAGACAGCGAAGGAATTGTCGCTTGCTGTGCCATGCGATCTCTTTGTGCCGTCATTCCGCGAATCTTCTCCTCGTATTCCGAGATGATTGTCCGAAGCCCGTCGTCGATAACAGTCCGACCGGATGATTCGGCAGAGCCTTCTTCAGAGGACGCCTTCTCTTTCGTCTGGCGTCCAACTTTGCGTCGCTTGGAGGCTGGAGCAGACACAATCTGTTTGGAGGCCACGTCACGAGCCGCCTTTGGAAGCGAGGAGAAATCGATGCGATACTTGTCGGAGGATAATTCGTCAACCAAGATCTCCGACAGCCATTCTCCAAGTTCGCTTTCACCCTCTTCGTCGTCGTTGTCGCTGTCGTCATTCACTGATCTCTTGGGGATGTTCGTGATGCCATCCAATCTCATTCGTTCCAGCAAAGCAGTCCGGTCACGAACAGAAATGTCAACTCGTTCGCTGATTTCCGTCAACCGACCCTTACAGTCCTGCACGTCTCGCGATCGTTGGCGATCTTCTGCAGCAGTGCTCCGGATCTCTTGGTCAATGGCGACAAGTTCTCTTTCAAGTTGAGTAATCAGCTCCCGCCGTTTGGCTTCTGTAGAGCGCCGTTCTTCGGCTCTAGACAGAGCCCTTTGCAGCTCGCGTTCGATTTCCGAAATGCGATCCTTGTCCGTTTGGATTTGAGCAGTCAATTTCTTGATTCGAGAATCATCTTCTTCTAACGATCTTTCCAAGTAAGACAAGCTTGCTTTGAGCTTTCCGACAGTGTTTTCGGTCTGTGCTCGGTGTTCCTGTGCCTCACGGAGCACTTTCGCGGCGCTGGCCTTCTTTTCTTCAGCGGCTCGAAGCGCAGAAATCGACGACTGGTTCACTCCTAGACGGGACAGGGTTTCCTGCTCAATCGCCCCTCTTTGAGCCTGCAAATCCTTCTTGCGAGACTCGTACGTCGCCAGAACGTTCATAACCCGATCGGCCTCCGATTCAAGTTCTGAAGTTAAAGAGCTCAGTGTTTGGATCTCCTTCTGCTGCTCCTCCAGGCGTTTCGTCACCACTGTCAGTTCCTGCTTGATTTGACGGGCATTTAGCTCAAAGCTCCTACGTTCTTCCAAGCGAGCCGCGGTGTTTGCGTGAACAAGATCAGCGTACTCGCGCTCTTCGTCCTTGACTTGGGCAACAAGCAGCTCCATCCGACTCTTGATGACGGACATCGGGTCTTCATCTGATTGTTGCATATAGGTGGCATACTGGGGCGACGTGGATTTCGGCGACCCGCCGCCAGAGAGAATGCCGTTTTTGTGAATCACAGATCCATCCAAAGCACATATCTTCACCCCAAGTCTTTGAGATCCGTACGCTAGTTCGCGAGCCTCGTCAAGAGTGTCAACTGCAACAGTGTTTCCGCATGCAAACTGAATCGCCTTTTCGATGGCAGAGCGCAGAGAAAGCTCCGGGACACGCGGCTCCACAAGATCCACGGCGCGCCGGGCTGTGCCACCCAGGTGGCGGAACCGTTCTTCAGGTGCCTTAATGTGCGCCTGGATGGAATCAAGGGGCAAGAACACGGCTGATCCGATGCGCTGGTCGCGCAGATAAGCCATGCATTCTCGCGCAGCCTTCACGTCATCAACCAAAATTGCCTCCCAGTAACGACCCATAGCGGAAGCTACCACGCGCACGTATGCATTCTCGTTCTTGGAGCTGGAGCTGGAGCTGGAGCTGGACCCGGTGTTCGAGGAAGGCTGCAGCACGCGAACCAAATCGCAAGTTCGACCCCGGACACCTCGGATGGATTGCACCATATGCTGGACCGCAACTCGCATTTGCTGCGCATGCGTACTTTCTCGTTGGGTATCTTTCAGTTCTCGCCGTGCAGCATCCAAGTCTTCCAACTGCTTCTTTTTGTTCGTCGTCGACGCTTCGAGCTGAATCTTTCGCTCACGATCGTTTTCCATTGCCGCGTCAATTGCCGCAATCGATCTTGTAATCTGTGCGTGCTGTGACTCAAGGTTCTGCAATCGCACACGAGAAACCTCCACACGTTCCCTAGAATCAGAAATTTGCATTTTCAGCGACGCAGTGCGTTCCTGAAGGTTCTTCATCGCATTTCGGTCCTGCTCCGCATCGCGATCCAGCTGGTGCTCTTGGCGGACTACAGGCAGCAGTGCGCGCTCCAATGACGACTGCACGCTCGCCTTACCCTCGATCTCCTTTTCTGCACTGGCTGCTGCTTCTGCAGCCGCGAGCTGAGCCTTTTCCTCGGCTTTTACATGCCGATCAAGAAGCTCGGATGCCTTTTTCAAGTCGGCCTGCAGAGACAAGGTTTCGGACGAATGACTAGCCTTCTTGTCCTTCCAAGAATCCAATGCCTTTGCAGCTTTCGGAATGGTGATATCCAAGAGGTCTTTCTTCTCCGAATTGAGTTTGGTGATGGATTCATCGATACTGCTAAGATTGGAATCCTTCGCCTTCTTCTCTGCAGCAGAGAGTTCCTTGTTGATCTTGACTCGCCGCTTCTTCAAATCTTGGACCTTTTCGCGAACTTCTCTGTCCTCGATTTCCGCTTTTTTGAGAGTCTCGGCAGCTGCGGCAACATCAGCACGCGCGTTCCGGACTTGCATCTCCAGGGCAAACAGTCGAGTGAGAGCCTGCTCGCGTTTTGCATGTTCTATCTGATTGGACACTGTGACGTACTCCTGTGCAGCCGTTTTTTGCATTTCTGCCTGCGCCTTCTCCGTCTGCGCACTCTTTTTCCGTTTATGCGCCGCAACATACTCGGCCGACGACGCATCCAACTCTGCTCGGAGTCGTTCATAGTCGCCCTTGAGCACTGCGGATCCACTCACCTGCTCAAACAATTCGGTGAGTTCTTTGGAAGTCTTGAGCGACAACCTACGGACCTCGTGCTGCAGTACGAACCCAGTTTTTGCAAGAGGAGAAAGCCCGTGCGCGAGAAGACCCGTGCAGTAATCCTGGAACGAAGCAGTTTTCCCGTTGATTGCGTACCGACCCGAACCATTCGGAAGCACAGATCGCGTAAATCGGATTTCAATCGACGCTCCAGCGGCATTGGTCGATCGAAAAACCAAGGAAACCGAGCAGGAAACGTCTCGCGATTGTTCAGAATCCAGCGTCTCATCAACGTCTTGATCATCAGATCCCTCTGCTGCACCTGCCTCGGTAACACTCTTTGATAGGCTGCTCGACGAAGTGGAACCCGGGGCAGAGTTGTGAGAAAGATCCGTCAATGAAGTGCAGCGAAGATCTCGGGCGTGGCAACCAAGAACAAACCGGATTGCATCAATGATGTTGGACTTTCCAGCACCGTTCGGTCCAATGATGCAAGTAAACCGCGAAAGAGGACCCAAGATGTGTTTTCCCGCATACGATTTCCAGTTTTCGAGCTCCAGTGCAACTAGAGAACCAGACGTCTGCTGCTTAGGACCAATCGACGAACGAGTCCGACGGTCTGAGGACGACATTTGGCGGAGCAGAAGAGGGGGAAAGAAACAAGCAAGAACAGATCTTTTTGCAGTAAAAAACAAGGAAGAAAGCCAAATTTAAAAGAAAATTAAAAAAAACAAAAGAAAAGAAGGAAGAAAAGAAAAGAAGGAAGGAAGGTAGAAAAGAAAAAGGAAAGAAAAAGAAGGAGATGGGGAAAAAACCACAGTGAATTTTTTTTTAATGTGGTTGTTTATTGTGGAGACACGTGAATGTGTGTTTTTTTTTTTTTGGAAGGGATGCAATCTCCCATCTGGCGCGGAACGAACATTTTTTGGCGGGGGAAATCCTGCATAGCATCAAAGTATTGAGTAAACCTCCTTCCGGTACATTCGTGTCGAGCACCTTAGCGCAGGTGGTTAGCGCGACAGGCTCATAACCTGTAGGTCTCTGGATCGAAGCCAGAAGGTGCTATCGTAGCTCGTTTCTTTTTTGTTTTTTGTTATTCTATTATTTAATACATTTTTTTAATCAAGTCAGTCTGGGGTTTTTCGTTTTTCATGTTCATGCTCATGTTCCGCTCTCGTTTCTCTACTTGCTTTTTATTCATCCTGCTGTCCATGACCCGTACGGCTGAAGATCTATGTCCAATCATGTAAGTCGGACTCTTTTGTTTGCTTCGGTTTGCATTCCGCTGGAACACGTTCCGTTGCTTCGCAAACTTCAGCACCATTTTGAGCTGCTGGCAAATGCAATCGATGCTTGCTTCCGCACATCACCGATGAATCCATTTCCAATTCTTCCGATGCGAGTTTCTGGGAAAGTCGAAATTCCGAAATACCTGGTGCATCCTCATTACCGTATTTTGACCCTACTGGGAACTTTGTTTTTGCAGTTGGACGATTTCATGGATCCCAGAGTAGAATTTCAAATGGACCATGTTCGGAGGAGCAACGTGATGAATTATGTGCTCGATTCGCCGGAATGCGACCAGAACTTTCAGACTCCAACTTCAGAGTATTCGCCGAGTTGTGGTGCGTTTTCAGCCTTGCCAGACGATGTTCCTGGTGCTTTCGCGGAACCGTTCCGGACAATTTGGACCCTGTACAAGGAGCAAGGCGCCGTGCCAGAACCTGTAGCACTCGTTCATCCGCTGACTGTGTCTAGACCTCGAGAGCTGGTGTTGCTGATGGATGTGTTTGATCGCAGGCAACTCTGCGAAACTTGCATTGCGAAAGAAGGCTCAGCGTTCTCTCGGTTGTGGAAAGTTTGGAAAGCCAAGGAAATTGCAGAACAAGCGCGATGTGTTGTGCTAGACTGGAGAAAGGCGCAGCTTCGGTGTGTTCAGCGGATTCGAAGGGTGCAGCTCCTGTCTTCGTATTGTGATTTGAGAATCCGCAAGACGATGCTGCACAAGCTTCGTTGCTGGGTCAAGGCAGCGCGATGGTCACGGCTGTTTGTGCGAGACCAAGCCCACCAATCTCGCTCAGCCATTGAAACAGCTCTGAAACTGATGACGATGCGACGGATGATGTCGAGAATCGCGGAACTGAAAGGTCGACAATACGCAATTCCGCCACTTTGCTTTACATCTTTTCCATCCTGTTGGTCGTGGAAATTATTCTCTGTCGATTCAATGGAGTACGGCGAAGCAGGTTCACTGGAGGATGATGACCAGGAAGATGAGCTTCTGGGACAAGAAGCGTCCCCGTCTGCTGCTGTAGAGAGCGCTCTTTTGCAGCAGGCTGTGGTGGACACTCCTGAACCATTGACTAGTGTCGAGGATGTGCTGACGCATCCTGGAATTTCCACGGTGCTGGACGACATGTTCTCAGCTTCGGAAGACCAAGCTATCCAGGATTCTCGGCTTGTCTTCTTCTCTCGGTATCTGAGTTCAGGGAACGCATTGTATGCGCTCGAGTCTGTTGTCAAGGGTGGTACTGCATTGACTCTGCTATGGAAAACCGGGCTGCGCTTCTCTGCAAGCAAGATTGAAGCAGAACTTGCAAACTCTTCTTCTTTGTCTAGTCCTCGACAGGAGACCGCGCTGACGTCTGGAGACGCGTATTTCGTCTCGACTGCGGCCAAGTTCATGAGCGGCGTTCTCGACAAGTGCGAGCCCTTGCAATATCTGAAAAATGACGAAGCACGCGCAGTGATTTGGAGAGAATCACATCTTGTTCCGCGCTCCATTTGCAAGGACTTTGAACGAATCTTTCAGTACAATCCTTCGCAGGACCAGTCGCCAAGTCGGTTTCTTCAGAGCAAAATGGAAAGGTGGCGCACTGCTGCTCAGAATCCTGCACAATTCAAGAAGCATCTGCTGGCTGTGATCCTCCAGTATTCTTGGTCCCTGGCGCAACTTTTGGCTTTGCATCTGGAACCATTCCATTCGGCTGGTTTTCCATGTCCCTTGCTGCCGTTCGACGTGGACACTGTCAAGAGCTCTTGCGCGCATGCTGTCCAGCTCGTCGGTCAATTGTCGGGCATATTCCTCCTCGAGGCGGACGATTTACCTTGACCTCTCCTTCAAGTGCCGTCTATTAATAATTTCCCGACGAAGCCGAAAACAAAAACAAAAACAAAAAATGCACCGCCGACGCTCCGATCGTTTCAAAAAAAAAAGCAAGGAAGAGTGTGTTTCGCGTGTGTGTGTGTGTGTGTGTGTTTGTGCGGAACCTTTCCATTTTTCATCATCTTCTTCATTTTTCTTCCATTGGTTGCACTACTACTACTACTGCTGCTGCTGCTGCTTCTGGTTCTAATGATTCGAACAATGGTGGAGCCTGTGAAGAAGGTTGTGATTGTTGGTGGCGTGGCGGGCGGAGCGTCTTGTGCAGCTCGATTGCGCAGGCTTTCCGAGTCGGCGTCGATTGTCATGCTTGAGCGTGGTGCATATGCATCCTTTGCGAATTGCGGTCTTCCGTACCATATTTCAGGGGAAATCGATGATCGTGACGATCTGTTGGTTGTTTCACCCCAGGTGTTCCGTGGGCGTTACAACGTGGATGTGCGGACAAACACAGAATGTGTGTCGATTGATCGTGCAAAAAAGACAGTAATGTGCAAGTCCTTGGCAGACGGATCCGAATTTTCGCTTCCCTACGATACGCTTGTTCTGGCGACAGGTGCTTCGCCATTTGTGCCGCCGAACCTCGCGTCTGCCGTCAAGGAATTTCCAGACAAGGTGTTTGTGTTGCGCAACCTATCAGACATGGACGCAATCCAAGCAAAGATCGCTGCAGCAATGACGAAAAACAATGGGAAATGCACTGCTGTCATTGTGGGTGGTGGCTACATTGGCATTGAAACTGCAGAAGCCTTTGCGAGACGAGGAGTAAAGACGGTGGTTGTGGAACTGCTTCCGCAGTTGTTGCCACCTTTCGACCCCGAAATGGTTGTTCCGATTGAGGACGAGCTGAAGAAGAACGGTGTCGAGGTCAAACTGGGGACCAGCTGTTCGGGAATCATCAGCCATGGGGACGGCATCAGAGTCAAACTTGCCTCGGGAGAAGAGGTGGAGGCAGATTTTTGTTTGCTGTCGGTTGGGGTCCGTCCGGAGTCCACGCTTGCGAAGAATGCAAGTATTGAGACGGGTCCACGCGGAGGAATTGCCGTGAATGATCACATGCAGACTCTCACGGACCCCAGTGTATATGCTGTCGGAGACGTTGTGGAGGTGAAGGATGGCGTAATGAATGTCGAGCATTTGCAGATTCCCCTTGCTGGACCCGCTAACAGACAGGGCCATATTGCTGCTTCTCACATGATTCAAGGAGAAACGAGCGTGATTCCGAACGATCGCACGTACAGAGGCACGCTCGGCACTGCCATTTTGCGCTGCTTTGGCCGTGTTATCGGGTCGACTGGTTGCTCTGAGAAGTTCTTGCGCGGACAGCTGAAAATGGAACTGCACAAGGACTATGAAAAGGTGTATGGATTTTTCAACTCGCACGCTGGCTACTACCCT
The DNA here is from genome assembly GCA_009859145.1 of Andalucia godoyi. Taxonomy (NCBI): domain Eukaryota; class Jakobea; order Jakobida; family Andaluciidae; genus Andalucia; species Andalucia godoyi. The sequence goes on from VRVR01000010.1 coordinate 118,239, forward strand.
GGTGCAGCGCGGCTGGCAATCAAGATGCTCTTTACAAAGAACGGAGGCCGTGTGTTGGGTGCTCAGGTTGTTGGGTGGGGGCATGAAGGAGTGGACAAGCGTGTCGATGTGTTTGCAATGGCTCTCGCCGGACGAATGACTGTGCATGATCTGGAGCAAGCCGAACTTGCATATGCGCCGCCTTTCGGATCTGCAAAGGATCCTGTCAATCAGCTGGGCTTCATGGCATGCGGGGTCCTCAGAGGGGAGCAGCGACATGTCTTTTGGGACGACGACCGTATTTTGCAGCGAGTGCAGGCTGGGGAGGTCATTCTGCTGGACGTCCGCTCGGTCAGCGAATGGAAGCGTGGTCATGTTGATGGTGCAGTTCACATCCCCCTCGAGCAACTGAGAGATCGTCTGCAGGAATTGCGCGATGTCGTTGGAGATACAAAGAAGCCCGTTGTCGCGTATTGTGCAGCTGGATTCCGAGGATACATTGCGCAACGAATTCTCGACAACTCTGGTTTCGATACTGCAAAGACGAGTAATCTCTCTGGAGGCTTCGAGGCGATCGCCAAGCTTTTCCGCTTCGCTCCCAAACTGTAACCGCCATGCTACTGAAACCGTACCCGAATGAATGCGTACTTCTCTGTGTGCACACGCTTTTCAGCGGTCCTCTGATCCATCATTCCATGATGCGATCAACTTTCTTTCTTTTAATTTTTAAATTAAAAAGAACACGTTCTTCTTCTGCTACTGCTGCTGTAGGACAAACTTGAACGACAAATAAAACTCAGCGTCTTTCAAGCATTTTCATTCACTCCTTTCATCTTGTCTTCTTTATTTCTGCTTGTTCATTTTCTTTCTTTTTGCACATAGATTGCCGTTTCGTTGTTTTCGAGACTTGCTGGAAAATGACAAAGCATGGAAAGAAGAAGAAAAATAGAACTTCAATAGGATCGAGTTCCTCCCAGCAGCCTCAGAATCCGGTCGATTCGCCCGTTTCCAACTCGCCCAACTCTGCTGGAGACTTTCCCATGTTCTCGTATCCTGCATCACCCCGCAGCCCAACACTGGAAAGCCCGTTCACAAAGTGTATGTGGCAAACAAAGAATATAGGAGGAATTGTTCCTGAGGTACGGCAGTCGCCAAGTCTTGTCTATGTTTCATCGTCATCGTCATCGGCGTCAGCATCCACGTCATCGGGGCTGTTATACATAGTCGGTGGTTACCTTCCAAGGAGACCGGGCCAGCGCTTAACTACAGACTCCATTTCTTTCCCGCATCTTGTTGGTATGACAGGCGCTTCGCCGTCTCAGCTGTCTGCAATTCTGGGTCATGCGTGCTTGACGACGGGCAAAAAGGCGTTTTTGCTTGGGGGCCGAACAGCCGATCATTCCGAAAGGGCATTTCCTGTTGTCCACGCCTTTGACTTTCAGAATCCACAATGGGTGCATGTGGAGCCTGATGGTATCTCGCCGCCGCCCAGACTATTCGGCGCGATTGCATCGGACTCCAATGCTTCATTTGTCTACATGTGTGGCGGATTCATGCTCACCACAGTGTTTCCCATGGAGCCATACGAATTTCACATTGCGTCACAGACATGGAGAAAACTTCCGATTAATGACAAAAGGCCGCTTCCGTCTCCACGAATTGCGTTTTCGATGGTGCTGTTTGATAATTACTTGTATATTTGGGGTGGTTGGGACCCTGTTGGGAAGGTTGGATTGAAGGACATGTGGAGATTTCCTCTAGATTACTCGGCGACTCGGCAGGCGCAGGAGTGGGAGAAGGTCACTCCGTCGGGATTGAGTGCTCCTCCTGCGCTTGCGTACCACTCGACGACGCTGGTGGCTGGGCGATACATGGTTATATTTGGAGGAGCCCAGGTGGATCTGTTGGTTGATGAAAAGGGGCATCGAATGCAGGAGCTTCGAAAGTCCAACCGGACCTATGCGTTTGATCTTGAGCAGATGAACTGGTTCGAAATTGAGACGATTGGCCCCTGCCCGGTTGCTCGCATGATGCATGGGGCGGTGCTGATTCCTCGATCTGCCCTTCCAGATCTGATGAAGTACTCTGGAACTGCCTCCTTCTCGGGGGCAGAGATTTGTGACGAAGTTCTTGCTATCTGGGGAGGGGATGTTGCGGAAACGGGATTGCACTTCATGCAATTTGGTTTTCTTTCCGGCGCCTCGTCTTCCAAGGGCGATGCGGCGTTGTTTGCTTCTGGAGGCCGCTCGTCGATCCGACATGCAACGTCTGTTGATGCATTGTCGCGCTCCGTGTCCATGACAAGCATTTCCCAGCACGAAGAATTTGTGCAGTTGCTGACCAACTACACCGAAGAGCGGGTGCTTGGAAAGGGGGCGTTCGGAGAGGTTCGACTTGTTCAGCACAATGATGTTGGTTTGCGAATGGCTGTGAAGGTCGTCTCAAAACTGGAACGTTATGAAGAAGAAGTGCTGTCGAAGTATGTCAAGGTTCCCGATTGCCAGTCTGTGAATATTATCCGATGTTTGGGCTTGAAGACCGAGGGAGAAATGCGCATGGTGTTTATGGAGTACATGGCAGGTGGCTCTCTGAAGGACTTACTGGTCCGTAATACTCGAATTCTTCCCGAGCGCGCTTGCCAGTACTTGCTCCATGTTGCTCGTGGATTGCTGTTCTTGCACAATCAAAAGATTGTCCATCGAGATCTCAAGCTCGACAACATCCTGCTGGATGACAATGGAATCGCGCGGATTGGTGACTTTGGAACAGCCTATGTTTTTGGTCTGCAGCTGTCTCGATCGTCCTCCGGTGCGATGCTGTCTTCGGTATCGTCTTACAAGACGTCGCCGAGCGACTCGGCTCGCCGGATTGTCGGCACCGTGACCCATCTTGCACCAGAAGCTGTCGATCAGCGTGTCGAATATGCCATGGACATCTTTTCATTTGGTTGCATGGCCGTCGAAATGCTCACAGGCCAGTCGCCGTTGATGAAGCGTATCGGAAGAATCCGCGAAGACGCCGCCGCAATACTTACGCTCTCCCAATGGTTTGGTGAACTAGCATCCAAATGCCCTCCGGGGGTTCATCCTCCAGAATTGTGCACCACATGCTGGGATGGTCCGACCGATGCCGACCAGCACATTCCTCCAAAGCTTGTCGAACTCATCCAGAGCTGTCTCCGCATCCATCCTGAAAATCGTCCGTCTGCTGCGGACCTCTGTGAATCACTGAGCCCAATGGCAAACGGCTCCTTCTTGTAGAATATTTGAAATGTCTATTTCCGCCTCCCCATCTCTTGTCTGTTTATGATGTTCCTGTACCCGTATGTTTCTCCACCGATTCGCGCACGTAGTAGTTTTAACTCTTTTAATGTTTTAAATTAAAAGAAAAATAAAGAATATTCTAGTCTTTAACGCATTGTGGTTTGTCATGGGTGCCTCGTGACTCGTGAGACACCAATATTCAGCTGTCCAAAACTATCTACAAGGCCTCTTCTTGTACCTCCCCAGCAACACAGAAACAAAACAAAAACAAAAAAAAGGAACGATAAACACATATTATGTTTATTGTATATCGAAAAAAAGATCCGTTATATCCGCAATCTCGGACAGTCAACACCTTCCGCTCGCCAAAACGTGAATCATTATTGATCATCGGCTAAGCTGTTACCAAAGACAGATCCAAGCCACGTGTTTTTCGTTTTTTATTCGGGGGGCGAGCACCAACTCTTTAATGCAGAATGCTCTGCAGTCAAAAGGTCATCGCTTCTTCTTGTTCTGCGCCTCCGACGAGAGGGAATCAACGGGTTCCTTGGTTCTCGGCATCGTCTGACAGGGCCGGTTTGAGTTTAATGGAAAGATCCCTCTCTGGAGCCATGAGATGCTTTGTCTTTGATAAAAGGTGCAGCCTGAGGGTTCGATTATAGATATAAGAACAAACATAAAATAATAGAAAGGGGGAAAACGTGAGGAAGGAAGAAATTCTAGACTTGACTACGGTAAGGAACATCGCATTGTTTTGGATGTTTCAAACGTTGACAGACAAAACGGTCAGCCGTAAGTTCAGACAATGTATGCCCGTTTTGTCACCGAGAAAGATCATTCCGATTCCAAAGACTCTGCGAGTGTGGTAATGATTCGTGTTTTTGCTTGTCCTTTTTGTGATAGTTCAACACAGGCTGTCACGAAATCTATGAGTAACAATTCTACTGGTTCTGCGAGTACTGCGAGTGCTGCGAGTACTGCGACGACAACTCGAATTTCGTCGCAGCGATACGACAAGCAAAAGACCGCGGATCCGTTTGCGACGAAAAGCACGCAGCGCACAACATTCGGTACGCTGTACAACGCAGGTGGAGTTCCATGCCGCATCCAACACACGACGTCCCGCATGTATCTCGCATGGGACACTCCGCCTGATCGCGTCCCTGACTTTGCGTCTCTGTTTGTAGCATGTGCAGATGGACTTCGAGAAACCCAGCATCCACATGTGTTTGTTGCTGTGAACGCGTTCATCCAAATGTGCCAATCGGAAGGTGCATACGATAAGATTGTCCCTCTTCTGAGCCGAGTTGTCCCTCTTATCAAGACTGCCATGTCTGCTGCTCCTACTTCCTCGACCACAAGCTCGGCTGCGGCGTCAAAAGGAATTGGAAACACCGCCAAAGCAACGGATCTAACGTTTGAGAACGCTCTGAATGCTCTGAGCGCTCTGAGTGCCTGTGTCGGACCTGCATTGTTGGACCACTTTTCGGCGGTTCTCCAAGCATTAAACAAGAAGTTTTCGGACAAGCTATATGCTGCGAGAATCACGGACGTCCTTCAGAACATCGAGGAGATGTGTGGACCAGAAGCTTCCAAGATCATCAAGGCCAAGATTCCAACTTATACGACAATCCATTCTCTCAAGAGATAATGGTGACCACCGCGCGCTTTTCTCTGGCTGAAGACTCAATTTTCTTGCTTCATGCTGTATTTGTACTGTGTTGTTTTTTTGAATTCCTGCTATTGTAAAGATAAAGAGGGACTCTCACTCTCTCTCTCTCTCTGTCTGTGCGTGCGTGCGTGCGTGTGTGTGTGTGTGTGCCTGTGCGTGTGTTTCCTCCTCCTTCATGATGCTCATCGTTGTTTCTTTTCTTTTCCCTTTCGCTTTTCATAGATACTTTATGGAATACTGGAGATGGGATTGGAAGGGGTGCCATCGCGTGTATGTGTGACAGTGTGACGGTGTCATGTGAATATGGATGTGGATGACCTTAGATTGCAGACCCATTGTTGATCGCCTTGATTTCTGCATCGGAAAGTCGCATGCGTCCCTTGAGAGGATTCGGTGCATTTTCCACCACGAGCGTCGTGTTCTTTCTATTGAACAGCAGCTGGCCCTTCGACGACGATGATGGAAGCGTCGACGATGGAGACGAAAGACGAGTCAACGTGTACAGGCTTTCAAGAGTGTTCTGAATCGCAGTAGCTGGAAAAGGACGCTTTCCATGCCGAAACACAATCATTGGAATTCGGACCATCTCTTCACTGTCTCCCTCTCTTTTCTTTAAAATGAGCGACGAGAATCTACACACAAATCAGAAGAAGCTTCAATAGTCGAAAGGCGTATTCAACAATCGACAACGTTTGACCGTGTTGTTTTATGAAACATTTGAACATCAAACAAGCAACTTGATACCGGAAGTTCTTTCCATTGCCATTTACTGCGATATGATGAAGCAATCTGAAGCGCACGTAAACAGAACCACTGCCACGAGCCATGCGCATGCGTTTGTTGCCTTAAGCAACTCCGTCACACGATGCCCGATTCGTTTCGCCTCCCATTTTGATCATGAAATCCCTATAAACACGCCGCCGCGTTGCATTCTCGCACAGTGACGCTCATTTCATTTCTTTATTTTTTATTGTCCATGCAACGCACGATGTATATACGTCACACCCGCAACGCTGCGCAAGACCCATGACATCTCCGCCGCCAGGAAACATCGCCAAGGCGACAACTGCGCGGCAGCGCTACTCGATGAAACGCGCGCGGCTGCGTATCTTTGAAAAGGTGCGCAACCTGACGGCCGACGATTGGCCAACTGACTCTGTGCAGAGTACGACATCATCCTGCTTCCGAAGTTTGAGACCTCTCAGATGGTACTCAAGCATCATCGTCGAATCCGCTGCAAGACTACCAATTCCAGCAACGTTTGTTTCATAAGGCGACTGAGTATCGCGAGCGTCATGTTGCCATTGTGACGGAGGAGTACACGTCCAAAACGTGCGGGCGCTGCGGCGAGATCCCATGCACGTCGAGGCGGAAGCATAAAAGTGTTTACATGTCCCGCGTGTAGCTCACCGATTGATCGAGATTGGGAACGGAGAGCGGAACATCTATCTGAAGAACGCAGAGAGGCGTGTTGGGGGCCGATCCCCTTCCCGGCAACGGGATGCAAGATTGAATATGCATGCCTATTCGTAGATATGCATGTTCAGTGTATGATGTAGGCGTTTCGTATATCAACGTTGAACATGAAAAACAATACGATTTTCCGACCGTAAAGCAAGCAGAAGATTATCGTCAGACGGCAACTTGCTGAGCAAGCGGATGATCATCAGATCGCGGCGATGTGATCGATTTGCGTTCGGAATGCGCTTTCAAGTCAGAGAGCAAGAGGGTGCAGCGATGTGCATCGCCGCCGACCACGTTCCGTTTCCTCCAACGTTCATTTTTTTTGAACGTTGAATCCATTGGTGAATGTGTTGGTTGCGACGACCCCTTGACTGCACTGAAGAGGTGATGCTCGTCCCAATTAACATAAAAGTAAAGCACATGCGGCTTTGGATCCGTCTTCGGTGGACAGCTTACCCCGATGATGATCAATGATTGTTTTTTTGGCAAGCAGAAATTCCGTTATTAAAGTTCAAAGAAAAAACTAGGAGAAGAAAGGAAACGAAGAGGTGATGCTTGATGCTGGGCCCCTGGAAGGAGGCTCTCGCATGGTCAGCAACCTGGGGAAGCTTTCATGCTTGAGAGAATCCAGGCTTCAGAGAGGTAGTTCGTGTCTTTCGATTTGGTCTTATAATTATTTTTCTATTTATATATATATGTATATTTTTTTTCTTGTTCTCTTATTGGTTTCTTCTTCTTTTTCTTCGCTTGTTTGCGTACTTGCGTGTTTGCGTGCTTGCGTGCTTGCTGGATTTGTTGTTGTTTCTTGGAGGGCTACGATTGCGGGGAAATGGTGGTGGCTCAGGAGCGTCTCTGCACGTACTTGATTGACTATGCAAAGGTTTCTTCTGTTTCAGTCGCGGATCTCAAAACGCGGCTGATGAATTCGGATGAGGATACAAAGATTGAGGCAATGAAACAGCTGTTGCATACTTTGGCTACCGGCGAACGACTCCCACAGCTTCTGATGCCCGTCATCCAATACATTGTGCCTTCTCAAAACCATGTTCTGAAGAAACTTGCGCTGTTATATTGGGAAGTTGTGGATAAGAAGGATCAAAATGGACGTCTGTTAGCTGAGATGATCCTTGTTATCAACTTTCTGCGAATGGATCTCAACTCTCCGAACGAATATGTGCGCGGAGCCACGCTCAGACTCCTTTCGAAAATTCGCAGTCCTGAAATTCTCGAGGACTTGACATCGTCGGTTCTTCAGTGTCTAGAGCACAGACACTCATACGTCCGCCGAAATGCAGTTCTTGCGATGCATGCGATCCACAAGAACTACCCGTTCCTTATGCCGGATGCCCCCGAGCACATTGAGAAATTCCTGCAACAGGAGTCGGATCTTTCAGCTCGCAGAAATGCATTCTATATGCTCTTCGATTGTGCGCCGGACAAGGCTGCAGAGTATATCAAGGGTCTGTCCGATTCGGTTCTGACGGAAGGAGAAATCATGCAAATCGTGCTTGTGGATGCGATGAGAAAGTTCTGCAAAGCGGATCACGAGGATAAGCCATTGTTTTTCAGAATGCTCTTCAAACTGCTCATGTCGGACGCCGCTGCTGTCATGTACCAGTGCGCAACGACTGTCATTTCCCTTTCGGGATCACCGACGGCGGTCCGGGCAGTTGCATCGACCTACGCAAGATTGCTGGCAAAGGAATCGGACACCAATGTTAGGCTCATTGTGCTGGAGCGTGTCAAGGAGCTCAAGGACCGCTATCCATCCGTGTTAGAGGAGCAGATCATGGAGATTTTATCTGTCGTTGAGACGCAGAATGCAGAGGTTCGAAAGAAGGCGCTCGAAATCGCACTGGATCTCGTCTCCAAGAAGAATGTCGAGGAGGTTGTCATTTTCCTTCGAAAGCAAATCATTAAGGCGCTTGCCCCTGAATCGGAGCGCTCGCCAGAATACTGCAAGATGCTTATTGACGCAGTTCATACGTGCGTCGTTCGGTTCCCGGAGACTGCAGAGTCTGTTATCAATGTTCTTATGGACTTTTTGACGGAGCCTGCGGCGAACTTGGCAGGCTCATCTTCGGGTGCGGGTGGCAGTTTGTCTGTTTCTGGATCTGCTTCGACGTCGATGACCTCACCACCGACGAATGGGTTGTCAGGATCATCCGCAAGCTCGGGTACCACGCCTTCCACAGCTGTGGAGGTCGTTTTGTTTGTCCGAGAAATCATGGAACTGTTCCCAAATCAACGAGAAAGTTTACTCGCCCGCCTCCGAGAAACGTTCCCAGACATTTCTGCATCTCGGGTGTTCCGCACCGCACTCTGGATCATTGGTGACTATTCGACGTCTGTCATGGAAGTGATGTCTGGGTATGAGACGATCATGCGTGCTTTGGGACCCATTCCTTTCGGATCTGGATCGGAGCAGAGTTCCTTTTTGGAACGTCCCAAGGACGAAGATGCCGGATCGGCGGCGTCGTCCTCGTTTTCAACCAGAGGCGGGACAAACTCGACTGCTCGTATCAACGCCGATGGAACATACGCGTCACAGTCGTCGGCGACACTGCATCCGACCAAAGTGTCCGCACAGCGCCTGTCGTCCATCAATGTGGAAACAGACTTGCAGCTTCGTCGTTTGATCCGCCAAGGTGACTTTTATCTTGCCACGGTGCTTGCCTCCACACTCACGAAACTTGTGTATCGTGTGTGGGCAGTTCATCCGGATCAGCGCACTCGACTCCAAGTTCAGAACGAGGTTTTGCTTGTTCTGACGTCGCTGTTGCGAATGGGAAAGTCCCAGGCTGTTTCTCTCCAGTCTTCCTCCAGCAGTGATTTGAGCAGCGTCGGATCTACTCTTCAGGTCGCACAAAGCAAGAAACCGACGACACTCATGGATCAGGATTCGTTTGACCGGATTGCACTGTGCTTGAATCTCACTGCGGATGTCAAGCCCGAGAATGCGACGATCATCTTGCAAAAGTCGCGTGATGTATTTGCCAGTCTTGTGCATCTGCATTCAGCCGAGCGTGAAAAGCTGCGAGAATCCTCATTGTTGCGTGACGCGTTCCACGCAGCCGTACCGGTGGACCAGACAATATCGTTCCGACTGCTCCGTCCTCAGCGTGGAGGAGAGACTATTGACTACGATGAAGAAGCTGACTTGTCCAAGGCTGTTGGAAACGAGGAAAGACTTGGTGGCATCCGGGGCAACCAAGGTTCTTTCGCTGCCCGCCTTGAGCGCGTCTATCAGCTCACCGGATTTTCGGATCCTGTGTATGCAGAAGCGTATGTCACCATCCACCAGTACGATATTATTCTTGATATCACCGTTGCCAACCAAACGCCCGACACGCTCGACAACGTGTCGATCGATCTTTCCACGATTGGCGATTTGCGCATCTGCGAAAAGCCGCCCATTCTGTCTCTTGCTCCGTACGAGAAGCGCGATGTGCGTTCTTCGATCAAAGTGTCGTCAACGGACAATGGAGCCATTCTCGGGTCTATCTTGTTTGACCAAGTTGGATCTTCTTCGGAGAGACGATCTGTTGTCCTGTCCGATATCCACGTGGACATCATGGAATACATCCGGCCTTCCAAGTGTTCGGATGTGCAATTCCGATCGATGTGGGCGGAGTTTGAATGGGAGAACAAGGTTCCTATCAATACGGAGTTCCCGGATCTGAAGTGCTTCTTGGACCACATGTGCGGCATCACCAACATGGCAATTCTGACGGAAGGCGCTGCATCGGACAAGGACTGTCCATTCCTGTCTGCAAACCTGTATGCCCGATCTACCTTTGGAGAAGATGCGCTGGCCAACGTAAGTGTCGAGCGATCTGTCGATGGAAAGGTTTCTGGATTCGTGCGCATCCGCTCCAAGACGCAAGGCGTGGCTCTTGCTCTTGGAGATAGGATCACTGCAATGCAGCGTGTTACTTCTGCTGCTGCAATCAAGGAGTCGCTTACCTCCGCGCCTGTTGCGACCACCGTCGTCTCCGAGTAGCGCGCAAGATTCGACGGGTTCTCTGATCGATCAGTACAAATATTAATCATTTTTAATAATTAAAAAAAGAAAGGGGAAAAAAAAACACAGTAGGAAAAATAATATGAACATGAAAATATCCTTCCCCTCTTTCCATCGTCTGGACCAGCAAACGTCCAGCTCTGTGTGTTCTGCGTCCACCACACACACAAGCACTTTGTGCTGCATGCTCGTTTACCGGTTTTACTTATTTATTTATTTTTGATATAATGTTAGCAAGTAATGAACGGGAATTTGGCTGTAACAGTGTCCGCCGATAAGGAACAAGAGAAAGAAGAAAATCCAACTTGGCCTACTTTCGCGACGGAGCAACGCTGCTGAAGGTGGACGTTCGTGAAGACATGTTATGGCGCGAGCTGGACGCCACGGACGACCGCGAGGAGCCCACCTTCTTAACAGGTGATTTCTTCGGAATTAGTCTTTCTGGCATGGGAGACGAAAGCAGCTCCGGATAAAGCTCTGCAAACTCGGGAAGACCGCCTGTCAACGCATAGACATTATCGATGTTCCGCTCATAAAAGTGGTTTCCAAGTTCCTGATATAGCTTCTCATCATTATCATATATAACGACAATGTGATTTTCCTTGTTGAAAAACCTCATTACCTGAGGAGAATAATTGTTGACGGATCTGAAAAACACTGTGGAGGGATACGAAACGGACTCGTTCAGATGACACTCTTCGTACTCTTCGGGACTCCGGACATCCAACACAAGCACTTCTCCGTCCTTCTCTATTGTCTGAAGCAGCTGTGCAAGCGTGTTTCGCTTGATTCGCTTGAAATGCTCTTCTTTGCGAAACCGAGCATGCAAATGAACCGCATTCTTCTCAAGAAACTTCCGAACATTGTTTCCAGTGTCAATCACTGCTCCTACTGTCTCGTACTTTGGATTCCGAGGAACTTTCTTGTCAAGGATCTTTCCATCTCCAATCGGCTTCACATAACTCATGTCCTCTTCCTAATTTACTTGTTTTGTTTTTGTTTTTTGTGGTTGGCTTTGTATTGCGGAGATTCTTGCTATTCAAGGCCTCGTCGATTTAATCTTGTTTATCGTTTCTGTAAACAAGACCCAGTGACAATAATAGTAATCATAAGAACCAGAAGAGAAGGGAGGGAAAAATAATTAATACACAGACGGAAATCATACGTTTGGCGCAAAAATCAAGTCTCAAAAAGAAGACCCGAATCGAGATTCTAGAGAGAGGAAAAGAGAGAGAGACAAAACGGCACAGAAAAAATCGACTGTAGAGGAAACCTTTGACTGCCTAATGACGATTCATTAAACAAAAAGTCCGGCGCAAAGGGTTTTCGACCCGGGGGACAAATGCAGGAAAAAAAAACCCTAGGGTTTGGGAGGCTCCAAAGCCCTTCTCGTAGTTTATTTTTTTTTCCTTTCAAGCCTGATTTTCTCTATTGACACGAATTTTTATTTTATTTTATTTCTGCTTCTCGTTCTTCTCCTTTTTCTTTCACTTGTGGGTATTTTATTGTTTCACCAAATCAGAATGGAGGCACGTAACGTCCAAGCTGTCCAAGTATGTAGACTCTTGATTCTTGCATGATCGATGAGGAAGATTCGTAGAATTGGTGATTGGTGTCGAGAATCCCTTTTTTCGACGCTCCGAATTTTGTGTCTAAAGCGCTTTACTGATGTTTCTTCTTTTGTGTGCGTGTTCTTTTGTTTCTTCTGTTACCTATAGGTTTTTGGCCGCAAGAAGAACGCAATTGCAGTTGCCCGAGCAACCGCCGGTAAGGGTGTTGTCAAGGTCAACGGATATCCGCTGAACCTCGTCCAGCCCGAGCCTCTCCGCTACAAGGTCTACGAACCCATTCTGCTTGTTGGAAAGGACAAGTTCGCCGGACTCGACATCCGAGTGAAGGTCAACGGTGGTGGACAAACCGCTCAGATCTATGCCATCCGCCAGGCAATTGCCAAGGCAATCGTTGCATACTATGCAAAGTGTATGTGTTTCTTCTTTGCTTTTTTCATTTTTCATTTTTTGTTTCTTGTTTCTTGTTGTTGTTGTTCTTCTTCTTAAGAATCAGCAACTCTTCTTTGCAGGCCTCGCCACTGTCAGATGGTTTGTTTTGGTGGACGACAGTGCTTCTCTGATGGGAAATGAAAGTTTGAGATCACGGTTTCATTCTGTGACAACATACCTTATACTGAGAAAGAACATGCACTCTTCCACGTTTCTTTTCTTTGGCTTTTGCTTGTTTCTTTTTTTTTCCCGAGCTGTGTTTCTTACCCTGCTTGTTTTTTCGGGGGTTTTTTTTTTGTTGATCATGTTTGCAGTTGTTGATGAGGCTGCCAAGCGTGAGATCAAGGACATCCTTGTCAAGTATGACCGCTCTCTGCTCGTTGCAGATCCCCGCCGCAAGGAACCCAAGAAGTTCGGAGGTCCCGGTGCCCGTGCCCGTATCCAGAAGTCTTATCGTTAAACTCTTGGTCCACTTTTGCTTGTGTTCAATTACAAATGGTGTTCTACTGGTGAAAATAGACATGTAAACTCGCCCAACTTTTTCCCCCTTCTTTGCCGACCGATCCTCTTTTTCATGCTCAAACCCTACGTGGCTTGCAACGCGTGGCAGTCATCATGAAGGCTGCAGCGAAACGGGGAAGGGCGTGTGACGGAAGGGCATTTCTTTATTTGAGTCTACACAACAAAAGAAAAAGGAAGCAAAACGAGGGGAGGAACACGGGGCTGTTCATCTTACTCGTCGGCCTTGGCCTTCTTCTCCTTGAGTTTTTGGCGAACACCGACCAATCGAACATCGGCGCGGAGCTTGCGGACAAGCGAGTATGCCTCTGCCTTCTTATCCTCCTCAGTGATGGCGCGTGCCTCGACCTTGGGCTTGGGCTTTGCAATCGGGAGCACATTCTTATCCGTGTTCTGGGCAACAGCCTGGTACTCTGCGGCCTTGACCTTGCGGGGGAAAACAGTGATGTTGGCAAGGTACTGCTTCAAGCGCTGGACATTGTCCTCCTTAACCTCGACAGAGGCGTTGCGGCGGCGGTGGTCAAGAGCGATTCCAATGGTCTTGGCGTACGGGAGCGTAAGGCCGGCACCCTTGACCTCGTCCTTGGTGAATCCACGTCCCAAGCGAACCTTGGTGTTGTAGCGGACAGTCGGTGCGTGAACGGCAGGGCGGAGCTGGCCAAGGGGGCGCGGGAAAACGGCGGCGGCCTTGTCTGCGCGTGCACGACGGCGGCGTTCCTTCCGTGCAGGCTGGTTGAACCATGTGCGGATGCGCATGAACCAGTGCTTGCGGAAATGCTGGTTAGGAATGACTTGGTTGCCTTTCACCATCTTGTCGAGTCTTGAGCAGAATAAAAATTTTAAGAAATGCCAAAGAAAAGGAAAAGAAGAAGAAGAAGAAGAAGAAGAAGAAGAGAGAGAGAGAGAGAGAGAGAGAAAGAAAGAGGAAAACACAGAGTTTGTTCAGAAAACGCAATCAAAGGACGCCTCCCAACTTGGAACCCCTTCACCAACAATAAAAAAAGAGAGAAAAAGGCTTAAAGGACTAGGGTTAGCCTTTTGTGCACTAAAATAAAATGTCCCTCGTGGAGCATCGAAGCCGGTCGAAATATCAAAGGTGGAAAATGGGGGGAAACTGAAAGAAAGGGAAAAAGACAGCATAGACCTAGGGTTACGAGAGTTCCACATGAAAAAGAAAACGTCTTCTCGTTGTTAGCGTAACTACTCCCCGGCCGGATCTTGCAGAATCCTTTTCTTTTTGAAATTTGCCGGACTGCACGGACAAGCGTGCACCCGCCGTTTTCCCTTTGCCCGCCCCCGTCCGCAAAGCCCCCAAACGGATAAACGAATCTCTGAGAATCATTTTTTCCTCGTTCTTGTTGTTTTTTGCTGTTGGTGTGTTTTGACTTTCGCTATAAAAGCCTTTCCTTGTCTTTGTTCTTGTTCTTGTTCTTGTTCTTGTTCTTGTTCTTGTTCTTGTTCTTGTTCTAGTTCTTTTTGGCTTTTCCTTCTGTTAACTTTTTTTCCCCCCTTTCCTTCTTCCTGTACTCACTCGTTTTTCCTTTCGTATTTGTTGTGCTCAGAGAGGAAGAAAGGCTTTGACGAAGAGAGAACGGGGAAATCACGAAAATGACAAACAAGGCGAGTCTTGTTTTCGGCTTGCTTGTCCTCACTTCAGCGTTCGCGGTTCTGAATGCGCAGACGGCAGTCAAGGTTGGAGAGCCTGTGGATGTTGCAGCGGGCTCCAGCTTTGTGCTGACTGGTCTTTCGCAGAGCGCTCTTTCTGGAGTGTTTCTTGATATCCGCATTGCCCAAACCCTGAATCCGGTTGTTGCAAACCTCAAGTTTGTGGTCGCGAACAGCGGCGGATCGAATGCAAACTACTTCAATGGAAGCGCGTATTGGTCCATGTACTCTGCTTCGGCAAAGGACACCAGCATGCAGTGCGTCTTGTCGCAGACCACGAATTCATCGACGTATGCTGGACTGACGCAGTGTGTGTACACGGGTGTTACCGTTGCGAACGCAGTGTTTTCCATCGAGCCAAACACATTTGCGTATACTGTGATGTGGGAGCTTGCAGCCGATCGGTCTGACAAGGTTCCGACTGTGCGCCAGGGACTTCTGAAAGCCCTGATCTTTTTGGGTGCGTTTACGGGATTTGCAGTTGCTGTTGCTGTGTTCCGCTGCCTGTGTTTGCCGGTGCGAAGATGGTGGAGAATCCGAAAGTACACGAAGAGAATCGATCCTTGGGATGCATCGTCAAAGTACATTGTTGTCCATTGGATGACATCGTGGTTCAAATACCGCAAACCGATCGTGTTCAAGAGAAGCTCCATCCAGGGTGCGGAGCTCATTGCAATGCTTCAGAAATTGGATAATGATTCGACGGGGCTTGTGGATGGAAAGACACGACGGAAGATCGAGTTGACAGATACGTTTGCAGTGCCAGAGTCGGAAAAGAGCATGGAGCTGTATCTCGAATCCACGTGTGCAAAGTACAAGCTGGGAGGAAAGAAGCGCAAGGGTGTGTGGTTTGCATGCTGGACCACGATTTTGGCCTTTTCGTCTGTTTTTGCAGTTCCCTTCTTCAAGCTGAGAAGACTGCGTGAGCGACTGGGTGCTGCACTGTTTCTCGGATTCGTGCTGTTCTTCATTTCGATCCCCGTGTGCGTTGCCCTCGGTTTCTTCTTGGACAAATATGTCTGCACGTATAACTGCTGCACGTTCAATCGTTTCCGAAAGGATATTTCGACCGAGGTGAATGCCGACAAGTCGCTATCTGCCGTCATTATCGACAAGAAATACTACTGCTACGATGACCTTACGGATGCGAAGTACACTTGCTTCTTTGGAAACTCGGGAACCAGTGGTTCCTTGTCTGGAATCGTCGATGATATCTGCATTGGATATCAGCAAACGGGAATTCTTGTCGTGTGGTGCATTTTCTATGCGTTGTTCATTGCTTCATTCTATTTCATGTACGACATTTATAAGGCGTATGCACGACGCCTGTCCCTCCGTCGTCTTGCTTCCCATCACTTGGAGTTTGGCGTTTCTAACGCATCCGCTGTCAAGTCGCCCCTGTCTTCTCAGGGCTCTGGACGCTCCTTTGCGGGTTCTCAAGGTGGTGGCATTGCCCCCAGCTCGCCCACCAACCAGCCTTTGCTGGGTTCTCAGTCGAATCCGTATGCTGTGCCAGGAAGCCCGCCTCCTGCTGCCTCCAACTCCGGCGCTACCGCTTTCCCGAGCGCTGCGTCGGATTCCAACAGCAATGCTGGAGTCTACGTTCGGGCCGATCCGTCGAATCGAAAGCCGCTGGATGACGCTGGCGCGAACTGGAAGGGCACCGCTGTAAGCATCGGAAATCGTTTGAAGAACATGACCAGCTCGATGACGTCGCCAGACGCTGCTGTTCTGTCGGAGATTCAGCAATTCCTTGCTGCTACCGATCGTTGCACCGTTGGACTGAATCCTGCGAACGGTGTGGCTGGTGCAGTGACTGTTCCGCTGAACAATTTCTTGGCAATGTTGGTGGATCGCTCGCATGTGCCGCTCGATTTCCATGGACAAAGAATCATGTTTGGAGAGGCTCCGCCGAAGAAGACCTGGAGGAACTACGTGCCGTTCGGCAAATGCCTGTTTGGTCCGAACTTCGTGAACAATGGTGCACCCGGTGTTGGTCCGGGCATGGTTCTTGATCCTGAATACAAGCAGCAGCCTGCGAATGCAAAGTTCTCGGAGGACTACGTGATTGCAGTTGTCAAATTTGCGCGCCGCCTGTTTTCCGCACGAGGAGAGAATGGTGAGGCTCTTCAGATTAATGAGATCGCAAGATCATTGGCATATCTTGCGCTTGTGTCTCTGCGACGCCCCGCATTGCAGATCGAAATCCTGACGTTTATGTGCGAGATGCTGGATGAGTGCAGACGGTCGCACTTCGCGTACTACTCGGCGTTCTTTTCCGTCTTTTCGACAGTGCAGACTCTGGCATTTTTGCACGGCTCTTCTCGGGTTGCAAACAAGGAAGCCCTTGTCCAGGATCCGTCAGGAAAAACATGCTCGTTTACCCCAGTGAATGTGGGGCTCCTCACGGCATGCGCCAATGTTCTTGCTGTTTTCACGCGTTACGACGATCCGTCCACGAGCAAGCGCCGTGTGCAGTATTTCATGCAGCGCGATGGAATTGGTATTCTGCACCAGATGCTCGAGAACTCCAATGACCATGCGCCAATTGTTGACGCGGTTGCACGGACATTTTCGAACTTTGATCTGGAGTATGACATTCATGTGAATGGCATCTTCCAGTCGCGCAAGTGGGTGAACAAGATCACTCCGCAAACGATCGCGCTGCGACTCATTGCAAAGCGAGCTCTTTCTGAGCGTGATCCCAAGAAGTACCGCAAAGAAATGAAGAAGAAGGATAAGGAAATGAAGAAAAAAGCCAAGGAATCAAGTCCCGGCTTCATGGCAACGACAATGAACAAGATCAAGGCCTTTGCAGGAGGCGGCGCGTCGGGAGCGAATAACAAGAACACGCAACCTGGTTCTGCCGCTTCGACGAACAGCGCAAACGCCTCTGCAGATGCGAGTACACCAATTCAGAGCGAGTATCAGCAGCGATCGTTGACGGTGTACTACAACAATTTATTCGATTCGTTTGTTGCACGGTGTGCGCAAGTACTGAGTGCAAATCCTTCACGTCCCACTGTCGAACATATTGCTGACGGTATGGCTGTTCTTGTCGCTGCGTATGCAGATCGTAATGCCTTGATTCGCGAAGGACGCATCCAGCGGCTCATTCGAAACCGCAATGAGAGCCATTTGTTCGATGGGATCTTTGGTATTTATCACCAGAATACCGATTCTGCGGTGGTTGCCCGCGCATTCTCTCGCATGTGTTCGATCTTTGTTCGTTTGAATATTGGTTCTGCCACGGAATGCGCGTATCGAAATGTTGTACAACTCTTGCTGGACATCATCAACCGCTCCAAGGACGACTTGACGGTTGACTTTGCCATCCGCGCTTTGTGGGAAATCTCAAAGTACGAGGCCGTATTGTTTAGCTTCATGCGCGGCCGAGAAGATCTTGTGAAGGCTGTGCAGGCTGTCGTGGAGCGCCGCAATTCGCAGCGACCGCGGTCTTCGAGTGCGATTCCTGCGAGCATTTTTAATTTCAAGATGGGTGGAAAGAAGGAGCATTCGCTTGACTTCAGCACCTCCAAGGCACTGCTCAGCCGCTTGACCCGGTTCATTTTGAATGGAACTCGTGCGACATCAAAGAAGTCTTCGCCAGATCTGAAAGGAGAGAAGGTGAAGTACAAGCTGGCTGCCCGAATCCCGCTCTAAAAGCCGTTCCTTTCCCACCTATCCTCTTCTTCTTTCCTTTTCCTCTTCCTTTTCCTCTTCTTGTTATTCAGTACTTGTTTTCGTAGTAACATTTGTAGTCTCCGTCTTCATCTTGTTTGAATTTCATAGAAGTATGTTTTTATGGTGTAAAATCGTTTTCTATCGTTTCCTTCTTTATTTTTGTAAATTTATTTATGTATTATTATTTATTTATTTATTTATTTTATTTGGTTGTTGCTTGATTGTTATTTAATCTTCTTAAAAATTAATATGATGTTATGATTATCTCTAACTTTCCTCGTTGAGGCTATCGCAGCAAAAAGTGTGCCCACGCACGCGCTCCTCATCGCCCAGTCTTTGCACGATCCAAGCACTTCGAGTAAAACTCGAGTGCAGCAGAGATAATGAGAGTTTGCGGAATCTGCCGTGTGGCTGACGCCATGGCACCTTTGTAGAACCCCAGCGGTCCGTGATCCTTTAATGTTCGGACTGCACAATCCACGACACCCTTGTACTGACTGGCTGACGAACTCATGAGCCTCGACTTCAGCACATCTGCCGGATTCGCAAGCAAGACTGCACCCACTCCGGCCAGCACTCCAGCCGACGCAACTTCCAACGCCTCTGCTTTCCGATCGAAACCAAACACATGCGCATTTCTCAGCTGATTTCGAAACATCTCATAGAACCCCAGCTGGCCAGCAGTCACCAGTCCCGCTCGAACAATCGACGGTGTAGATCCTCTCCACAGCTCGCCAAAGCCGCTGCGAGCACTACCAAACCAGCGTGTCGCAAGCAGCCCCTCATTACTCCTGTTGCTGCTGCTGTTCACACTCAACTGCGTTCGCAAGAGCCATCGGTCCACCGGCGCACTCAAAAAGGAGGCAATGCATCCGGCGATAATCCCAGACGAGACCTTTCCCAGAGCCAATGACGGCAGTGATGATGATGAAGTACTGTCAACTCCTCTTTCTCCAAATCCTCGCAAGGAATTGTAGAGAATCATTCTCGTCCCAGAGTATGAAGCATGTCGGATATACGCGATCGCAAGTCCACGATACAGCTTGAATCGTTGTTGTAGAATAATCGCCCTGATAGAAGGACTCGCCATGCTGCCTGTCGTCTGCAGCCGCGCCCGAATCGAATCAATCGGATGAGTCACGCTCGTTGCGGTGCATCCCGACACCACTCCAAGAACAAACATCTCAAGCGGAGTCTGACGATATCCCACAATCGAGTTCCCAGTCGACATGATGACTCTGCGAACACACTCACACTCACACACTCACACTCACACTCACACTCACACTCACACTCACACTCACACTCACACTCACACACACACACACACACACACACACGTTGACACCAAAAACGGACTCTAATCTGCACGGTTTCCTTTGGTTTCAACCAAACAATCGGGGAATATCCTCCGCAGTTTATTCCCCGCTAGAAGCATGAAGATCCGGCAAAAGATGATGCATCACGTGATCCTAGCATCGCACCCTGCCTTCCTTTCTGTTATCTCAATAGGGAATTAGGGAAAACAGTGCTTCTTCTGTCGTCTGGATTTCTGACTGTGTTTTCGACACAGCAAGAAGCCTAAGCCAGATATAGACACACAAATACACCCAGAGAGACAAAGAGAAAGACAGAGAGAGACAGAGAGAGATAGACAAGACTGGCAACAAAGAAAGAGTGTTCATTCGTTTATTCTGTGTCCTTTCTTCTTTCTTCTTTCTTCTTTTCCTGTTCTTTTATTATTTCTAATTTATCTTTAATTATATCGTAGTATCGTTATTTCTTGGGTGGTTTTTGTAGAGAGGTTCTTTGAGGTGTTTTTATTAGTAGCGGTTAATGCAGCCTTCCGGAGGGCCTCAGCAACCACTAGGTGCGTTCCAGAGTCATTTGCATAACTCCTCTGCTGGTGTTCCTACTCCTAACCCTCATCCTAATCCTAATGTGAATACCAGCATTGGAAATATTGGAAACAGTAATAATTTTCTCTCGCAAAATCTTGCTTCTTCGATTAATCCAACTGTCTTGGCTGCAATGCAAGCGTCCTACATGCAACAGCAGCAGCAGCAGGTGGCAGCTCAAGCGCAACAAAGGCAGAATGCAAGCAGCATCCAATTTGCACAAATGGGGTTTATTCCAAACAATAGTACGAATTCCATGGCTGCGAATAGTGGGAATGCTCTCAATCATGGCAATTTTCAGTCTTTTCAAGGTGGGCAAGCTGGATTCATTCCGAACTCTTTGAGCGGCAGCAGCAGCAGTGGTGGTGGTGGTGGTGGTAATGCGACAATGCAGAATCAACAGCTGTTGGCCGCATTGATGAATAATCCCGTGGCGATGCAGAACCTCGCCATGATGGGTCCTTCATTTTCACTTCCTCCTCAAATACAACAGCATTTACTAATGTTGCAGCAATTTCAACAGCTCCAGCAGCAGCAGCAGCAGCAGCAGCAACAACAACAACAACAACAACAACAACAACTCCAGCAGCAGCAACAACAACATGCGGCAGCTGCCCAAGCGCAACCACAGCAACAGCATTGGAAGCCTGATTCTACAAAGAAGCCCTCCAAGTCAAAGGGAAAATCTGCATTGATGAGTGCGGCTCCTCCAGTGAGTTCTGCACTGTTTTCTGGGATGGCGGGTTCGTCGGCGATTTCGCTACAAGCGGCACCTGAAGCGACGCCGGGCTTCATGCCCAGCGTTGATAATGCAAAACCTCAAATTGCTACGAATTTAGCGTCGGGTTCTCAGCAACCTAACATTGTGCAATTGCAACAACAACAACAGCAACAATCGCAGGCTGCACAAGCGCAAGCTGTGCAGAATGTCGTGGCTGCACGTCTGTTCCATCAGCAGCAATTGGCGCACTTTATGGCTTCGCAGGGGAATGCAGTGCCCTCTTCTTCGTTGGCCACTACATCCTCAAAAGACCTTTCCGTCGCTGTAGGCCCAGGCGGGATAAGCATGCCAGCGTCCGCATCTGTGGCGTCTTCAAGCATTTCCCCGCCGCAGTCACAGCCACAACCACAACCACTGCCGCAACCACAACCACAACCACAGCCACTGCCACTGGGGCATGAGCATCGTTCACCCCAATTACAACCACATGATGGACATGGCGGAGGACAGTGCTCGATTCCTGCGGCAGCCCTTCCTAAGGGGACGGCTGACATAGCTGCTGCATACCAAGCATCGGCTGTGCCTCATCAGTCGATTTTTGTAGGGCACGTACATGCTGATGGGGAGATACCGCATGGTGTCACGCACGGAGGAAAGAATTCCAAGAAAGCAGCGCCAGCACAGAAGCAACCGGCCAGCAAATCCGCTCGTTTTCCAGATTACGCACTTCCGTTTCAGAGTGTGCAGGATCTCAAGAATCGAATGCTAGTGTACGCCACAAAGAGTTCTGCTGTTCCTGCTCCTCCAGGGGGTGACCAGGAATTCTGGGACAAGTACGAGAAGGCGACGTCAGTGTACAAGGAGAAGATTCAGAAGATCTCGAAGAATCTCGTCAACTATGCCTCGTCTTTTCAGCACAAGGCCTTCCACTCGACAGACAAGCTCTTCTTTTTGCGAGTCCTATGTGGCGGCTATTCTATCCCTTTCGAGTCGATCCATTTCCCAAGCAAACCAGAAGACGCTGCGGTTGCAGAGGAATTCCCGTTGCCGAAGTGGTGCGTGTCTCATGAGGCCAATGGCTCCATTCAAGTTGGGAGCTCGGTGCCATCGGCTGTGAACGGCCTCGCAGAGGCTGCTGCAGCAGAGTTAACGGTAGGTAACACGAATGTAGAATCGACGAGCGAGGCCATGGAAGACGATGATGACAGCCGCATCGCCAGCACAGCATACCTGCTCGCAGAAGAAGAACTACCACCGCCACAACAACAACAACAGCAACAGCACCAGCAGTTCTTTAAGGACTCATTCGCCCCGCAGCCCAAAGCTGAAGAGCATTCTGCGTATCTCGACGACGCTCCTTTGACGATGCCCAGCGATCGCTCTGCTGCTGTCGTTTTGAAAGTGGAAGAGATTCGAGACGACAGTCTTGATGGCAACGCAAGCTGATCAATTGATTTCGAACGAGCGTCTTATTATTTTTATTATTTATGATGGGAAATCCTGTTTCTTTTTTGAGTTTTTTTTGAGAGTTTTTTTTGTTTTGTTTTGTTTTGTTTTGGCGGAACTCCTAACTTTCGGCTTTCTTTTGTTTTGTTATATTTCCCATTGTTTTTGGGAGAGTGTGCATCATAAGTTGGATTCAGTCGCTTTGTAAATAACGAGTTGTCCGTTGCTCTTATTCCCCCCTCCTCTTCCGTTGCTGCACCTCGTATCTCATGCCCGTGGCTTCGTTTTCTGGATCACAAACTCGTCGACAAGTTTGTCATTCGAGTGTTCAAAGTACTGATAGAGAGCAGTGCCATTAGAGAACAGCTGCAGTTTTCCATATCCATAGTCAAGCAACCGCTGTGCGGACCATGCAGGCGCAGGTTGTTCCCACGTTTCGTGGATAAAGGCACCGGCTGTGCCCTGCGTAATATACACAGGGGCTTGTGGATCAACGTACAAATTTGCCGAGGAGCCAGGCGAAGTGAGGACCTGTCCATTGTTGACAGGGTACGTTCTCTCATAGCAGTGCATATGTCCAGTCAAGACAAAGTCAACGTGGTACGTGTTAAACATTTCTTCCAGTGCAAGAAGCAGCCCGCATCCCGGCCGATGCGAATCATACTCGGACACATCCGAGTTGTACATGGGGCGGTGACCGGCAAAAAGTATCCAGTGCACGGTGGGATCGGACGACGCCTTTTTGAGCTCGGCATCTAAAAACACATGCTGCTCAGAGCCTCGTGCATAATTGTGCTCCGTACTCATATGCACAATGTAGACTGGGCCATAGCGAACCGACCACCAAAAATTACCAACTGAACCCGGGGCAGACGGCATCTGGTATCGGTTTTTGTACGACGTGAAGTTGTAATACGACTCGTGGTTTCCTACTCCAGCCATCCAAGGCACACGCGACGCAACCGGCTCAATCTGCTCTCCATAGATGTCCCAGATCGGCTCGATCTCTCCTTCTTCCTGCGACGACACTCCGGCATACGCAATGTCGCCCGCCAAGAGCACCAAATCAAATCTGTCCTTCAGATTATCGCGGTGGAGCTGGTTGGAAACCTCAAATCCAAACGGCGCCACTGTTCCCTGATCGCCAATCACCACCATGTTCACCCGATCCACCTTGTCTGTAGCCAACGGACTCGAAACAAAGTCCATCACCTCGGAAAACGACTCTTCCTTTCCAGCACAATCACCCACGCGATAATAGTATTTTGTGCGCGGTAACAAGTCTGTCATCACGGCCTCGTAAATAAATCCATGGAACCCAAGATGCCCAACATCGTACGTGTGCACCGATGCATTTGCAACGGACGACACCTGCGCAGAATGCACGCCGTACTGTGCACAAGGTGACTTTGTCTCGGTGTGTGTAATCCAGATGATCAGCATTGCAGACGGATCTGACGTCAGCGCAAGATGCAGCTGCTTTGGAACATCAGAGTCGATCCCAACGTTCATCAACCGATCCTTGCCTACCGCGAACTCATCCCACGAAATGTATCCGTCCATGTTATGATCCAGGCGAGAAAACAGCTCGCGTGCTTTCAGAACAGGCACATAATCATCAGGATCCATTCGCTCCAAGAAATGCACAAACTCTTCAAACGACACTCGACCATCCGAGTCAATCGCATCCAAACGCCGATCGAAAAACATCTTCAAAAACGACACTTTCGGTCGTGCAAGAACCGCACTGACCAAAGCAACACTTAAAACTGCAACCACCAGCAACGTCCTTGCCATCGTCATCTTCAATATGCAATATTATATATATATGACAAACTAACTAAGTAAGCGAGAGACGACACCTCAAAAAGCCAAAAAGACTGCAAAGATAGGACCATTGAAAGGGCTGCCCTTAAGAGACTTGGGCAGCGGGCAATTTTCGGTCGCGGATATTTTTCGTCATGAAAATGACCAGCCGTAGTAGTATGACACTGAGAACAGTGAGCTGTCGATGTACTCTGGGGATTGAGAGGATCTCATCGAGAGCGTGAGCGTGAAGGAAAGAGCAGACCGCGTGATCGTAAGCGATTTTTTTTGGGGGGGAAGCGCGGGAAAGAGGAAAAGAGCGGAAAAGAGGAAAAGAATGTCGGGATCTCGAGCAGAGCAATTGAAAGAACAAGGAAACGCTGCGTTTTCAAGAGGCGAGTTTCAAGAAGCGATTCAACGGTATTCCCAGGCAATTCAGCACTATGCAAATGCAGTGTACTTTACAAATCGAGCGAATTGCTATTTGCGATTGGACCGCGTTGAGCTTGCGAAAGGCGACTGCTACCGCGCTATTGAAGTCAATCCACATTGGGGGAAATCGTATTATTACCTCGGGAAAATCGCACTCGAGTACGAAAAAGACGTGAGCTCTGCTGTGCGGATGTTCTCCAAAGCGTTTGAAAGAGCTCGGTCTGATCCAAACTCGGCTCCATCGTACTTGTTAGATTTGCATAGAGCACTCTACTCGGCGAAGAAACTGGATTGGGAAACCCAAAATTCGTTGACCATGGCTAAACGACTGGAACTGCTTCGGTTCTTCGAGCAGATGGCGGATCGCGATAGGGTACACTGTGCTGGTCGGCGGTGGCACGAAGACCGAGGCGGCAATGATTGCGCCTCTGAGATGAACGCGGTGTCCGATCGGGAAAGATCCAGTTATTTGGAAGAGCTTGCGGATCTGGTGTTGGCGACTGCAGAGCCAAAGGCGCCGTTTAGTGTCGAGCCTTTGCAATGCGGAATCCTGCTCGATTTCATGGTCGACCCAGTGGTCACTCCAAGTGGACAGAGCTATGAACGGATTGCAATCGTCGATCATTTGAAGAATAATCCTTGGGATCCCATTACTCGACAACCGCTCACTGAAAAAGATCTTGTTCCAAACACGGCGTTGAAGGAGCTGACCCACTTGTACCTTGAATCGTTCCCGTACACGTTTGATCAGTAGCCGCCTCTGTCCAGTACTATGGTCTGGCAAGTGTTGGCGTTAGTGGCAGTGTTGCTCAGACGTCCTTCAGAACGCGTGTCTTTGGAGGAGATGATCATGACTGAAATCCTCATCCTCTCTCAACTGCACATCCAACAGAGCGGACGGTTGTTCGTCTACAACATTGATGTGCATTTGGTTGTTTTTTTTTTATATTATTATTTCTGTTGGTATCATGAGGAGAGAGAAGGTTACTCGACATGTTCGGACATACATCGCGGACAGTCATTTCGCTTTCCCTTGCCTTCGGACGCAGTGAGTTCATGTGGGTTTGGTGTTCCGTGCAGAAGGAAAGCTGCAATGACAGCAAGTGGAGCGGCTGTTGCAGGCCCTGCAATGAAGATCCATTGTTTGGAGAAGTCGCCGTTGATCCACGCAGGACCAAGACTTCTTGCTGGATTGGCCGTACCAGCGCCCAGTGGATCACCAACAACCCCCAAAGTTGCCACCGACAGACCGACTGCAATACCCGCATTATGGCCCACCAGCTGATTTCCGGTGGATGTGGACAAAATCACAAAATACAAGAAGAATGACAGTACGACTTCATACGCAAATACATGCGTCGTGGGGGCAAACTTTGCATAGGTCGCTCCAACATCGGCTACTGTTCCGAATACCATGTGAATGTAGAGCGCAGCGCACACAGCACCCCCAAACTGTACAATCCAATAAAGCGGGACTCTCCATAACGGAAACACCCCACGTAGCAGGAACGTCAGGGTGACACCAGGATTCAGATGAGCACCACTGATGTGTCCAATGCTGTAGATCATGGCAAGAACCACGAGACCCGGGACGAACGAACGGGCAACTGGTGGAAGGATTTCCGCAGAGACATGCTGCACTGGAATGGTACCAGCTGCAACAAACGTCAGCAAGAATGTTCCCACAAACTCGGCAAGCAGCAACCGAAGTTCTGTGATGACGGTTACGGCTCGTCTTGGCAAGCCCAGATCCATCAGCTGAAACGGCGTGCGTCTGCGGCCGTCTGTGCCGGGGACATCTGCCAGTCGGTTTGCAGGATTAGCGGGCTGAGGGCCGGATGCAAGGTCAATGTGAGGAGGCAGCATACTGTATTATTTTCATGTAACTATCGCATGCAAGACGGGGGGCGGGAAAACAGAAACGTTTCGATTCCAATTGATGCGGCAGCCCAAGATGAACTGCCAGAAAGGGGGGCCACAACGTCCAGAGACGCACGGTTCTAGTGCACAAAGCATCGACGCAGCTGGATGTTCCACCAGCGGTTCCATCAAGTAGCATGCGTTGGTTCAACTTGCCCAACCAACCCCGGCCGCAGCAATCGCCAAAGATGTCTCTTCTATTCCTTATTTGTTCCTGTTCTTCTGCGGTCGTGCAGGAGGTAAGGCAACAGCCGCAGAATGAATGAATGGGCAAACAAACAGCCAAAGTACAAAACACTCAACGCACACGATGATGTTCCTTCTCTCACTCACTTCTGCACAAACACACGCACACACACACACACACGCACATTCTCTCTTTACATTAATTAACGGATAATTTAATCTAACATGAAGATGCGACTCGCAATATCACCTACGATCCAGTCGATTCCTTCAAGCAGACCGTCGCCTGAATGAGCAGAGCATGCGACGATGCTCCAATGTCGAGTCTTGATTGCATCGAGTTCCAAAGCTTCAGCGATTTCTTTTGCGGTCATTGCGCCCTGCAAGTCTTGCTTGTTTGCAAACACCAACAACGTCGCGCCAGATAGCCTTTCCTCACCCAACACAGTCTGCAGTTCTGCAAAGCAGTCCAACAGCCGCCTTCGATCCGCCGAATCCACAACCCAGATCAGCCCATCTGTCTGTTCAAAATAGTTTCTCCAATAAGACCGAATAGTCTTTTGGCCTCCAACGTCCCACACATTCAACTTGTACCTGTTTACCCACTCGGATTCCCATCCAAATCAAAAATGCAACCATTCACAAAGAAAAACACAGCTTAGAAATAACCATATTACCAGCGATCAAAAGAACAATGACAGCAGCAAGCAACAGAAGACGACGACGCAGCGTACATATGCAGTAAACAAGAAGGGATAGATAGAGTGATAGGCATACCCTTTGTGTTCGAGCGTCTTGATGTTGAATCCAAGAGTAGGTGATATAGTATGAATATCTTCTCCATTGAACCTTTTCAGGATTGTCGTTTTCCCTGCGTTATCAAGTCCACTAATCAATCCAACCAAAACATTTAAATATAATTATAAACATAATAATAATAATATAATAATAATAATAATGGAATTAGAAAGCCCTTGGTACTCGTAATCAAAGCATCTATACTGTTTGCGCGTCTCTATAACATACACAAAAACAGAGCAACAACGAAGATTTAACGGACATACAGAATCAGAAGGCGCATTTCCTTTTCCTTTTGCTTTACCTTTTTCAAAATCGTCAAGAGACCCATTCTTCACTCTTTCTTCCTTTTCTTCTTTTATTTTTTTGGGGGGAAGGTTAAAGAATAATGTATGATAACAATAACGTATGATTATGAATGTCTCGCTCGACACGGACACCAAATGCCTCTTGGATAACTCACTCGGACAGAATGATCATACGTAACAAAACAAAGACCCAGGATGATGTTGGACATGCTTGATGCTTGATGCCTGGTTATTGTGGCGGGATGCTTTTCCGAAGAACAGCATTCTCGGTGTCCCTTTTGACCTTTGTTTGGCTGTTTCACGCAGGCATGTTCTTAGAAGAAAGGGAAAAAAACAAGGAAAGACAGAGTGGGAGAGAGAGAGTGGGAGAGAGAGAGTGGGAGAGAGAGAGAGAGAGGAGGAACATAGGGATCATAGAAGGATCATAGAAGGAGGATGAGCTCGACGCGGATTGCGCTTCGGCAGTTTATGCTTCCGATCATAGAGGCTGGTTCGGAGACTGTGGCGCGATTGCAGCATCGTTACAAGAATCGAGTGTTTGATGCCGTGCTTCCGCGGACAGCATGGTTTGGTACAGAAGACGCGTTTACGTTTGTTCTTCCTTGTGTGTTCCTTCTTGGCAACTGGAAACTTGGGTTTTGGCTTGTGCTCTGTCTTTCGACTGCGCTGTATGTATCGGGTGCTATGAAGGACTACTTGTATCTTCCGAGACCCAAATCACCTCCTGTTCACAGAATGGAAGTGTTGTATCATTTCGAACCTGGGTTCCCTTCCACACACACCATCACATCTTGCTCAATTGTGTTTTTCGTTCTGATGTTCACATACGATCCGTCGTCGACTGCATATTGGGTCGTCTCGCTCTGCTTGATGCTTGTTTTGTGCTCGGTTGCGTTCGGAAGACTGTATCTCGGGATGCACTGTCCGGCAGATGTGTATGCTGGCGCGCTGCTCGCGTTGGTGATCGCATCGGTGGCAATGGTCACAGCGCATTTCGGCGTTTTGGAATCGCTGCTTCGGTACAACCCATTCTGCGAAATTGCTGCACTCTCTGCGTATCCGGGCATTCCCGAGTGTCCTTGGCTGGCATCGTACTTCCCACCGTTTGTCTCGTCTGTGATTCTGTGCTTGTTCCTCTGGGTCTATCCGACTCCGCCGTGGCCGACACCGTCGTTCACTGATGCACTCGCATTCTTTGCAGTTGCGAATGCAGTCTTGATTGCTTCGTGGAGAACGAATACCCAAGGGCACGCGCTTTCGGCCGATTTGTCGCTCTGGTTCCTCCTCTTCATCGCTCCGCTGCGTATTGCAATTATGGTTGCGCTCGCGATCCCTGCAAAGTCTGGCGTTCGCAAAGTGCTTGGCAGAGTGCTGGCCTGGATCCATTCGCACTTAGGATTCGAGTTTGACGACTTTAAACCGGCTGTTGCAATTGCTCAGTCGTCATTCCACTCCTCCGTATCGCAAGCAACTCTCAGTGATCTGGGTGGACACGTCGACAGCCAGAAACTCACGGTGCCTCCCATTGTCTCCCATACGGCAAAGTATGTGTCCTATGTAGCCATGGTAGTCGTGATGGTGGACATGTGTCCCGTCGTTTACAAGCTCATCGGTCTGGACTGAGTTGATGAGCGGGCAAATCGGATGTCGGATATCCGATAATGGGCTGCTAATGATTAACAACTGATGTTCCCTCCCCCAACAACAACAACAAAATACTGCAGCGGACTTCGAAGAGCTCTTGTTTTTAGTATCACCATTGTTAGCGGATGCATTCTGCACAAGATGCACGGCGCCGTCTTTGAGAGGATGTTGTACAGCAAACGAGTACAGTGATAGTATACAATTCATGATTGCACTTTGGGTAGAAGTACCGATATGCACACACGTGTGCACAGCTTCATCATCAACCGAGAAAGGGGAAGAGAGGGGTATGTACACGTCGAGTTTTACGAAGATGAAGATGAGGATGGTGGATGGAAGACGATCAAACTTTGAGTCGGTCTACTGCTTGCTGTCCAAAATCCACACGCAGACGAAGAACGAGTTTGACATCCTTGCCATCCAAAATAC
Source organism: Andalucia godoyi (assembly GCA_009859145.1). Taxonomy (NCBI): domain Eukaryota; class Jakobea; order Jakobida; family Andaluciidae; genus Andalucia; species Andalucia godoyi. The sequence goes on from VRVR01000010.1 coordinate 148,097, forward strand.
TGCTTTTCCCAGAGTAGTAATCACGGAACTCAGATAGTTTGTCGATGCTGAGAAGCGACGCAATCAACGATAAGCGCTGGAATCGATCACGAACAGACGACTTGCAGAGACTGGCAAAGAAGTTGCTGAGATTTCGGACGTCCTTGTCAAGTTGCAGTCCACCAAGTTGTGTGAATCCTGCTTTTCCAAACAAGAGTTTTTCCAAACGACGAACCAGAATATCTATGACGGATAACAAGAAGAAATCGTAATTATCTTCTGAGAGTGTGTGGGAAATTCCAGAATCCTCAAGCAACTTGGTCAATCGACTGGTAAACTGCGATACGAATGGATCTTCCGCTTCATACAGCGAGAACAACTGATCATCAAGCTGGAACTGCATCTTTTCAAACGGAACTAGGAGAATCAGGGCCTTGGTGTCGAAGAACTCTTTCGCCAGTGCACGAATGTGCTTGTGCAGGATAGAAGTGCACGAACGAGAAACATCGGCGTATGCTTCTCCAAGCTGATCCTTCGACGACCCAAGATCTTCCACCAGCATCGTTGCGTACTTGGCGCACTGTTCCAGAGAATTCCACTGGCCACGCCTGACGATCTCGGGAACAATCACGTCCGATAACAAATGGGCAATCGATGCAACAACTGTGGCGAGCACGTTGGAGTTCATCGATTCGATTGCTCTTCTCTGCGCAGTCTGGACTACAAAGAAGACATCGTCCACGTAATACTCGTTGTCAACCTCCGAAAGCATTCTCGATACCGTTACGTTGAGATATCGCTCTGACAGTTGCACAAAAGATGCCATGACAGAAACCATCGATTCGCGCAGCTGGGAAACGGCATGCTTTCGATCGAGCTTTTCTCGCAAAAATGCGTCAAACAGCTCGACTTGTCGAGAGAAGACAGAGATGGACTCCAGCCACAGGTCCATATGCTTCGGGTCGTCTGTCGGAATGGAATCGAGAATCAACGACAGCTTTCGAAGTTCTGGTGCTGCGAGTGCATCCACCAACTTTTGCAAGTCTTCGATGACGCGATGAACCAACGACGCATTGGCGAACGCAGCCGTGGCTCTTGGTTCTTCCGTCTCAATAATCGACGCAACCACATCCAGCAGATCCACCAAGTGCGAATGTCGTTCTTCCGACGTTTCTGCATTCGCATCATCTTTTATCCACGCAGCTTCACTCTTGACACGGCGTTGCAATCTTTCCGAATACTGCCTCAGCACATCTTCTCCTTTTCCAAACAAGCACGCGATGCGAACCGCTTCGAAAAATCTAGTTTCGGACTCCTCCGAGAACGTGCTTCTTGCAGCATCATTCTCTCCTCCTCCACCATCGCCGCCACTACCCGCTGCTCCTCCTTCATTCAGAAGATGCTGAACATTACTCAGTGCAATCGACGCACCTTCGTCCACCAAGAGCTGCAGACGTCCTGCATTGGCATCATCTTGGACAGCCGGACCCATTTTCAAAAATCGTTGTGCATACGTTGCAGCGCTTGCCATTTCACGCATCGCCAGCGCATTTTGAAGTCCATCGACACACGACTTTAGGTCTGCAATGTCTGAAACACGCTGAAATGCCGCAGACGCTCCTCTTTGTGCCGCATCCAAAAGCCTCATTCTTGCATTTACACGTTCTGTCATTGAGCTTGCAGAGTTTAAAAAGTCAGAGAGTTGCAGAGACCGATCAATGACGTCTTCAACATGGATGCGATACTGTGCAAGGCCCCACGAGGCTTGCAGCCGAACAGCATCTCGAGAGAGCAATCGCTGAATATCCTCTTCAGACGCTGCCAACTTCGCATCCAAGTCCGCCAGTATCAATCTCGAGGCTTCATCAAGAGACGTCATTTACACCACAACAAAAATGGCTTTCCAACTTCAAAAGAAAACTGGAGAAACGGACAAAGCAGCAAACAGAGAGGAAAACAACAATAAGCAAAAATGTGACGATTTCACCAAAATGAAAAAAAAAAAGGCGGCTGTAAAACTTTTTAAAAGGCTGAATTTTTTAATTAATTTTGTTACGAAAGATGAAGCTTGGGGAGTTGGGACTGGAATGATCTTTTCGGTCTTTGAACACGTGGTGCGTGCCGTGGGACAGCGGCATCAACGTCACGATGAACAACCAGCGGTGCTGGCTCTGGTTCTGGCTCTGGCTCTGGTTCTGGCTCTGGCTCTGGCTCTGGCTCTGGCCGGGGTCGCAAGCGAGGAGCCTTACATCGAGCGTGCGTTGGAAGTGAGTTGGATTCACGAGGTCATTGACAGAAATGCAAGTCGTAACTCGTGGTGGAAGAGGCAGCTTTTCAAGAACAGCGCGGTGCGAATCAGAGAGACTGGACAATGTCATGCGCCTTTCTGCCCGAGTTTCTAAAGTCCTCACGAAGTTTAATAAGCTCGATCAATTCCTCACGATTCATGTCCACAAGAGAAGACGAGGTGATGGTATCGCGCAAGCTTTCCGGCTCGACAAGATAAATGTTTGCAAGATCGCGAAGTCGATCAAATAGTTCGTCCACAGTCGCAGAATTTAGAGCCGCCACGCACTGCTGGTACTCGGACGCATCGCGCATCCACTGCAACGCACCCACAGAATTGATTGTCAGCGACTTCAAATGCCGAATGAGCAACCGATACACCTCTTTTCCGAACTCGACGGAGCAGATTTCTCGATTTCGTCCATCCAAGCACATGTTGATCGTGGAAAAATACTTGTTTAGAACATTCACAACGGATCTACATGCCGCAGTGGGCCCGCTGGCGATGCCTTCTGACGCTTCTTCACGAGGACGAAAATCAGTTTTCTTTTGCAAGCTGTGCAAGCTCTGCTCGAGGATGAGGACCAAAAGACGGACAGTCTTTTCAAGACCCTGAACAATCCTGTTCTCCAGAGCGTTCAGCATGGACTGCTTCTTATTATTCACCTCCATGCGGAATGTAAGTGATGAATCCAGAACAGCAGCCAGCTCGTTTTCGTAGTGCCGTTCGAGCTTGAGGACAATGTGGTTCGCTACGGAAACAAGAAACAAGAACGAAACACCGACATCCTCGCGGCTTCCAGTATTCGGCTGGTTGAACACGGCCAATCCAGCGTCCAATACGTTTTGCAGAAATGTCCCCAGTCGATCAAGCAAGGTGTAAAACACTCTCATGCAGTATTCGGGAACCTTCGCCGGTGCCGAAAGACGCCTGCAGCGACTCAGCGATTCCTCATTGTAATAGATAAACTTTGTCACCGTCTCCAAAGCGAGCGGGTTCACCACGGTTGACAAGTGGGTAGAGTCCTTTCGAACGAAAATGGATGCGAGCTTCTTCACCTTTTCCTGCAGCTTCATCTGCGCCTGCTGGAGCTTTTCGAGGAAAATGTTAGTCTTCTGAGACTGACCTTCGACTTGATGATTATGCTGTTGCAGTTGTTGCTGCTGAAGTTGCTGCTGTTCTGCAATCGACGGCATGATGCCTTCCGACTCCATAAAATCATTGAACAGCTGATCATAGTAGTCCGTCAACGCAACGAGCTCCTTGTCAATGTAGCCCTTCTTGTACGGCGCAAGAATCGACTCTGCAAGCTGCCGAGGATTGAAGTCCGCCAATTCGTATTTTGTAATTCGCTTCACCAGCTCATCCATCTCCGTCTGCACCTTTGCAAGTGTCTGTAAAAACACCATCAGGTCGTCACCATCGTCCATGCTCAGCATGTCATTGAGCCGGAACTGAATGGTCTGCTCAAAGATTCGCTCAATGAGCAGCTGTACACCCTTTTCATAGTCAATGAAGACGTATTTCATGATTCTGAACTCCCGATCAATAACTTCCTCGATATTCTCAAACAACTTCGACAAGTTCGGAAGCTCCTGGAACGAAAGGGTCCGCACTTTCTCCCTTTGCGAATCGTCCTTCATATAATACGCCGCATCGCGAAGAAACAATTCATTCATGTTGACGTATCTTCGCATGCACTGATCCGCACGGCTCAATTCAAACAATATTGTCGCGCAATCTCTCATCTGCGCAAGTCCTTCCTGAGAGTTTTCCGGAAGCATCTTGACTCCCGCATCGAACTCCTCCAAAAGCTCTTTTTCCACTTCCTCGCAACACGCATCTATATTCTTGACTGCCGCTTCATACGCGGGATTTGACTGAGTAAGCCCTGAAGAGCACGCCATAAGCTCCTTCAAAATAGGAACCATGTCCTCAATCGGCATGTCCTCAATCGTGTCCACCGTCATAAAATGCTCAAAGTAATCAAGCAGATCACGAGCTTCCAGTGCTCGGCTCTTCTGCAGATCGAGATTTTCCAGTCGTTCCCCAATCTGCAACGCCGATCCTCCAATGTTGGTAATCGTGTCATCCAATCCTTTAATTTGGCGAAACACATCGTCCATTTCAGTCCGCAGCACAGATACTTCTTCATTGTACGCGCTCTCCGATTCTTCGACGTCCTGCTCTGCAGCATCAATGTCCTTGTTGACTTCCTTCAGCATCTTCAGCAACGCCCGCCGCGATTCGCGAAACAGCGTATCAAATTCAGAAGCATGCAGATCATGCGCATCCTTCTTTGCAATGCTCAGCAGTTTGTGCGTAAGAGAATCGATAAATAGCGTCTCGTCAAATTCCGTTTGAAAACGATCCTTTTGGAATATCGTATACGGAATGTACGAATACTGCGGTGAGGCATCGCCCTGTGTCCCCCGGTTCTTATCAGTCATTTGTCTTCCGCGGATTTTCGTTCGGACGGACGCGCAAACAGCAAACAAACAACAACAAAGAAGATGGAGCGCAAGGGGAAAGGAAAGGAACATGCGCTTGTCGTAAGGGAAAAGCGTAATGGATGAGGGCACTCTCACCTACGGGCGTTGATCCCGGGGCATTTTTGCATCGTGTCATTTTGGGGGATTGGGCTTTTGGGGGATTTTTGTCACAGTTGGAGTGAGTCGGCGACTTCACGAATCCTCAAATTCGTGACACTTGGACTCAAACGGATGTCACAGGAGGCCGGTTCCACTTGACACGTCCTACCCACGTCAAGTGTGTACCGTCAATATGACGTCAGGTTTGAATTAAGATCAAGTGAGCTTGCCAGGTTGCCGAATCCGTGACTTTCTCAAAAACTACCCGGCTCGTTCGTTCTCCTTTCCCTTTTTTCTTTTTCTTCCTCCTTCTTCATTCCTCTCAAGATATTTCGTTTTTTCCCTCCCTTCTCGAGATCCATCCCCGCAAAATCGTTTAATCGTTTCAAATGCAAATCTTCGTCAAGACCCTGACAGGAAAGACCATCACCCTCGATGTGGAGTCGTCGGACACCATTGAGAACGTCAAGTCCAAGATCCAGGAGAAGGAGGGAATCCCCCCTGACCAACAGCGCCTGATCTTTGCCGGAAAGCAGCTCGAGGACGGACGCACCCTTGCGGACTACAACATCCAGAAGGAGTCAACACTCCACTTGGTCCTCCGTCTGCGTGGAGGCATGCAAATCTTCGTCAAGACCCTGACGGGAAAGACCATCACCCTCGATGTGGAGTCGTCGGACACCATCGAGAACGTCAAGTCCAAGATCCAGGAGAAGGAGGGAATCCCCCCTGACCAACAGCGCCTGATCTTTGCCGGAAAGCAGCTCGAGGACGGACGCACCCTTGCGGACTACAACATCCAGAAGGAGTCAACACTCCACTTGGTCCTCCGTCTGCGTGGAGGACAATGAGCGGCTTGGTAAGCAGGTTTTTTCCCCTTACAATCTCAAAGAGGACGTCTTTCAGCGGACCTCTTCCAATATCGTTGTGAAGAATACACTGACGAGATTCATCGTGTAGCGATCTATATTGCCGAAAACTGTAAAACTCAACACCTGTTGCTGCAAAACAAGATTCTGTTTTCTTTTCTTTTTTTCCTTTGTGAAGCGAGTCCCGACTCCGGACTTGCCAAAGCCTCAACAAAATGCTTCGAGTACGGCCTTTCATTTCCAATATTTTCCTCTTGTTTCTTCACTTTCTTCATTCTTTCTATCCTTTTAATTTTTGGATTATAGACTATCCAATTGATTGACCTTTTTTATTTCTTCATTTAAAAAATGGCGGCTCTCCAACTGATCAAGGATCTCATTGCAAAGCACGCAAACACAGTGCTGATCTTTTCCAAGACATACTGGTATGTCGAAATGCTCCCATTTCACCGTTTCATTATTATTCTTCTTGTAATCCTCGACTCTTTTCAAAAGACAGAAGGGAAAAAACCAACCAGGATTCCGAAGACCTTTTACATGTTTCTTTTTGGCGTTTTTTTAATGTATTTTTCTTCTTTCTTTCTTTTTGCTTTTTGTTTGATGACATGGTAGTCCGTACTGCTCGGAAGTGAAGAAGCTGTTTGACAAGAAGAAAGTGGCCCATATCGATTACGAACTTGATGAAATGCCGAATGGAGACGAGCTGCAGCAAGCCCTTTCGACAATTACAAAGGTGTCGACCGTTCCCCAGGTCTTTGTATACGGCACATTTACTGGCGGATGTACGGACAACCAGGCGCTGGACAAGCAGGGAAAGCTCGACAAGATGCTCGCCAAACAGCAGGAGTAAGCTCTGTGTATGCTGCTTTATGCGCACACCTAGTTGCTCCAAGCGACCCTACACTGTTCTCTGGTAAGGCGCACGAGCTGAGACGGGCTTATCCGTATTTGCCGATCATTTGCCTGTTAGTAAAAAAAAATGTTTTCACAGCTGTTGTATGTCCAACGCAGATATGTACATACCGTAAATACAAAGTCCGAAAAGGCTGAGACCCCTTCTCTTGATGCAACCCAGTTGATGCTCGGTAAATTTCGCGCTGATAACCTCAATTTCCGAATAAGCTGTGTTTGAGCCATTTGGGCAATTGGACTGCATCGTTTCTCTTCTGCTGATTCTTCTTTTGCTCTTTGATTTCTTTTTTCCTTTGCGATCGTTTTTGGTACGAGTCTCCTTTTTCCCCTCCCCTGTGTCCAAGGTTTTCCAAGTAAACTAAGCCCAAAGCTCAAAGACTGAAGCCCGAAGCTTAAAGACTGAAGAGATGTTTAGCAGGCCGTTGATTTCGTCGACAGTCCGACACATAGTGTGCGGCTCTGGACCAAAGCCAAATGGTGTTGGTGGGGCGGTGGCGGTGGCGGTGCTGCGTGGCGGACCGCAAGCAGTGCATGTTCGTCATTTTGTGTCGTTTTTGGACACTTTCAAGAAGCTGATGAAGGAGCGCATGGCAAAAAATGCCGAGTTCAAGGAGGTTATTTCGCAGGTCGAAGCGTCGCCTACTATGCAAAAAACAGTCCAGGCGTCAGAGGCAGTCACGGAATCGCTGAAACGAGGCAAGGAAGCGACTTCAGAGGCCGTGGAAAAGGCCTGGGAAGCATCGAAACCAGTCAGGGAAGTAGTAAACTCGGCTGCGACGCGTGTGGCATCGGATCCTCTTGTGCAGGCATCGGTGGAAGCTATCAGGGTGCGGGTCGAGCGGTTATCAAAGACTGTCGATGACATGGAGAATAGCGACATTAAGGAGTATCGAAAGAAAATGTACGACAGACTAAAGTATTCGTCGGTTCCGGAAGGACAGGCGGCGGAGGGGGGCAGCAGCAAGGATGGAAGTATGAAGAAACAGAATACTGTGGATAAGGATAATGCGCCGTACGGAGGTGCTGTGGAAAATGTCGATATCAACACAACGGCTGGCGAGCTGCTGATTGTGGAGCAGGAACCGGATGCAGCGCAAGAAAAGGGATGGAAAAGAGTGAAGTCGTGGTTTTCGCTCAAGGAAACAGAAGATGCGCAGGTCATGGGTGAGCTGTATGCAAAGGAACCAGACTTTAACCTCGAATTTTTCCTAAAGTTCTTGGAAAAGGATCTCATTCCGCAGGTGCTGGAGGCGAGTATCTCGGGTGATTTGGACTTTTTGCGGGGTATCTGTGCAGAGCCGGCATTCAAGTCCGTTGCGACATTGGTGGAGTACAGAAGGACGCAGAGTGTGGTGGTGGATCCGAGGATTTTGGATGTCAGACAGGTACGATTGGCAAGTGCAAAGTTTGTCGAAGATGAACCAGTCTTGCTCGTTGCGTTCCAGGCGCAGCAGGTCAATTGCGTGCGCGATTTGACAGGTAAGGTCTTGTATGGAGCGGAAAACGACATCCGAAACAACCATTACATTTGGGTGCTTCGTCACGATCCTGCACAAAAGGAACCACGATGGGAAGTTGTCGAAATGGCTGTCCAGGCATCCCTTCCGACCATGTAAAGATTGTGCATCGTCATCACCAGCATGCGAGGTCCTCATGATAACCGCCACTGCACTTGCTTTTTTTTATATACACTCAAAAAGTATACATTCTTGCACTATTGCCTTGGTGCAATCGAAACTCAATCGACACCATCGAAATCAGACTGCACAGCTTCATGTTCGGGGAGGATCGACAGGAAGATTCGGCTGATTGTACGACGCTGCAGATGCGCTGTTGCTGCTGCTGCTTGGATAGGGATTGTCATACAGCAAGGGGCGTCGCGCACGTGGAACCTCTCGAGGACGCGAAACAACGCTGGATCGCTTGAAACTCGAACCCTGTTGCAGAATATGCAGGTCATCCGTCGAGTGATCCGAAGTGGAAGGACTGTTATCGAGCATTGCGCTCATGCGAAATGCTTCATCGGGATGAATATGGCGCACTGGAACCTGTGCTGCGGGTGGCGCCAAACTCGGTTTTCTATAGTACACTTCGTCGTGGTCCCCGTGAGAATCGGGATGGAGACTGCCGTCGATGTCGATTTTGTACACTGAGTCAACTGATTTGCGATATGGACCGTCCGACGGCTGAAGGACACGAATTGGAAGATTAGGAGAACTGCCCGCATTTAAGAGATGATGCGCAATGGAGCCTGGATGCATAGACGACGGTCGATAGTAGTGCTGCTGCTGCTGTTGTTGTTGTTGTTGTTGGTGGTGGTGGTAGAGGTGGTGATGCTGACGTTGATGGTAATGGCGATCGGAAAGTTGAGACGGATCTGCATACATTTCAAACTCGCGGAACTTTCCGTCAGATGATCGCCCGCCGACTGCACCGGCGTCAGAAAGCAGCAATGAGGCGGACGCTCGGCTGGCTGTACCCATCGCTCCAAGACGAACAGGCGGTGACAAACGAGCCTCGTGTTGAATCGACAGAAAATGTTCTTCATGCAATGGCAGGCGGTCATCAAACGGAGTCTGGAAGTCGGACTGGGTGCTCACTCGCCGTGCAGCCTGGATAAGAACGCTGTTACGCAGCCCACTGCTGTCCGAGAGTGAAAAGTGGCGTTCTGCAACGAGCCCGTCCGAGGAAACGCCGTGACCGTCATCTGCGATCCACGCCTTTCGCTGGGCAAATGCAGCACGCCTTTCCAAGAACTCCTTGGACGGCTGCATTTGTTCATGATCAGCCGACATTCGTCTAGAAGGTGTCTGCGATTGTGGAGAGCTATTCCAATACACATCTGAAACAGATGCAGAACCGCCACTGCCCACGGAGATTCTTCCCGACGTCGTCTGTCGCCAATCCGGAGAACCAAATTCAGATCCCGACAGTGTTTCCACCGGTGTGTGCGTTGCAGCGCTCTTTCTCGTTCTAACTCGCTGAGGACTCGAATTCTGATTTTCTTCATCGTCGCTGTCATTCTGCCGCTCAGCTGCCTTTCTGTTGCTGCGAACAACCAAGAACCCAATGAGACCAAGAATCACAAACGCAGCAGCCAGCCCAATGATGTATCCTTCTGTTTCTCCAAGAGCCATCCCTGCGCAGTATACATGCCCTTTATATGATATCGTCCCTCAGCAAAAGGTTTTCAAATGACAGAACAGGTGATCCGAAGCAAGGGATCAATGAGGTCAACCTCGGAAGCAGCAATTGTTCGTGGTTCAGCAGTCAGTACAAGAGAAACAAAAGAAGAAAACATGACAGAAAACATGAAACGTGAAGAAGAAAAAAAAAACGGAAGTTCCGCACCCTAAACGCGTCTGTCAACGATTTTCAAAAAACAACGAAGCTGAGCAAAGGGCATCTTTTGGAAAGTGCAAAGTGACAGACACGATTCTGTGGCTGCTCGTGCGCTGCACTTCACTGAGCCATTGTTGTTTGAAGGCAAAAAATATATGTGTATGTTGCCTGCCAAAGCTGCTGATACGAATTGGATGAGCAAATAAGGAACAGGAAGCCTTTTTTGCTGGCACTCCTCTGTTCTTGTTACAGCAGCATGTCGGAGAACAAGCACTGCAAATGAGCAAAGATGTCGCGCGTTGTTACTATCCAGTCAACGATATGGAGCCGAACGGCGTTTCTCCCGACTTCTTCAAACAAGAAAGACTGCTTGATGACTCGTGCATCAACAACGTATGCTTTGGAGTTTCCATTCATCCAGACCGATGTGGCATTCGGGACTGTTGTCTGCATGAACCCATCTACGTCGTCTTCGTAAACAGGATCCTCGAGCGTCATGAATATCCAGAGCTGATTCTTCAAGATGTCATTCAGCTCGGACCAGGATCCGAGTGCTCGCACAGTTCCGCGATGGAGAACCACAAGCTTGTCAGCGAGAGTGCAGGCTGCCAACGACATCTGAGAAGTAACCAGGATGACCGATCGCCCACAACTGGCAAACCACCGAATGGATTCTATGCAGATGTCCCGGCTTTCGTTGTCCAAATCTGCAAATGGCTCATCCAGAACAACAGTCTCTGGGAAACCCACAAACGCCACCGCCAGTCGCAGTCGCTGTACCATTGCTGGCGAAAAAGCAGAGACCGGCGCGTTTGCGGTGAACTGTAAGCGGAAACGGTAAAGGACTTCCTTGATGTCCTTGAGGACGTACGCAGAAGGAGTGCTGCGACACGAGGAGAAGAAGTGCAGAATTGTTTTGGCAGATATCGTGGGAGGGAAGCAACTATCAGAAACCGAGAAGGAGACGCCCGTTCGGAAGGACCTGGATTTGCTTTCCAGCCGCTCAGATCGGAAAAACACCGCCCCCTCTTCTTGCAAGCTCTCTCCTGCAAAGAGTCCTATAAGCTCCTGTCTTTCTTCCTGTGTCTTTGTCAGGATCACGGTTATCTGGTCTCTTTGAGGACAGATGCTTACCCTGTTTGCGAAGCTCGCAATGTCTTTGCCGTGCACTTGACGACGCTTACTGATACGAAAGATGCGGAACGGAATGTCGGCCTCGGCATTCTTCTCGAGACCCAGCTGATAGCTCCTGGTATCTTCGGCAGAGACTCCTTTTCGGAAATCCTCTTCTGCTGGAAAGATCACCTCACCATTTTCAGGATCCGTGGCGCTGGTTTTGCTGACTTTGTTTTTCTTGTTTTGGCGAACACGAGAGAAAAACCCAACGGGGATGCCAAATACTGTGTTTCTACGCACACCAAGCTCCGAGAATCCTCCTTCGTAAATCACGACCCCGCATAGCAGAGCTGCGGCTTGCACAGCCAAGGCAAGCAAAAGGCGGTCCAGCCGGGCTTCGGGGTCAAACGAATTCGACACCGTGATTCCTTCCTCTGGGCTCCCTGAGGCATTCGACAGATGAGAGATCATGCGATAAAGTGTGAAGGATGGAACAGCAAGATTGATGATTTCAATGCTGTTGAGCAAGTACTCTTCGTCCATCAGTGGGCCGCTGTTCAGATATCTCGCACTCACAATCCAGGGAACGAGAGAAAAGAACAGCGTGATCTGGTCGGACACCACGTTTTCGCAAGCCAAGTGGGCGATGTAGGATAGAAGAATGCACATTCCTGACCAGGCAGCAAAGACTACAAAAATGACGGCGCCGCTGTTGATAACAAAGACGGGTAGGCCCAGGCCGAGGCCGAAACCGTACGTGATACTCGAAAACAGCGCTGACGACAGCAACCCAAAAAGAAAGAAGTTGAGGGCGTATGACTTCCTTTCAATCCCGTTTCGAAACATCAGTTTGCGGAAGCCACTTCTACGCAAGTGGGAAAGACTAAACAGCATCCGAGCAATGGGCATGTGCAGGATGAAAACGATGACTGGAACTTGGATGATGGGCAGCACGTCAATGTGTTCAGAACTTTTCGAACTTGGAAATGGCTTTGCAACCGAAAACAGTGCTCCGGACGGAGTGCCGTCTGTGGCATCGATGCTTTTCCAAAACATTGTATGAAGCAAGCCGACCAGTGCCGGCACCTCGATTCCCGGATAAAGGCGGCGATCCGTGATCACGGGAGTCCCCCCGATTGTACCGTTATAGTACAGTACGTAAGAAATCTTTCCGGTGTCTGGATCCACTTCATTCAACAAGAAAGACCCCGGGTGGCCAACGTCGTTTTTCATATTTTCCTGCAGAAATGCCAGAAGAGCTTCCTCCGACTCGTGCCGAGAACTCGAAAGACGAGAAGGAAACTGTCCAAGTGTTCAACAAAAAAAGGGGGGGACGGGGGGAGTGTGGCGAGGTGCCGGTCGTCAGTTGCAGTTCACACCAACAGTACACGCGAAAGTCACGAAGAAGAAGAACAAGTACGTGCGATGCGATTATTTTGACTGTGAAGGAAAGAGACATACTGGTGACAAAACCTCGTCAAAACCGAGAAACAGCTGCTCCATCGTGCTATTCTCCGGTCCAGAGGATAAGTCCACGTAGGGGAGGTGAATTCGGAACTCAGCAGTAGCCCCATATCTGAACAGTTCATCGTAATCAGCATCATTGTTGTTGTAAATATAGAATTGTTTGTCGAGAAAGTGAGATTGAGAAACCTTCACATGGAAATCAATCAAAAGTCAAGACAAACGAGAAGCAAGAGAAATCATACACGATGTTAAATCGGTCAGTGGGTGGTTTGCTTTGCGGCACCAAAGTATACTGCGTCCTGGACATTTCAAAGTCGTTTAGAATCAAGAGAGACGACAACTGCGCCACAAGGAATAACAAACAAAAAAAAAGTAACACAATAACATGATTAGTGACAGACAGCGAGATCGGTGTTAAGAACTGCGGGTCGATTTTCCGAAGGTAACATACGATGATCAGTGGACATATCCAGAACACAAACTCGGAGGTCATGTATCGCAACTGAACCCGGGTCCAAACGGGAAGCAAGGCAAACGTATTCCTAATCAGAGAGTATGACTTTTTGTCAAAAATGGGCTTCAGACTCGCCTTTTCCTCCTGCGGACGCTCTGACTCGTTCACATCCTCGCCGCCAAAGTCGTTTGCATCGATCACTTCAGGCTCATTATCGTCATCATCGACGCCATCATCATTATCGCTGACGTCTCTGTCGGTTTTGACGTCTCTGGGCTTGGGGTTGGGCGCCGGTTGCTGATACTTTGAATTCCTCAGCTTCATCTCTGCCCTTGCAAATTCTTCCTTGTACTTCTTCTTTTTTTATTTCTCTTTTGCTTGCTCGTATCTGAAAAGACAAAAATCATGGTCGAGATTCTTTCTTGCTGAAGTACCGGTGTCAAACGTTTGCTATCGCACAGTGGCATTTTCATTATTATTATTATTTTATTTTTTTTGAAAACTCAAGAATGTTTGCAAACTGTTGTAATAAAAACAAAAAAAGGGTGTTCCCAACGAATCGGGAATCTCTACGCCTGTTACGTTCCATCAATCTCTCCATTTGCGTGCTCTCCAATATGAATGAGGTTTCATATGAATTTACGAATTCCGTATTGTTATTTTTTCTTCTTCTTTCTTTGCCTGCTTTTTCTGTTTGTTTTGTATAGGAAAGAGTGGACAATGGGCAGTGCAGATATACGCAGAAAAGCCAAGGCTGCGGCAAGCCGATTTGGCAGATGGGTTAAAGAACGTGCGCTCCAAACGATCTATTTGCTGCAAAAGGAAGCGTTGCAAATTGTATGCTTTCGTATTTCGAAGCTGGTTTCTCTGTGCTTTTTTGGCTTTTGTTTTTGTTATTCAAGCGATTTGTATTCTTATGATCTGTTTGTGTACTCATCGGGCGGGGGTGCAGAGATTCGTCAAAGTTAGCATCCTACTGTCACTGACGACACTGACAGCATGCACGGTCTTGATTAAGCTGTCTGAGCCGTGGTTTTCGACGGTCCCTTTCATTGAGCAAATGGAAAATCCAAGTATGTTTTTCGTTCACGGCGACCAATCCACCTCACCCCACCCCACCCCACTCACTCACTCACTCACTCACTCACTCACTCACTCACTCACTCACTCACTCACTCACGCATTGATTTTTATTATTGCCACCATGAATCCTTTCCGAGCAGTTGTTGTACCACCAAAGACAAGAATCGGACAACTGGATCTTTGCCAATCGCTGTCTTCGGTGCCAAAATGCAAAAAAATACTCTACAGTCCTGCAGAAGCCCCGTTTTCGGATATCGTTCTTGGGGCGATGAACAAGGCCAAAGTCGATCTCAGTTCAGTTGTGGGCTTTGCGAAAGAGGATGATCTTGATGAATACATCGAAAACAACAAAGAAGACGTGTTTGGAGCATACGTCTTCAACTCTTCTCGGGTTGCACTCGTTACGGAAAAACCGCCAAAGTTCAGATACTTTTATGCCGTCCAGTACGATTTCCAAAAAACTTGCTTTCGACGACTGAAGTGCACCAACCCAACCATGGAGGTTGCGGCGCCCATGATTGTAGCCATGGATCAGTATCTCTGTATGTGTTTTCTCATGTTCAGAAAAATACGCTCCTTTGTGTTTTCCTCTGCCTGCTGCTGACCGTTCTCTTCTTGCCCACTGAATTTTTGACAATCATTCATCTTGTTCACGATTCAACGCCCCGCCGTTTCTCCAAACAGTGTCGTTTGAGAAAGCAGAAGCTTCCATTGAAGCGCAGCTTGCGCCATTTCCCAGAAGAAAACAGCAGATCAAAGAAGCGCACAGAACATTTGCCCCTCTCATTTACTTGTTCGGGTTTTCATTCATGGGAATGCTTGCCACTTACAGAATGGACCAGGACCGTGAATGTTTTGTGAAGGAAATGGTAGTAATGCAAGCAGTCCGCGACTCCTCGGTGTGGATTGCAAAAGTCATCTTTGAATGGGCTCTGGCTATCGTTGGCCTGTTCACTGCTCTCGCCGTGGGATCCGCGATGGGCCTGCCGTTTGTGGTTCTGAATGGTTTTGACATGATTCTGAGGGCTTTCACAGCGTTTGCCTTGTGGCACGTTTTGTTTGCCTGCATATGTGGTGCGAAAAAGCATTCCGGAACGAGGGCGTCGATCACATCGCACGCATTCTTGCACTGCTTCATCAACTTTCTGGGACTGGCTTTTGGTCAGTATGGCTATGCAGCAGCGGTTCCAGAAGCTCTCCGAAACTTGTTTGGTCTCCTTCCACCTGTCTTGTTCGTCAAGATGTTCTCCGATTTCGCCGATGCTGATTTGTGGGGATTCGCTGTGACTTCCGCAAACCAAGACTCGCACACGGAAGTATGGCCCCTTGCTGCGATCATGAACTGGGCCGTATTTGATATCTTCCTTTATTCGGTCGTTCTCTGGTATGTGGATGCTACCAATCCGAGTATGTCTTTCTTATTTCCGAAATCCCCGTTTTGTTCTCCCATCTCCCTCCTATTCTCCTCTCCACTCTCGTGTTCCCGCATCACCACATTGAAACTGACAAAATACCTGCTCCTGGCTAGCCGTGTACGGTCCTCGTCGAAAATGGTACTTCCTTTTCACGGAGTCGTACTGGATGTCCAAGAATACGGACAAGGCATCCGTGGATCCACTCACGAATGCGGATGGTGTGAATCTCGGTCTCCTGGAAGCGCTGGAAGACGACGACGTCCGACTTGAAAAGGAATCAATTCGCAAAGATGTTTCGAGCCCCGTGAAGGGAGCGAACCTGCAAGGCATAACAATTGCCAACTTGTTCGTCGTGCATCCGACAGGCTTTGGAGTCGAACGAAAACGTATCATTGGTGTTGACCACATTAACGCAGCATGTGAAAAGGGCAAGTGCACTGTGATCTGGGGCGATGCGAAATCAGGGAAGAGCTCCATTTTTGGAGCGGTAGCTGGTCTAACGCCGATCGAAGATGGAACAGTTTTGTTCAATGGCCTGTCCGTCTTCATGCACAGCGACGGTTTGAAAAGCAGCATTGGATACTGTCCTTCCGTATGCAATCCACACATTTTCTTCTGAAAAGGAGTTCTTTCCCTTTCATTTTCCCCTTCTGGTTTTTTATCATTTTAATTTGCAAACAGCAAAGCTGATAGTTTCCCGTACGGATTTTGGAGTTTTTTCTTAATTATTTCATTATTGTTATTATTATTATTATTTTGTGCATTCTACCTAGTTCAACTGTTTCTATCCCAATCTGCCGATCGAAGAGTGCCTCAGGATCATCGGCGGATTTCGGAAGCTCGATCGCATCGCCATCAAGGAGCAAACAGAGCATCTCCTAAAGCTCTTCTTTTTGTGGGAGGACAGATTCCGCTCCCCGGCAGAAGTAAATTACTACACGCGACGAAAGCTGGTTCTGGCGCAAACATTCATTGGCCAGCCTGCAATTTTGGTTTTGGACGACCCACTGAATGGTCTCTCCATGCGACAACGCCGTGAGATGTGGCCTGTCTTGAAGCAGTTGATCGTGGATCGCACAGTTTTGATGTTGACGTCGTTTCCAGAAGATGCCACCTATCTTGCGAACAAATTCCTTATTCTGAAGGAGAACAAGATCTTTTTCACGGGTAGTCTGGCTCGATTGAAATTGCGCTACGCTGGAAGCTACATTATTCGTATCGATTTGCACCCAGACTGCGCATGCCAGGGAGAAATTGTCGAGCAAATTTTGGATGTTCTGCCGGAAACGGAGCTCTTGAGGGTATCCGCTCTTATGATCAAACTGCGGCTGTCCAAGAATTTCCTTCAGCATGCTCCGACAATGTTTGCAAATCTCGAAACCAACGCAGGTAGACTTCGAATCAAGAGGATGGTGTGTAACAATCAAACAATCCAAGAGATCTGCATGCCATCCGAGAACATTGATTAGGATGATTCTGCGAACACGTGGCAGAGGAAGAGGTGCGGTAATGACGCCATGCACCAGAGGAAGTCCAAATTACACGACGTCGACGATGTCGTACAAGAAGCGCTTGCCTCCGTTGGATAGACTCCACAAAAACAGCAGTGACCACGTGAAAATAAGCGGAATGAATGCCTGAATCCAGTACCAGTCCAAGCGATTTTCTAGTTTGGATGCAAGGAAAATAATAAAGCAAAACAACGGAATCCAGACAACCATCGTGATGACCAGGCAATCTCGCTGCTTTCTCCAAATGGCCTTCTGCGCAGTCGAGTCATCCGTAACAGTTGCATCGCCGTCTTCCTCGTCTCTCTTCTTTGACCGACTCTTGGGCTTCTTCTTTGTGAATCGAAAGCAGCAACACACAAACACACAAAAGAGGAACGCAAAAATGAACCAAAACACTCCAAAGATGTCCCAGAATGTCAGTGTATTGTCGTTGTTCATTCGGCCCAGCAAGACCAAGCAAAACACAAAACACGATCCAGAAACAACGAGAATGTACCCGGTGCGCGAGACCAGCGCAGAATTGAATCGCTCGGCAATAGGCTGAACAGAGCCAAAATCCAGGGTGGAGATCAAAAACATAATCACAGCCATAATCATGATCACACCGGAAACGACAATAATCGGTGCAAACACATCTGTCCATGACCGATCAATTTCTTCGTCGAGTTTTTGCGTCAAGAACGACAAGAACACACTGATTCCAATAATCGATGCAAAGTACACACCGTGATAAAACAAGTTGTAGGCAATCAGCTTGAAGTCTAAATTCTTCGCCTTCCGGAACTTCCGAAACGAATCCAGCGAAAACACAGCCCAAAACAACAAATTTGCATATAACGGAAGAAAAATCGGCCACCACGATGCTGAAAACTGGCCATCCAATCGCAAAGGAAGCGCCAGCGAAAACGCCAGGGAAGCACAAGTGAAGCACACTCGGAGCACATAGTTTAGAGAAACAAACGTCTGCATGCTGAGATTGTGCTTTCCCGTCTTTTTCGTTATTCGTTTTCTTTCTCCTCTGTTCCCCCTTTCTAGATTGACTGATTGATGAACCGCCTGATCGATGGACAAATACAACTCGTACTCTTATGATTTCGCATTTGAAAACGGGGGAAAGTAGCATCATAAAACAAATGATGGCGAAAAGCATTATCTAAAGGATGGAACCTGTCTGGAAGCGCCAGTTCCTTGTTTTATTTACGACTGCACCTCGGCCTTCCTTCCAAGATGACTCTTCTAAATTCCTTGCGCATGTCGCCTACATTATACACTGAACATGCATATCTACGAATAGGCATGCATATTCAATCTTGCATCCCGTTGCCGGGAAGGGGATAGACCCCAACACGCCTCTCTGCGCTCTTCAGATCGATGTTCCGCGCTCCGCTCCCAATCTCGATCAATCTGTGAGCCACTTTCTCAGCGTGACACGTGGTTCCTGAGAAGGGTGCATTTTGATTCTGACGGCCCTGTATCGGGCGGCGTAGGCGTAGGCGAATGCGTCATCCGTGCGCGCTCACGCCCATATTTGAATTAATAAAGCGGAACCAACGAATGATAGAATAGATGGCTACGGATGCTGCGCTAAAGAGTGTCGAAAATGCAGAGCCTGTGTCACCGGCTGAATTTTGGCCGAGCGTGCGTAAGCACGAATTCACCGTGTCTGTTCATGTATACTTCCGTATGCATTACAATGACGTGTTATTATTCAGCGGCAGCAGCAGCTTTAGCTGTTCAATGTCCACGGTGTTTTCGACTTTTTATATTTATTTATTATTCTTCTCTATTCCTGATTTCATTAGAGAGATGATGCGGATGAGGTTGGAAATGCGGATGGGGATTGGGATGAATGTTCTGATTGTCGCATGGATTGGATTTTCATGCTTTGCAGCAAGAACTGTTCATGCACAGTCTGCGAAGCGGCTCCCTTCGTACGTTCTTGGAAATTGGAAAGATACGGTTGCATATTGGAGCGCGTCTGAGAACTGCCCCCATGCAAAATCTGAGAATCTTCCTGGATTTTCATACTTTGCCAAAGGGTCATTCTCCTCGGCAGGGTCATCGTTTTCTGCTTCAGTGATCTCGGCCGACTCTTTTGCAGTCGAGTTTGACGGCACGGTCTATGCTGACCCGACGCAATTCTCACACGTGGTGACGGACGGTGGAGTTGTTCTTCGTTCCAACGGCGAGTTCGAAGCGGTGTTCAATTCGTACGGAGGAAAACAGCTCCCGTTTGAACTTGCTGTTCGGACTTATATGCCACCAGGTGCTGACTATTATGCGACAGAGTTTGCGATAGAGCCTCTGGCAGCTGGGGTTCATACAGGCCATATTGTGTCGTTTCTGTACGCGGCATCTGCATGCTTGTCTGCAGTGTCAGCCGTCGAATTTGGTGCGTTCGTGCACGACTTGCACTTTTGCGCAGGTGGTCCGAGCGAGCAAACGCTGGTTTCGATGTATCTTGGGGAATCCATGCCGACCTCACCGTCCTCGCTGTTGGTGGCTGCGGAGGCTGGGCAGGTTGGAACTGTGTTAGCCGCGCTCCAAAGTGGCCATTTGGCCAATTCTTCGAGCGCGCAGGCATCGAATGCTGGGCTTGAATCGGCATTTGCAGTGTCGTTTTCCAGCTCTGGACCTTCGGAGAAGCGCGTATTCAGCATCATTCGTTCGATCCAGTCAAGTACGGAGCAGGCGCAGGCGTGGATCAAATCATTCAGGTCCGCGAATCTTACGATGAATTCCATCATCGCTACCACAGCTCAAGCGTACTCGGCGTTTCTGAACAGCGGGAAGCTGGCGAAACTCTCGGCAAAGCTTTCCCCGAATGAAATTGCAATGTACGAGCACTCGCTGCTGGCACTGAAGAACGGACAAAATCCTCTCAATGGCGCAATTATGGCTTCATTTCACCCGCTCTATGGCTACAAAGTTTGGTCACGTGATGCTGTTTTTGCGGCCATCATCTTCGCGGCCGCCGGGTATCCCGCAGAGTCCAGACTGTTCTTGCAGTGGGCCTCGCAAGCGGAGCTCCGAAGTGATTCTGCGTTCCACACGTGCTACAACTTCGCGGACGGTTCTGTCAATGGGTTTGTGGAGCCGCAATATGACGGCACGGGCCTCTATCTTGTGTCTGTGCTCTACTATCTGCGAGAGACGCATGATTTGTCCATCTTGTCTGCCCCAAGTGTGCAAGATCGAGTCCGGACGTTCGAGCAATTCTTCATCCAGAACAAGGGATTCAACCAGCTAAGCGCTTCCGACTATTCAATTTGGGAGGAGTCCAGCGATCAGCATTCTGGAGCACCGCTCCCGACGCAATACTATGCATTTTCTCAAGTAATGGCGTGGGCCGGGTTGCGTGCGGCTGGAATTCTCGAATCAAGCGAGTTCCTTTCGAACCCACAAGCGGCAGCTGCAGTGCAGCAGCGGCAATCTGAGCTTCAGTCTGCTATCATGAATAACATGTTTGACTATCAGCAGGGATACATGTATCGTGGTCGGTGGAGCGATACCAACTCGCCGGACACTCGAGTAGACTCCTCCTCCACCGCTGCAATTTTCATGGGTCTTCTATCGCAGAATTCCACCATGTCCAAGTCTCTATTGTCGAATGTGTACGCACAGCTTACCCGGTGGGACAACGGGATTGGACGCTACGTGGGAGATGGG
Source organism: Andalucia godoyi (assembly GCA_009859145.1). Classification (NCBI taxonomy): domain Eukaryota; class Jakobea; order Jakobida; family Andaluciidae; genus Andalucia; species Andalucia godoyi. The sequence continues at coordinate 168,792 of VRVR01000010.1, forward strand.
TTCTTCTTCGACAGCAAATGGGATCCCTGTGGCTCCGAAGTAGGACAAGCGTCTCCTCCCTGGGGAGTCACAACAATGTTTACCGCATTCGCAGAGCTTTCCCTTGGTCTTCCGATCGACAAGAGAATCAAGTTTATGCTCGATTCTTCGGCTGCCGAATTCTCTCCCGTCGGCGAAGCTGTCGACGGCCTGACAGGGCAGTTTGTGCGTGCCTCTGCTCCCGACATTTATGAGCATGGTGGGGTCTTCATCTTGGCTCAGTTGTTGCGCTACGGCCTAGCTACTCCTTTGTGGAGCATCTAGTTTCTCAGTGGGGGTGGGATTTCCCTCTCGTCCTCCCCGGCATCACCAGTGCCGCCACCATCATCTAATTGTTGGTTTTTCTCTGTATGTTTATGTCGTTGTGGCTTCATGTGTTTTTTTCATTTAAAATATTTATTTGACTTCGATTGTAAAAGAACATTATTATTATTATTTCTATTAATAAAAGGCAGAATTGGAAATATCTGGCAAGGATGAGAGATACATCGCGTCACGCCTACATTGCACACTAATCCACGGACAATCGTCGCTGATCACCCATAATCAATGTTGCAACCCAACAACATGCATAATGCAACGCGGCAGCGTATTTATAAAGGGATTTCATGATCAAAATGGGAGGCGAAACGAATCGGACATCGTGTGACGGAGTTGCTTAAGATAACAGACGCATGCGCATGGCGCGTGGCAGTGGTTCTGTTTACGTGCGCTTTAGATTGCTTCCCCATATCGCAAATAGTGACCGCGGTTTTCGAGTTTTCTCGTTTCTTCTCAGCATATCCTCTTTTTCTCCATTTATTTATTTGTATATTTGTATATAAGAGGAGGAAGAGATCACGGATATAGAGAAAGAGGGAAAGTAATGATGAGATGAACGAGGCGTTTCATGACCTGGTGTGCGATTCGCTTTCATTGTTTGGGCGACTAACTCTTGCATCTCTTTGTGCACATCTGTCGTGCAGCATTGCGGAATCGACAGACGAAACCGCCAAACGCACATTTTCGATCGAGGCGGAGCTGCAGTATCTTTCTCTTTGTGCTTCTGCAGCGAGTGCATCGCCGTTTCCTTGCATTTCCATTCGACGTGTTCAATACATCTTGGCGATACCAATGATTGTTGATACGCTAATGGAGAGCAAAGGAGGACTTTTTCTGACCGAGGTTCCTTTTCTTCCATTGTTCTTTTCTTTTTGCACCGCGCATTTCAGCAGCGGACTCACTCCGCGAATTGAATCAACGTCTCTCAACACCCTCATGCAGAAATCGTTGCGGGGAGTCTTGGACTTTTCGAATCGTGCTGCCGCCGAGCAGCAATTTGCGCTGCTTAAAGAGAGCATCAGTTCTGCCGCGTTAGAAAGCCCGTTTCAAAACGAGTGGAATCTTGGCATCGACGCTGTGGACTGGTGTGTGGATTACTCACAAATCGAGTGGTTCCCGTGCTCAGAGACCAGCACAGAAGTCCAGCAGCTGCTGTTCCTGACGTGTGTCTGCATCCGAAACCACGTTATTTTCGAATCAATGTTTACTACGATTATTGGAAATGCGGATAAGCAGTCTGAGCTTTCGAGTTCTCTCGTGGACTGTGCAACGGCTGCCTCTCGATTTGCTGTTGTGCTCTGCTCATTCTTGCGATGCAAATCAAGAATCCAGGAAGAACACGATCAAAGGAAATCCGCCAATCCGCGTCGATTTGGACCTCACGACGTCCGAGATTTGATGGAGGAAATGCAAATCCTAAATGCAAAAACAGAGTTGTGGACTCACAAAGCTCGCAACTGGATCGACACCGTGATGGCGCCTGTGTGCCAAGTATCGAACGCACGCCTGAAGCAATATCTGGACAATTCATCGCAAACCATCGACGGTCTCATTCGCGAAATGCTCACATTCACTCGTTGACAAGATTCGCCGGGTCAAGCGACGCATATTTTAGCGGCGCACTCTTCGTCGTCGGCACTTCAGCTGACACTTGCTGCTTCCGTTCGGACTGCTGTTGCTGTTGCTGTTGGTGCTGCTGCTGCATCTGGATGTGCTTGTTTGCCGATGAAGTGTTGGCATATCTCGTCTTTCCAGCGTCTCCGCGTGGTCTTGCCCATCCAATGCGCACGGGCTTTCCCAGCACATCCACGACACCGCATACATGAGCAGCAGCATTCTCGGCAGATTCTCGATCGGCAAACTGGACAAAGACTAGCTGTTTGTTCGGAATGATCTTGACATTCGCAACTTGTCCGAATTCTGCGAACTTTCCCCTCCACAATTCCTCACTTTGCAAGTCAGTCGAGGCGGCGTTGCTGATGCAAAGGCTCGTGATTGTCGGATCTTCTGGCGGAGTCGGAATAAGCCCCCTTTCCAGAATCTTTTGGTATCGTCGTGCTGCGTCCATATCTCCAGAAGTTCCAAAGTATCTGCTTGCGATATTCTGTTCCCTATCCTGATTCCTCACCGAAGACGAGGACGGCGATGTTGATGACGATGCGGCAGTTGCATCTTGATCATGTCGGAATGGACAGTACTCACCCCGCGTACACTTTCCTTTGAGCCAATATCCACACACAAACGGCTTGTTCCGTGCAAAATAAGGTTGATCTTTCGTCAGCGATCGCAAAATCGCTTCTTTTCCAGTCGCTTTCCCGGAATCGCTGGAAAATGGAGCTGCGGAAGAAAGCAGCAATTGTCGGTTCGTCGTAGACGTCGGAACGACGAGGGCATTGCTACTGCTACTACTGCTACTGCTACTATTATCAGCACTGTTGCCGTTGCTCTGATGACGATGATGCTCATCGACATGCGAGCTTATGATCTTGTCGCGAATCGCAACGGGAAGATTGTACTGCAAATCAAGAATGCAGCACTGACATACATTCTTCAGTTTCGCGCACGACTGACATACTTGGGTTTTCTTAAATCGAGCCTCAGCGGTTGTTCCAGGCCTCCATCGAAAGACTGTGAACGGCCGCTTGCACACTCCACACTCGGCTCCAAAAGGTGTCTTTTGCATCCGGACAGACGGATTAGGGCCCAAACAAACCTGGCATAGAACAGGAAAGTCGGATGACTCCCAGCCGGTTGACGAGTACTTCGTGTTCATCTGAAAAAAAATACCCTCTTCTTCTGCTTCTCCTTCTTTGTGATTTCTCCCCAGATACTCTTGTATGAATGAAAACACATTCACACGCACACTCACACTCACACTCACACACAAAAAAGGTTTTCCGCGTGTCTGGGTAAGGCTGGAGTGTAGTAAATGGGCGTGGATTACGGCAGGCGGAGGGGGGCGTCGTTTCGACTTTCGCCAACCGAGGCACCGGCTTAATCGTTCTTCCGTGTTTCAGTTTGGATGCCGAAGACACGCACCGGTGCATACACACATATTTTACAGGAATACATTCGCATTTCGCAAGCGGGCAGTATGCCAGTAAACGCTTCCAGCGAATCGATCGATCGAGGGCCGAATGAAGTGTCTCAGCTGGAAATGAATCTGACAGCAGGGTTTTGCTCAGACACAAGACCACGCATTCGTGTTTGCCTGTCATGAAACTGTCCAACGACCTTGCAAAAGGTCCCAATTCTGTGGGTTTTCACTTTCCCATTCCGCAAATTCCGGCTTCTGCCTTCCTCTCCTTCACCGTCAAATAGCAAATTCCTTTCTTGCGGGCTATCTTCGGACAGTGTCCCTTGGAAAAACAACTAGAGAAGTTCTCGGTTGGAGGGCGGGAAAATGGACAAGCTTCAACCGGACAGCTTTGTTCGCAGTGACTTGTTAGTAGAACAGTATCCACCGTCTGCTCCGGCTACCACGGATGCAGAGCTCGGGAAACTGGGGGGAGGAGAGTCGCAGCAACAGGCTGGTGAGGCAACTGAGACAGACATTGATCTCTTTCTGAGACATCCACGGCTGTTTGATTTTGCTCATAGAAAGTTCCTGTCCATCGCCAATCCACTTGGGTATCTTGCGGCGTCACGAAAAGTGGTCTTGTCTCAATTCAAAGAAGATGACTTTTACCCGTGGCATAGATCTGCTCTGCTGCTAAAACGATGCTCGGGAGTATCGCCCACGCTCGCTCGGGCACGCGCTGTGATTCTAGGAAGCCCCGAAGTGCAGGATGCATTGATGCGCTGGTGGCACTTTGTCAGTGGTTACTCCCCCAAACTTCCTTCTGACATTCCACGGGCTTCGTTCTTCTACATGTACAATTCTCTGTACCGCGTGATTTCGCAGCAGCGTGATTACATGTTTGATGCGACGGAGAGCGCAATGCTAGACTTCCCGCTGTCATTAAATCCGTCGGTTGTGAAGCTACCGCCGATTTATCAGCTGTTGCTGGAAATCGTGGACAATGTGACCGTGTCTACGCAGCCATCTGAATGGGCTAAATGCTTATTGCTACTTCTCGAATGTATAGAGTCTGTAGATGTATCCACGTGGATCGACGTCCAAGCGAGCAGCGACAATCATCCTTTTTTGAGTGCAAAGAGCGTTTCTGGTACAATGATGGCACTGCAGAAGGATCCGCAACCGAGTGTCGTGGACACTCTGAGCTCATCTCTGGTTTCCGATGTTGTCCCGGAAGATGATCTCAAAGTATCTGTCTTGTCGATTGCTCTCGAAGAAATGCTAATGTTTGAACGAAGACCGTCTTTGCTGGTGAAAGAAGACAGGGAAGCTATCGCAGATGCGTCCGACGACCTTGCGTTCCACGATCTTGGAGCTAGAATTATCGTTCGGAAGAACCAGTTTGAGCGTAGAGTTGCAGAAAATGCAGCGGCGAACGGCCCCAATAGGATCATCAAGGAAAAGTTTCGAAGAGAGCGGCGGAATCGACATCGACGCAGGATTGGAGGAGCGGGAAAGGGGTATGCTTCATCGGATTTGAGAAAATCGACACGGAGGGAAATGTCGGACGACGAAATGTCGGACGGTGACGATCTGGATTCGAAAGACGACGGGTCGGATGCAGAGGAAGACAATGAGTCGACGGAAGATGCTGGGAATAGCAGTCACGAATTCGACGAGCTGCGCGCTTTGCTCAGCGGAAAGTTCCGATCCTCATGGAAACGGACGAATTCACGGACGATCGAAGACCTTGAAAAGGATCGAAAGCGTCTCGGAGGTCTCTTTCTTGGGTCATCCTCTCCAACATCGAATGCGGCGGTAGAACGGTCACCGTCGAAACCTTCCGAGTCCTGGCAGAAGCACAATGAGGTCAACTCGCTTCAACAACTCCATTTTGCAATGCTCCAGCAAAAACTTGACACTGAAAAACAGCAAAATTCGATATTTGCAGCATGTGGGGCAACGCCGAGAACACGCAATCGCAGCTCCACGGATGTTTCGTCTGCAGCATTCGAAGGACTAGCGCTCGGCACCAAACCGAGTACTATCCACTCGATTCTGCATTCTTCGCATCCAGATTGTGGTGATTTGCATAGCATCCTCCACATACCCAAACCTTCGGCATCCATGTCTCCGCAGGCACAACGCTCGAGCGCAACAAAGTCTCCCTGTCGCTCTACTCCTTTCTGCCGGTCGATTCGAACGTCGAATATCCAATGCAGAACGCCCTCGCCTGGTCCCAATTCGTCTCGGCCGCCCTCAGCGGCTGTCCGTTTTCCTCCTCTGAAGCCCTTTGCAAACACTCCTCGAATCCGATCTCCGATCGCTGAATTTGCAGCTCCGAAGACCGCAAGGTTCTAAGTGCACCCGAAGGATTGCAATGCAGTACCCCATTACGCAATACAATATCTTTATTCTGCTTCTTTTCTCAGGTTCACACGATACCCAAAATAGACTGACCCACGGATGAGAGAGCGACGGCAAGAAGAGACGATGGTGTTAGTTATCCTGGAGCAAGCCTTCCCCTCGCCCCTCGACAATCTCCGAATCCTTATGAAACAGGTGGGTGAAGAACGAGTTTTCGGGAGTGAGTCGCGAGTACTGCGCTCGAGCAGCATCTCGCTTTTGTTTCTCGAGTCCGTAGAAAATGTCAGCCTTCACCTTGTCTTCTGCAGTCACCTTTTCTCCATCAAGCACCGCGATGGTACGGATTCTGTACAAAATATCCAAAGTGTATCGCGTCAGTTCAAATGTAAACGGATTATTCGACAGAGACAACTCTTTCAGCAAGGGAAGGTTGCTCAGTGGACCTGCTGCTGCATCCAGCTTTTCAATGGCGTTCGACGACAGGTCAACAATCTGGAGTTTCGGACACGCAACGATGCCATCGAGTTTCTTAATTCCATTATTGTTCAGCCTTAGTTCGCATAGCGTATTTGCCAAAGGCTCCAAATTCTCCACAACCTCGATCCGGTTTTGGCTCAGATTAAGCCTTCTGAGCATGGCAAGCCCGCCCAAGTTTGCAATCTTTGTGATTTCATTGTTGGACAAGTCGAGTGTGACGAGCATTCGAAGATGCGATAGCCCAGTAATAGACTGGATGCAATTGTGTGCAACTGAAAGATACTCCAAGCTCGACCCATACTCCTCCGATACTTCGTTCATGTGCAAAATCTGGTTATGACTGAAATCTGCATGCACGAGGCGGTACGGCGCAGGAAACCCAAGAATCCGCCGAAGGCTGTTGTTCGACACATCGATTGTTCGCAACGAAGAAAGCCCGGTAATCGTCCCAATGTCGTCCAATCCGGAATTTCCAGTTAGCATCAGCTTCGTGATCTGGGGGAAGTTGGACAGCTGCGATAGCTCAGACTTTGGCACCCCTTGATTCTCCACAATCAGCGTTGATTTCGCAAAAAACGTCCCGTCTGCAGACAATACTGGCTCCGAAAGATTGTCCAAAATCCACGCTGGAAACGGCGGTTGCTGCTCAGCACTCGGATCTGACGACGCCGGCGCTTGCTTCACAGGCGATCCGCTCTCAAGCACACCCTGTGCACTCATTCTCGAAAAATAATAAATACACACACTGTCGGAGAATTGATAATAATTCGAATATTTACATATGAAAAAAACCATATGTACATAACAGTAATAATAATAACAGTAATGTTTTAAAAACCCTAGAAACAGCAAGGCAACGAGTTTTCCGTTTGGAGGTCGAAATCCCTCAACTGGCATCAACTGCATGTGTCGCACAGCCTCAAAAAAACGCCACTGTAGTTAACGTGGAGGGATTATGGTGATGGTTGGGAGCCTATTTAAATGCGCTTTTGCGTCTGGGAAATTTTTGATTGATGAGTGCAAAGTGTGGCAGATATTTTTATTGCTTTATATATCATTCTGCTCGCATCCGCACGAACTCCCCCCCGCGTGCTACTGAAAGAAAGAAAAACGTGAAATTTATCAAGCGGAAGGACGGTGGGAAGGGAGGGGGAGAAAAAAAGTCCCACATATTTGAGAAAAGAAGGAGGGACAACATCAAACATGCAGTCTCATTTCCGTGCTTCTTCCCACAGTTCTGTTTCTGTTCAAAACATCAGAGCCAGAGCATCGTTGCTTCCTTTGATTTCACAGTCCTCTGCAACGAACCCTCTTCCTTTTGCTTCTCATCCTCCTCATCCTCCTCAGTCCTCTTCCGCTTCACAATCAGCGTCATCATCATCGTCGTCGTCTCATTCTCTGGCCTCCATATCCCCAAGCATCTCGACCGCTACTTTCCCTTCCTTATCTTCTGCAGCGGCAACTTCATCGATATCCGCCGTCCATACGAACAGTGACATTGACCCTGGCGCAAGTTCATTGTTATCCATCAGAAGTGTACATTCCATTCAAACAAACAGCGGCGCAGCGGCGGCTTCTTCAACAACAGTAACAACTCAGGCAAACCTGCTTCCAAAACCAGTTTCCCCAACACCGTTTGACATGCAGTCCGTTCACGATGCATTGGCTCGCAATGCCGGAAATCTCGGAAATTCGGAAAACAGCTCGATAGGATTTTCGTCGACGACGGCTGCGACAAACAATAATGGCCAGTGGTCAAGACTGATTCCTCGAGGAGCCGGGATGCAGAGACGCGGTGCGATAGCTCCCGTTCCCGTTCCCGTCCCAGTCCCAGTCAGTTCTGTACCATCATCCTCGACCCCATCTTATGCGCCTGGCCCTTCTGTTTCTGCCAGTCTTTCACACTCTGCCATCAATTCGAATTCAGCATCATCTGTTTCCACGAATTCAAACTCGTCTCTAGAAACAGGCTTTTTTGATATTGATGCAAACAGGGATACGTCACTGGACACTGTCCGCAGAGGGCCGTCGACACTTCGACATAGCGAACACGCTGGAGGGCTGATAAGAAACCACATCGGTGGCCAGCGCAGTCGCTCCTCGCTTTCGTCGCTTCTTCGAAGAAGCTCAGGGTCTCCTGCGTCTCCGTGCACAATAACACCCGCGGGAAGATTCGTCTCGTCGGGTCAGAGCATTCAAACAGTGATTCATCGCCTTGTTTCGGAGGCATCGGCTGCGGCTGCGCGAGGTGATCTGGATGACGCACTCGCGTGCTACGATGAAGCAATCTGCATTTCGCCTCGAACAGCGTCCTTGTACTGTCATCGTTCTTCCGTGTACTTTCAAAAGGGAGACTTCCAGCAGTCGCTGGAGGATGCTCTGGAAGCTGTCCAGTTGCAGCCGTCTCTTGCAAAGGCCTATTTTCGCCTCGGTCGTGCTTGCTACGCTTTCGGTCGGGAGCGCGACGCAATTCGCGGTCTTGAAGTTGCGTGCAAGCTTGAGTCCAAGAACCAAGACTATGCTCAACTGCTTTCGAGCATGAAGAGCACATGCATTGCACCGGCGACTCCAGTTGCGAAGAACCCTTTTGGAATTCTGAAGCTGCCCATTCGGGTGGATCCCATTGAATACCGATTTGTGGTCAATGTTCATGCCGATGGATGTATCGTGACTGTCGATGACGCGCTATTCGGGATATCCGTTTCGCAAGATGGCCATTCTCTGAGTGTGGCACGCGACGTCGTGCACGTCGAGGTCTGGGAAAAGATAATTTCAAACGAAGATGGATGTGCGAATGTGTCGGCTGTTTCCGTCGATCCTGCCATCATGAAAACACGGCCGATCATGGAACAGAAGATTGGTCGGGCTTCGTTTCTTCGTGTTGACGTCACGTTCGCTCCAGGAGATATGGAGGGAACCCTTGTCCTGTATTGGCTTCGAGAGTCTGGGAAATTTGTGGGTTGGAATGTCGAGTGGCAACATTACGATGGCATGTCATGGATGCACTCGGACGAGCACCTTGCAGAGGCATTGGTGAATGAACCCAAGAGCCGTTTGCAGTCTCTGAACCTGCCGTTTGCCTGCGAAGATGTTCCTCAGGATTGCGTAGCCAGAATGCAGAAGCTGGTGAACATTCGCGGATCCCGGCTGTGTCTGGAGAAGCACTCCTGTCGAGAAGTCGTTTTGCGGCACGGCTTCGGAATTACATCGAGAGTGCTGAACGAGCTCGCAGAAGTTTCGGCTCCTCTCATGTCGTTCGACCATCGACAGTGGATCCATGCGACCTCTTCCAATCCCATGGAAGATTTCTACACAAACACAGACCGCGCCTTTTCACTGGACCATCTCCATCGCAGCCTGCACTCAGTGGCTGGAATCTCTTGCACCGATGATCAGACCGTCTGCACGGGCGTCGGGTACATTCTTCCGGGAAACGACGATGGGCCAGGACAATTTGTTTCCTGTGATGGTGCCAGTGCGCGCATTAATATTGCGCAGGTTCTTATGCAGCCGTTGCACGCTGCTGTTGTTTCTCCGATCTCCCTGCCCGAGCATGGCAATTCACCGGTGCGACGACGCACTGCAGGAGCTCGAAAGCGTCTCGAAAGCGACCCTTCCAGCACCGTCCAGCACAAGGCACACTCGGACCAGTTGCTGCTTGTTGCAGCTCATTTTGGAGAGCGAGGAGTCTTTTGCGGAACTTGGGGAGGTCCCAATGGCGTGTTTTACGGCGCCTCTTGCGGTCTGGGATGAGAATTCTCAGTAACATCTTCTTCGGAATATAATAACAGAGTACCTCATTATTTGAGTGTGCATATGACTGTTTGTCTGCCTGCCTATGTGAAGTTAGTGCGTGCGTGTCTGTACAAAAGAAAAACAAGAATGCTTTCGATTTTGAATGGAATGCTTTGATAATACAGGACAAGATAAATGATTCTTTGCTTGCTTGAGTTTCCTTTTGGCTGGTTCTGGAAAAAAAAAACGAAACAGTTCATGTACGTGCTCTGGTGCTCTGGAGAGGAGGAGCGTCTGCGCAGGTGCACCCACTCCACCCCAGACTGCAAATGTGTTTCTTGTTTTACATGTGAATGGCAGACAGACCGTTTGCTGCTGAATTCATGCACGCTTCCTTGATGGCCTCGGACAACGTCGGATGAGCATGGCATGTTCTTGCAATGTCTTCAGAAGCAGCACCGTATTCCAGCGCAAGGACACCCTCTGCAATCTGTTCTCCGGCCAGTGATCCGATGATGTGCATGCCGAGAAGCTTGTCGGTCTCTGCATCAACGACAACCTTGACAAGTCCGTCCGGCTGGTCATTAGTGCGTGCACGAGAGTTTGCAACGAACGGGAACTTTCCGACACGGTACTTGACTCCCTCTGCCTTGAGCTGCTGCTCGCTCTTTCCAACCCATGCAACCTCAGGGAAGGTGTAGATGACGTTCGGAACAGTGTCGTAATTGACGTGTCCAGCCTTTCCGGCCATATTCTCTGCGGCAGCAATGCCGTCTTCTTCAGCTTTGTGCGCAAGCATTGGTCCTGCGATAACATCGCCGATCGCCCAGATGGACGGGACCTTGGTGCGGAAATGCGAGTCCACAACCACTCTTCCCTGACGATCCAGTTCAACTCCAGCCTTCTCAAGGCCAAGTCCGCCAGTGAATGGCTTGCGACCCACGGACACAAGCACGACATCAGCCTCAAGAGAGTCTCCGAGATCCTTGGAGTCAAGCTTCAACTTAATTCCAGCTGCAGTGCGGTCGGCACCGAGAACCTTGGTATTCGTGGCAATGTTCAGTCCCTGTTTCTTCATGATCTTGACGAATTGGTCTCCAATCTCCTCATCAAGGAACGGTGCGCAGCGTGCTGCAGCCTCAATGACGGTAACTTCCGCTCCAAGACGTGCCCAGACGGACCCGAGCTCGAGACCAATCACACCTCCACCAACCACCGCAAGCTTCTTGGGAACCTTGTCCAGCGAAAGAGCTCCTGTGGACGAAACCACCGTCTTCTCATCAAACTTCAGGAATGGAAGCTCGGTCGGAATCGATCCCGTTGCAATAAGAATGTTCTTTGTGTTCAGAACAACTTCCGACGCATTCGACGCGCTGCCATTCTCGACCGTCGGCGCAACCGCAACCGACGTGGCGGACTCGATCCGTCCGGAGCCCTTGTAGTAATCCACCTTGTTCTTCTTGAACAACATTTCGATTCCGCGCGTAAGGCCAGTCACCGCCGTTCCCTTCTGCTTCATCATTGTCGAGAGATCCAATTCCACTCCAGAAACCTTGACTCCGTACTTTGAAAAGTCGTGCTGGGCTTCATGGTACAAGTGCGATGCATGCAAGAGAGCCTTGGATGGGATGCAGCCCACGTTCAGACATGTCCCGCCCAAAGACCCGCGCTTTTCCACGCATGCAACCTTGAGGCCAAGCTGAGCTGCACGGATTGCCGCAACGTATCCACCAGGCCCACCGCCAATCACAACGAGATCGTGAGATGCGCTTGTCGAAAAACGACGGGCAACAGTCGAAATTGAAAACATGAGTCCTAAGCTTTTGAGATTTTCACGTTCCGCGTTCGGTTTGACTTGATTAAGATCGGTTTGTCCTACCACACATGTATATATATACAAATATATATATACAATTAATTAAAGAGTAAAAAACACTCGATTTCAGCTGAAGACAGGAATGACAAAAGGCCCAAATGGTGCATAACCCTTCAATTTCTTTTGCCAAAAAACAAAAAACAAAAAAATATATATAACAATGCAATTCGAGGGTTGCCGAGATAGGGGAGGGACGGGTCAAGCCGCACTCATTACAGCAGTTTTGAAATCGCTCGCAGCTGCTTTCGTGAGTTTGGGACACATTTGCAGGACTATAGAAGGAACACTCCAAGCAGTCCAGATCGGCGAAACTGTTTCTCTCGACTTTCTCTGCTTCTTCTTCCCTTTCTTTTCTGTGTGTTTTTGTGATTTCTGAACTTTATGTTTCCTTCCTAGATTTTAGCAGTTCTCTGCAAGCACCACTCAAAGAATACAAAAGAGAAAATCGTCCTCAACAAAGAACAAGAACAAGAACAAGAGAATCAAAATGCTACTAAAATCAGCAAAAACAAAGACAGAGTCTTCGGATGCATCTTCACCTTCGGCAGGGCCACGAGACGCATCTGCCTCGTCCGTTGGCGCTTTGGCAACTCACCCTCCTTCTGAAGAACCAGCTAGCAAGCGGCGCAGAACAGTCACCAAGGTCGTGGATCAGCCATATTCAGATGTTCACGCTTTAGAAGCCGAGGGAGGAAGTGCCGCCGCTGCTGTGGCTTGTCCCGAGGCGGTTCATGCAGGCAAGGAGACTGTTACTCCTGCTGAAGCATCGATGAAAGAAACCGGAGATTTGAAAGGCGTAAGCCAGAAAAGGAAGAGCACTTCGTTTGCGGTAGAGATAAAGAAAAGTGCGTTCACTGCAAGTGACAAGGACCACGGTCCAGGTCCCGCTTCAAACAGCAGCGAATCTCTGAGCGATTCGACGGAAGAAGAACAGCAGGAACGAGAAGAAACGGTGTCGGAACAGCCGCGGACTGGTGGTCGGGAAGAGGATGGTGAAGAGGATGAAGCAGAGAAGGATGGTAATTTCAGTGAACACAAATCAGTGCGAATTTTCGCAGCAAAGAAATCCTCCAAGAACGGAGCTACAGCAACAGCAACAGCAACGACGACAATGACGAAAAAAAAGGAACAGGGGTTCGAATCGCAGCAGATGCATGACGAGGCAGCAGGCTCTGCGGCTGTTTCGGCTTCTCCGCATGGAGAAGAGGCTGGAAATGGAAATGAGAGCCAGGATTTGGACGATGCTTTGCAGAACTCGCTGGGAGTATCTTGTGAGCGATGTCGCCAGATGCACAAGAAGTGCGACAAGTCAGGTCCGCCGTGCAGCCGTTGTCGACTGTCCAATGAAAACTGCGTGTACGTTGGAAAGCCACCCGGGAGACCTTCTCGAAAGATTTCGGCCCCACATACAGGAGGTATGCGGTTTGATCCGTCGTCGTCGTTTACGATCAAGAATTCTGCGGTACGAAGCGGAGGGAATGGTAGCAGTCGTCAGGAATCCTCGAGACTGTTTGATCAACAGCAGTATTCAACCTTCTTCACCCCATTTGAACCACTTCACCAGCTTAATGCTTCAGGCCCATTCGATGGGCAAAGAAAGATCTTGCACTTAGCGACATCCGAGGAAGACGGAGACAAGAAGTTCGGAATTGGAGATGCAGACGTTGCATTAGCAAAGCGCGCCGCAGATCAGATGATGAGTATGTATTCTGCCACTCATCCGTCTGCTCTGGGAATGCATCTTGGAATGGGAATGCAGTTTCCTCTGCCAGGAACAGGGATGCTCTCCAGTGGTAACATTCCAAACTCTTCCGTTTTCGGCGTGCTGAACTCAAATACGAGTCATGGAGGGACTCCTGGAAGTCTTCCGCAGCAGCAGCAACAACAACAGCAGCAGCAGCAAGATCCGTCAGGACAAATGCAGGCAGTGAATCTTTCTTCGTCGACATCGACGTCAGCACCAACCGCAAACTCTTCTTCGTACGGTTCTCATGCAAACGGGATTGCAACTGGGACCTGGCCTTTTCTCCCACAGGCAGCGTTCGGACAGTATCCGCAAGCAGCAGCGTTCCACCAGATCTTTTCTCAAAATGGAGGCTTTTTACCAAATGCAGCGTTTCCAGATATGAGCATGGGAATGGGAATGGGGATGAACTTGAATGGTACAAGTCCAATGGCGCTTCTGCAAAACCACAGTTCTACCATGCCGATCGCTCCTGCAGTTAGCCGGCCTGGAGTGCTGAATCTGGCAACCTATGTTCGGCCGCCTTTGCAAGACAGCCAGTCCAGCGGGCTAGGAGGTCCAAAAGTGAGCAACCTCAGTCAAAGTAATAGTATCGTCGTTGCTCCGTGGACTGTTCCATCTAATAATCAGACCTCTGACGGAGGAGACGCTGCACAAAACCTTCTGGATCCGGCGTCGTCTTCTCTCGCAGCGAGAGCAACACATGATTCTGAGGCTCGAAAATGCTGGATGGCTATGGGCATTTTGCAGTCCGCTTTCCAGACCAGACTTTCCTCCATTCCTCTGCAAAATCTAGTGGAACTCAGCAAACTCTTGGAGTCCGCTTGCAAGTCAGTGACCTGTCTCCCGAACCAAGAGCAAGAAGCCACTGCCACTCCCTCTTCGCAATCCACGTAAGCGAATACAATGGCCTGATTACTCTTTCGAACGATCCCTTTCTACGTCTAGTTGTTGTTCATTCTGCTTCCCTATTTGCGTTTTATATATTTTTATTTAATACTCTTTCCCTTCCCAGAATCAGTGTCAACCATCGGAAAACCCGTTGTAGATAGTTCCCGCTCGTCCATCGATCGATCCAATGCATCCCACTGCAGAAGCCCTAAAGACAGCTTAAGGCCTTAACCCTCCTCAGGTTTTTGTTTTCTGGCTTTTTATTGTTTGGCCTTATGCATCACCACTACCTCCAGTCGGACTTCCAATGCACGTTTTCCGTCTCTTTGTTTAAAATGTTCGATCTTCATTCGTTGTAGAAAGGTATTTTGTTCTCCATTCTTATTGTTATTGTTGTTGCTGCTGCTGCTGCTGTTGTTTTCTTGTCTTTTGTACGTTTGGAGGAAAAGATGGCGTCGTACGGTGAAGATCTTGCAGACTACAACGACCTTGAAGACGCAGGTAAGCTGCCGATCGCGACTGCGGCGTCTGGCGCAACGACAGGCTCGGCAGCTGCACCTACGGCCTCTGCATCTCATGTTGGTGCGTTTTCTTCTGGGTTCCGTGACTTTTTCTTGCGCCCGGAACTGCACCGTGCGATTGTGGATGCTGGATTTGAGTTTCCGTCAGAGGTGCAGCATCAGTGCATTCCGAAAGCAGTACTTGGAACTGACATTTTGTGCCAGGCAAAGTCTGGAATGGGAAAGACTGCAGTGTTTGTGCTTGCGATCCTCCATCAGCTTGATCTTTCTTCGCTTGCTGAAAAGGGAACTCAGGCGCTGGTCCTTGTGCATACTCGCGAGCTTGCATACCAGATTAACTCGGAGTTTGAGCGGTTTAGAAAGCACATGCCCGGTGTTACGTCTGTTGTTTTCTATGGAGGTACCCCCGTCAAGCAGAACTTGGCTGTTCTGGCCAAGGACAAGCAGCAGCCAACCGTGGTTGTGGGAACTCCAGGGCGAGTAATGGATCTTTTGAGTCGCAAAGACGGTCTCAAAGTGGACAACGTGCGCTTCTTTGTTCTGGACGAGTGCGACCGCTTGCTGGATGAGGTCGACATGCGAAACATGGTTCAGCAGATCTACGCAAAGCTGCCAAAGACAAAGCAAGTAATGATGCTTTCCGCAACACTATCAAAGGAAACCGCCGAGACTGCAAAGCGGTTCATGCACAATCCGTGGACTGTGCTCATTGATGACCAGTCAAACCTTACTCTCCATGGTCTTCAGCAGTACTATGCAAAGGTCGAGGAAGCTGCAAAGACTCAGAAGCTCATGGATCTGCTGGACGAACTCGAGTTCAACCAGGTCGTCATCTTTGTAAAGTCGATTGACCGGTGCAAGATGCTTACCAAGTTGCTCAACTCGGTCACGTTCCCGGCCGTCTCGATCCATTCGGACCTTTCTCAGCACGAGCGTATCAAGCGCTACCAGGAATTCAAGGATTTCAAGCACAGAATCGTCGTCTCAACTGACTTGATTGCTCGTGGAATCGATGTCGAACGCGTGAACATCGTTTTCAACTTTGACATGCCAAACTCCGACGACACCTATCTTCACAGAGTCGGTCGTGCTGGACGCTTTGGTACGAAGGGCCTTGCAATTTCGCTGGTTTCAAGCAAGGAAGACGAAGAGGTTCTCATGAAGGTACAGGCCCGGTTCGAAGTCCAAATCCAGGAACTCCCTCCAAACGGAAAGGTCGATCCTGCTTCGTATATGGCCATCTAGTCGAAGATGTTTTCCATCCGTCTACCAACCCGTTGTTCCTCATTCTCCTTCCTTTCTTTTTTTCTTTTCTTTTCTTTTTTTCTTTTTTGTTTTGTGGCTGTGCTTTTTTCTTTGGCCAAACCTATTTCATACCCCATCCATCCATACTATTGCTAATGCTGCTGCTGTTTGCTGCTGCTATTCCACGGTATTCCATTCCATATCTGTTCTTCTTGTTGTGCTTCCAAAACGAAAGCACCAAAAGAAGAGAGAAATTAAAAAGAAATAAAAAGATTGAAAATCCTGGACTTTATCCTTTTGTGTGCGTGAAAAAAAGAAAAAGAGAAGAACGTTTCGAATGTCTCTTATCAAATATATATTTCGATAAGAATGGAACGATCTGTTCTTCTCTTTTCTTTTTTTGTTTTTGTTTTGTTTGCTTTGTTTTGTGAAAACAAACGATCTAAGATCTTGGAATCGAGTCAACAATTGCCAATGGAACGCAGGCACAGTAGAAAAGTGGCCGGTTCTTTCGATTTGGAAGCTGTGCAACAGCCAGCCAAATGTCCACGGGCGTCTTCTTCTTTGTGAGAATGGAAAACACGGCACTGTATTCTTGCGAATCTCGGAGAAAAAGAGCTTGCAAGGTCTTTCGAAGTCCAATCTTGCGCAAGCCATCGACCTGCAACTCACTCTCCGCGAACATGGACACTGAACAAAACCGATTGTTTGCAAACACGATCTGCCAGTTGGTTGACAAAATAAAGCATGGAAATGCAGAATGATAAAAGACCTTCAGGAACAAATCGTGCTTTTCGCTTGGAGGACTGCTGGAGCCAGAAACAATGCTGACATACGAATTTCCTCCGGGACTCGGACTGGCCTGCCCAATGCTCTGCTGCCCCGGCGAAGGGATCGGAGAAGAACGGCCAAAGGGACTATTCAGGTTCGTTCCAGCTCCAGTTCCAGTTGCTGGGCCTACGCCTGCGCCAGGATTGAGATTGTAAACGAATGAAGATGCTGATGGGACTGGAGAGTTCACAGACGGAAAGAACATGGATACTGCAGAAATGTCAGGACTTCCGAAAGTCGCTCCATACGGAGATCTCCCGGGTATGGAGTGCGAGCCGTCGGGAGCTGCATCGTACTTTGGGAATGACGAGTAGGACTCGCGGAGCCGCGCAGTGGTTTGCTCGCAGTCCAGTTGCAGCTTCTGGACTCTGCCACGCAACTGCTGGATCTCTTGTTCTTTGGTCTGCAACAGCGCTTCGTAAGCATGACACTTGTCCGAGGTGCGATTCCTCTCACGTTCCATCTCTGCATATTTGGAATCGGCAGAATTGATCTTGTTGACTGCCAGTTTCCACACTTCTTCCATATTTTGCAGCTTTTCTTGCATCTTGTGCGGCTCCTCAAGGGCATTTAATGCAGAATTGAACCGATCCACCATGTTCTTCACACGGTTCTGCGACGTCGAAACTTCGACATATGCTTCATGCTTGGTGGTGTCTCCATATCCAAATCGCTCAAGCTTGAATGCACGAAACACAGACGCAGAGACCGCGATTGACAGGACCGTATCGCGCCTGGACAATCGTTCGTTCTTGGGAGGGGAAGGGCCGCTTTGCGATTGGGGAGCTGGGCTTGTGGACGAACTCAGCGAACTTCCCGGAATGTCAATGGTAAGCTTATGGATGCCCTCAGCAGCAGCAGCACCGCCTCTTCCTCCTCCTGTTGTTTCACTGGCAACAGTAGAGCCAGGCGCAAAGGAACGAACGCTTGGCGGCGGATTCATTGAACGCTGGTCCTGTTTCCAGCTCAAAATCTTGGACAACAGATGTGTGATGGCAATCGTAAAACTGCGAACATCGTGCTCGAGAATATCGGTCAAGATGGTCAATCGAGGCTTTTGAATTTCCAGCCACGCAAGAAAGCCCATCTTGGCAATCATCGGATTCTCAATGATAACAATTAATCGGTCAACCGTCCGCGTTCCGCGGTTCAGCTCGGCAAAAACCTTGTCATCTCCAACAAGCACACTTCCCGACGGAGCTGCCAGTCCTCCGGAGTGGGATCCTTTTCTCCCAAGCGCTGCAAGCGAATTACTGGAGCCTTGCAAAACATCGTTTTCTCGTCTTCGACCAGCGGCATTGTTGATTTGCGCAAATGTCACTGTTTCTGTCCGCCTAGAATCCACAAATCCATCCGTTTCAGGCCGATTGCAGAATATTTCGCCTGAGATGCCGTCTGCAAGATCAACCAAGCCCAGCGTCAAAATTTCCAAACTAGACTGGGTAATTGCTCGTGCATCCATCGCAGCGGATCCCACGTTGCCGCTCGAACCGCCGAATGACAGGAACGCTCCAGCTCCTGGGCCTAACCCTGAGCCATGTGCATTGCGGCCTTTTCGCTTCCTCGCTACGGGGGAACGAAGTTGGGAACCAGACTCACTCCAATCGCCCCTCGAATGAGACGGAGAAGGGACCGTACCCAGAAAGTCGTCGCTGCTGGATGCGCTATGCGTCTTGGATCTTGTACGCCCGTGCCTCTTTCCAGGGACAGTCAGTTGGTTGGAATCCATTGCGGAACCACCACCGCTCATCACTGACGAGCCAGCATTCATTCTGCTCGAGTACTTGCTCACCTTGTTTTTCTCTTCTTGCAGACTCTCTTCAAGCTTCGTCACCAGCACTCTGTATGACGTGAACTTTTGCAGCAGCGCTGTTTTCGTCTGCAACGCATCTCGCCTGAAATCCTCGAGTGCTTCGCGAGACGTGTTCTTGGCTTCGCTGCTTCCGCCACAATGTGCATCCACGCACATGCTGATCTGGCGAGCACAGCGGTCAAAGGAAGAAAAAAACTGGTCAAGTACTGCTTCAATCGTCACCATGCTTGATCCAGCTGGGCTGGATGCAGAACTCCCATACGGCGAATGCATCGAGACATCTTGGAACGCTGGACTTGGTGAGCGAGACAGCGAATGCAGCTGCGGAAAGGCAGGCGAATGAGTTCCGCTCGCCGGGACGCCTCTGGGCTTCGCAGGGCTACTCATTGTTGATTATGCTCCGAAAATGCGATTAAGAGAATGCCGAATCGATTGGAGAATGAGCTTGGAAAATATCATATATCGGTAGGGAGACAGTTGAGAAAGATTACGAACATACAAAAAGAAAGCACAATTTAATTAAAAAAACGCATGCCAGACGGTTGTTGTTCTCCTTCCGTGCACTCTCGGTCGGTTTCTCATGCTCCATACGAGCACAGTCTGGACATCGATGCGCATCAGAGCCTGGCTTTTGTCAGGCATTCTGATCACACCACTCATTTCTTTTTTCTGCTTCCGCTTCGTTGGCGGATCGCAAGTGAGCAAGCCAGTCGGGGAACGAGAAAAAGGAAAAGAAAAGCAAATATACGTATATGCATATGTATATATATAGGGGAAGGTTTTTTGGTGCGTTAGCTAATTCACTGTGGGCCGCGGGAAACGAGTGGAATGAATGGGAGGTGCTCCGTCGAAAAATTCGAGTGAGCTTTCGGGCAATCGCAACATCCCGAACGCTCTGGACGGGCTGATCGACAGAGGCGATGGTACTTCTTCTTCCAAGTCCATATTAGTTCGAGATCTCATTGTCCGCGATGTGCGGCAGTATGAGAAGCGCGTTCAAATGCTAAGTCAAGCGCAGCAGGTGCGAATGGCACCGCAAGTGCTGCGCTGGCTGAAACGAGGCTGCGAAACAAAGGAGCTGTCCGAGTTTCACAATATGATCCTCCACGGCAATTTTTGCAAGATTGGTCTACCCCAGGGCAATCCGTTTGAACTCCCTCCGGTAGCCTCCAATATATTGCTGGCTGCGAACGCCAAGAACGATGTCGTGAAAGTTGTATCGTCAACGGAGTTTGACGATGAAAAGTCTGAGACGTGGTGGAAGCTCCAGAGGAAACGGTTGTCGCGAATGGCAATTGCCGTTCAGTCATCTCAGGAAGCTGAAGCACGCGAGCATACGGCTTCCAATGCTCGGATTCTCAAGTTTGCATCACCATCGTCGTCGTCTACTCTCTTGCTTTCACAGGCTTCGACATCGACTCTTGCGAGTGTGTCTGCGCGTTTTTCACCACTGTTGACCAATGCTGGTCTGTTGACCGATACGGAATTCGAAATTCTTCTCGAAGCAACACTTTCTTTTCCGGAAACAATGATTGGGCTGGAGTTGTGCGGCTCCTTGCTGCATTCGATGCACCGTGTAAGATCACTCGAGCAGCATATTCGGAAACGGACGGTGCTGAAGAGACTGTCTCTTCACGATCTTGCGTTTCCGTCTGCAAATCTTGGTCGGGAGGTGTGCCGGGCACTCGATAGCGCGGCAGAGATCCACGAGTCCTCGCTGCTCTCTGTACATTTTGACCAATCAGTCTCGCAGTCAGATCCTTTTGTGGGTGCATTCTTTGACGCAGTCGGACGGCTGACGAAAAAGTGCACAAACCTTGCACATCTCTCCATGAGTTTCCGCAAGGAATCCTTCTTGGGGAAATCGTCTTTAGCGCAGACATTGGAAGAGGAGCATGCAAATGCATTGTCAGGCATGATTCAGACGATCACTAGTTCCGGCTGCGCTGCTCTGCAAGAGCTCAGTCTCGTCGGAATGGGTCTTGGCCAGTACCCATTTCTAGTCAGCACGCTTGTGCAGTATCTCAAGTCTCCCGGACGTCGATTAGTTCATCTCGACTTGTCTGTATGTTTTCTGCGTACATTGTTACGCGACCTTTCGCTTCTGTTTCCTTTCTCGTTTTCTTGTTTTTCGACCAGCTGTTCAGTGATTCATCGTTACTCACGGAGGAGGAGCAGCATAACATGATGAATTCAGATGTCACGCTGTGGCTTGCAGAAGGGTTCACAGAACGGAAAGACACGGTTGGTGATCGTCTTCTGAGCTTTTTCTACATTGGCAATCGATGCAGTGGTGCAGGGGTGGCCGCCCTCTGCGATGCGTTTGCTCATCATCCGCGTCTCATCCAGTTGGATCTCAGTGAGTATGTTCTTCTTCTTCTTCTTTTTTCCTCTACCTCTTTACTGGTTGTCGATGCGTTTCACTCACGTAATTCAACGGATTTTGCACAGGAATCTTGGCAAAGCCCAGGGAGCACAGGGTCTGGCTGGACTGTTGAATCAGAACAAACGGATCAAGCACATTGGATACAATTACAATGAGTGTCCGCTCGCAGAAGCTGTTTCAATCGCCAATGCCATCCGGCAGAGTTCGAATCTGGAGTACATTGCATTTGTCGGAAACCACGTGCAGGACATGTTCCTGCGCGGTATCTGCGATGCTTTGCGGTCTCCGACTTGTGCAATCCTGGCTCTCAATCTCGAATCAAACTCTTTCTCCGGAAATGCCGTTCTTGCCTTTGCACGAGCTCTTGCGTTCAACCGCTCACTATGCTACCTTGCGCTGGAACGAGGCAACGGCGGCGAGGTAGTGCTTTACACCCGAATTCGCAACCAGCTCAAGAAGAACTTGGCAAGACGAGCGAAATATTCTCGCTCTCTCCTGATTCCGTAGCTTGTAAATACGCATGTCCCTTGTCTTTGTCTTCCTCTTTTCCTGCTGCTGTTGCTGCTGCTGTTGCTGTTGCTGTTGCTGTTGCTGTTGCTGATGATCATGATTATGATCATTGCCTGCAGGATGCACTGCGCATGGGACCCTCTGCATTCTCGCCGTTGCTCTCGCCAGTCCTGTTTTCTACGGGTATATGAGCAATCACAGGCTCATTCGCAACCAGCGGAACAGCCTGAGTGCAGTCCTCTGACCCCGTAGCGTTCGAGCAACTGCTGTTACTGATGCAGTCATGCAGACCAGCGGCCGACGCAGCAGCATTGGATGGCCGTCCAGCTTGCATCTCGCATTTATAGGTACTCAGAAACTCTTGTAATGGTCCTGCATAATTGTCAAACCCAAGATTCCGTGCTGCCATCACCAGATCATCACCAGTCAGAATCCGGCGACGTTTCGAAACCATGATATCCGCAGCCTCTGAAGTCAGGAAAGCAATCAGCTCTGTAGCTGCAATCTGTGCAAATCTCTTCGCCTCGTTTGCAATTTTCGTGTTTTCAGGAACATGCGACTTCATCATGCGAAGCAGATTCATCTGCGGTACCATTAACGGGTCTTCATCATCACGGACTGCACTCGTCGGTTTCGACGCAGTCTCCATTTGCAAACAAGTATCAAGATTAAATTTTAAATAAAATCAAGAAATAAAACCAATTAAATTAATTAAAATAATATTAAAAAATGATGCACCGGTTCGGCGGTCGCAGCAACAACAACAGCAACAACAAACAAAAAATTATGAAAAATTATGAGAACGACTCTCGGCAACAGTGAGCTTCGCTCTGTTCGTTCGTTCTTCAAATGAATGCACGTAGGTTTGTAAAGTAATTGTACGATTCCAACTTCATTGCACACAGTAATGCGTTTGTACAGTTTTCAGTTTGTGTGCTTCCGGTGATTCGGACAACAAAAGGACACGTGGCGGATCGTGCACAAGCAGCAATTTCTACAACACATACACACACCTGGAAAACAAGAGAAACAGAGCAGAATGCCCCGACGCTTACTGTAGACGCTCACTCTGCAGTCATTCCTGTACGACAGGTCGTTGCAATTCGAGTGGTGAACCCGATCTTTTTCTTGGAGTGACTGCTCTACAGTTGGCGAATAATCCTTTTTTGGCGCGCACACAGTTTGCGCGGGAGACACTAAAATGGAGACAAAAAGAAATAGAACTCTTTCTCTCCTTCTTCAGTTTTTAATAAAGGAACTGATCACACATTGGAAACACACGTCCAGGAATGAAGAAGACCACGGAAACCTTGGCACGAGAGAACCCAGACTCAAAATCGTCGCACGAAATCGAGAGCAACGCGGCACAAAACCCACAAGCAAATGCAGCCGGACCCGCCCGGGAGCTCTCAGAGAACCGCTCCATATTTTCAACTTCAGTGTGGAAAGACGCGTGCCGTGGACCTTTTGCGGATGCTGAAAACGAGCTTTTTCAGGAAAGAAACGCTTCTGAGCATTTTCCAGTCCGCCAGCCATTAGCTGAGGTGTTTGACAATTTTGTTCGTGTACCTTCACTGAGGCGACGAGGCGCGCAGGCTGTGGCATCTGCTTCATCTAGCGCGAGTGTTCCAAACCAGATTGCGAAACGAATCATGCCAGATGATGAAAAGGTGATTCCCATTTCCCACACGGATGTGGCAGCTATTCCAGAACTGCAGGGGCTTCAAATGAACCAACTCAAATCGAGGAAACGGCTTTCGCTGGATGCTGCAAAGGAAGTTCGGGAAATGAAAAGAGCGCGGAAGCTCCAAAACAGCGATGCAGCACGGACGCTGACGATGCAAGCAGCAGTGCGAGAGACATTAGCGAAGGCAACTCTTGCAGAACATCAGCGAAAGGAGGCTGTCGAAAAGGCGAAGGAAGAACTGGCGAGAACGCCGATAAAGACTACTGGAGTTGTATCGCAGGAGGATCGAAACATCATTTGGAATCAAATTAACTTCATGGGGAGCCGTACAAGCGAAGTCGCGGATTTCTTGACAGTTCCCGTTTCTTGAAATCTGGAACGCCTAATCCATGCTCGTAGTGAATACGCATCGAAAATGCTTGGCGACAAAGAAGATCAGTACCAAAAAGCAATTTTCATCGACGAGACGCCCGTTCAATGTTGTTGTCCACCCCGAACAAGGGATATCCCTTCAAGGATGTCGTCCACTGCTGGCAATTGACAACATGCAAGTGCAGAGCCTGACTGTGATCGCAGCTGTCGACAGAAAGTTCGCTCGTCTATTACGAATGCTACACAGGGGGGCATCAATGGCGTCACGTACGCCGTATTTCTGAAGAATCTCTTCCAGCGTCTCGAACAAACGGGAAAGCTCCTCGAAGGTCAAAAGCAAATGATCATTCACGACAACGTCCCAATAAGCAGTGATCCCTTGTTGCGCGAGTGGGAATCCAAAAAAATTGAAGTAGAACAGCTGCCGCCGTATTCTCCATTTCTTGATCCTTGCGAAGAAGTATTCGGAATGTGGAAGTTCCAATTCTGTCAGATTGTCCGAGAAATGCAGCACTGGTTCATCACGCTGCGACCCAGATCTTGCCCGATCACACCATTGCCGCATACAAGCATGCACGTTCGTTCTTTGCGCAGTGCTTGAAAAAGATTCCAGTCAATTCACGCAAAATTCTGGATAGAAGCCGCCAATGCACTGCAGAAGTACAAAGAGTGAGGCATCGACCTGCACCAACTGCAGAGAATGAGGCCTGTTTCATACCCTCCTGTTCACGAAACCATAGCCGTGGAGCACAGTTGGAAGACGCTGTGATAGAGAACTTGGCGAGAAAGCAAACACGAAAAATTCGAATTTTCTAATTGGTACAAGCGCTGGCTATGAATGACCTGGTTCACTCCAAAAAGAGCCCGCTTTTCACTCCATGAAAAGATCTGGTTCACTTCCAGGCGGTCGGATGCAAGTGGCAGCGGCATTTTTTAATTTTCATGTGAATTATCACTGATTTTTTGGTTGTCTTTCTCTCTGAATTTGGTTTTGGATAACTTCGTTGCGGAACACAAAATGTCGACAACTATAACTCGCCGTGCTGCACATGCTGGGGCATGGTACTCGAGTAACCCTGGAGAACTGCAGAGAGAGCTTTCTCGGCATCTTGAAAACGCAGAGACTGTGGACGCTCTGCCGGGGTTTGTCTCGAGAGCCATCATCTGTCCGTATGTGGTTTTCCGGATTGCCAAGAACCGAAATACCAAACTGATCTATGCGCTCTTATTCTAATGTCTTATGTCTGAGTTTTATGGACTGTTTTTCTTTTCTTTTTTTGAGGGGGAGGAATTGTTGAATTTTGAAGAAAAAAATAATAATATGTACTATCAAATTGCTCTCCTGTTTCCTGTTTCCTTTCCTTTTTTTTTTTTTGCGCAGACACGCTGGATATTCGTACAGTGCTGCGACAGCGGCGTATTCCTACAAGCATTTGCACCTTCGAGGAGTGAAGCGCATCTTTATGCTTGGCCCGTCGCATCATGCGTACATTGATGGAGCTGCGTTACCAGAAGCAACAGTGTATGAGACTCCGTTGGGAGATCTGCAAGTGGATGTTGGTTTGGTTTCACGGTTGCGAGACTCGGGGAAGTTCCAGGTTTTCAAAAGGGTTCCGGATGAGGAAGAACATTCGTTGGAAATGCAGCTTCCGTTTGTGCGGCTGTTGATAAAGGAGAATTCAGTGGAGCTTCCCATTGTGCCGATTATTATTGGATCCATTTCGGCCAAAAAACAGCAACTGTTCGGCGAGATCTTGGCTCCGTTCTTGGCGGATCGAGAGAATTTCTTCATCATTTCGTCTGATTTTTGTCACTGGGGAACGCGGTTTCAGTACACGTTTGTGAACCAGGAATGGGGGCCCGAGATCTACAAGAGTATTGAAAAGCTCGATCATCTTGGCATGCAGGCGATCGAGAGCTTGAATCCAGACATGTTTGAAAAGTATCTCAAGCAAACAAACAATACAATTTGCGGGCGACATCCAATTGCGGTGTTGATGAACATGGTCAGTGCGCTGCCCAACAAGAGAGCATTTCTGATGAAGGAAGCGCACTATAGCCAGTCTTCAAAGTGCGTGTCTCAGCGAGACTCTTCTGTCAGTTACGGAGCGATGGTGCTTTTTGAACGAGTCGAGTAAAAACCGATACAAGATATGATACAGCAAAGCAAAGCGGGTGCAGAAGGACACGAGGAAGCCAGCGTTCGGATTTACGAACAAAAACCACCACCCTCTCCCCTCCCCCCTCGAGACCGCAGCAAAACCCGAAGCTAAGCTGGAGATTGCAGATCTGCAAACGAAAGTATCCGAACCCCGTGGTTGAAAGTGTCAGCCACAGCCAACACATGTCTTGACGGAATCCAACAAATTCCAGCAGGCACGTTGAATTGAGCAATCTGAATGGTGGAAACCAAGCGGTTATAGATGTCCACAACGCGGATATGGTCACCAGCTTCCGTAACAAAGACAACTCCGCGAGTAGAATCATATGCCAACTTGATCGGCATGTTAAATTGTGCCTGCTGTGCTGGGCCGTCATCGTGGCCAGCATATCCACAGCCAGCAAATGTGCTAACTCTCCTCCCGCGAAGGTCGACCAAGCGGATACGGTGATTCTCGGTATCCGCAACAAGAAGTTCGGAGGGGGACAAGAAGCAGATCCCAGTAGGGTTGTTGAACATTGCATGATCAAGAGGTCCATCCTGCCACCCGCGCTGGGCGTTGGAGCAAACATCTGAAAACACGCGGCTCTTCAAGTGAAGTTTAGAAATGCCACGAGTGTGCGAAACGTAGACATGGTCCTCGTCATCCGCAATGAGATCATTCACCACACTGTGCTTTCCGCGGATGGAAGGAAGTCCTGCAATCAAAAGAGTGGCACCGGAACGGATATCGACACGAAGGACGGAATTTCGCTTTGAATCGGCAACAAGCAAATGAGACTCATCACCGCTGATGGCCAACCCGGCCGGCTGGCTGAGTGAATTTTTCTTCGATCCCTGGGCAACGTTGGTGACTGTCACCACTAATCCGTCAGACAAGTTGATTTTTCGGACACAGTGGTTTCCGTGTTCCGTAACGAAGACCAGTGTGCCTGCACGGTTCGACGTAACTCCGTACGGCATGTTGAACGCCGCACGTTTCACATACCCATCAAGATGCCCTGCCCCATGGATGCCGAACACCGCCTCATCAATTCGCGATGCAATGAACGCTTGTACAAAAGAATCTTGAACAGCCGGAGGCTGCGAATATGTCCACATCAGCGGCTCAGATCCAGGGGGCGTCGCAGGTGAGAACGCAGAGCTTGCGTTTCCTTGGACACCTAGAACAGCCGACGTGTTGCTCACACTACTGCTTCCGTTTGGTTCCTGGCCCGCGACGTAGAATCCAGAAGAGCCTTGGACGCTTGCATTATTTTGGTTAAAGCTGCTGCTAAACGACAAAGACATTTGTTGCTGCTGGCCTGGGTCAAGCAGCGACGCACCGGTTCCCGGGGAGCCTCGATTTACCGATGCCACACTGGGGGATCTCCCTTTCGAAGATGCAGTTGGCGATCCAAGAGTCAAGACTTGTACGTCGTGCGCAGCGGCAGCATTGCTACTCCACGGAGGGCGTTCGGACACAGCAGGCTGCGCAGCACCGGTACCGTGCATTGTATGCGCAAGTGCACGCTCAAGCAGAGTCTCGAGCATGGGAAGAAACGAATTACCAGAACGAATGGAAGTCAACGCACGCTCTACAACTTCTTCCCCTTCTGCGCCGGGAATGGGCGTCGAACTAGCAGAGTCCGCGCTCACCGATCGTTTGTTTAGCAGTTCCATCAGCGGCAACATGAGCAATGCAATATCCTTCCACTTTGCAGTCTCGGATTCGGCCGTCTGCCCTCTGGACCGATTCTCCTCCAGTTCGACTTCCAGATTGGAAATTCGATTGAGCAATTCATCCACTCGGTTGAGATTTGGACTGAGCCGCCCAGCACCCTTTGACGACTTTTGCAATTTGCGGTGCGCATTCTCTGCCTCCCACTTCCAGCGAGAAAGCTCTCCAAGTAGCTCTTGTATCCTTTCACGTAACTCCAGAACCATAGGGGTTTCATAGGTGATATCGACCGTGTCGGACACCATGGTCATGGATCCGGAATCTGAGACAGACGGCAGTGTCAACCCGGATGCTCGCTCCAACCGCGACTTCCACCGTTCCGCATCCATCATCAGCTGGTTTACTTTTTCAAACGCAGATGTGACGTCCGTGCGGAACTCCAATTCCAACGAATGCGTTCGATCAGCTAACTGGCGTTGCATAGACTGACAAGTCGACAACACTGGATGGATTTGCGCACGGTCCTCATACAGCTCATCTTGAAGCCGCATCACCCGAGCAATGAGAGAATCCACCAGAGATGTCTTGTCGTC
Organism: Andalucia godoyi; assembly: GCA_009859145.1. Lineage (NCBI taxonomy): Eukaryota > Jakobea > Jakobida > Andaluciidae > Andalucia > Andalucia godoyi. The sequence goes on from VRVR01000010.1 coordinate 197,040, forward strand.
CAGCACACCACCGAACTTTTCAATCTTGTGCACGAAATCTTCCGAGTACACGGAAGAAGAGTGTTGTACTTGTCCCTGTGCCGTTTGCAGGGTTCCAGCTCGCACCATCTGAGGAGTCGTAGCGGAGTTCACAATGCGATCCGACGAATGAAACGACGACCGTGGAGTCAGATTGGGAGACGACCCCGGGAGTCCTGCAGACGAGTTCTGCACGGCTGTCTTAAACATGGATCTTGAAGACCCGCTCCGTTGCAACCCTACAGCAGGCGAACCCCCAGGAACTGGCGAGCCAAGGGACGCCGATGAGCTGGTTCTCCCGAGGACCCCGACCGAATTTCCAGCACTGTTCGGTCCATTGCTGTTATTGCTTCCGTAAGGCGTCGCTCCGGGGGACGAGGCACCAGCAACGGCTTCACCATATCGCGGTGGCGAAGGCAGCCTTGACAAGCGGACTGGAGGTGCGGCAGATTGCGGCTGTCCATATGCATATTGCTGAAGAGGCTGGTCGGACATTGCGTGCGAATCGGGATACGCAGAATCTGTCCCGGTGGCAATATCATTTCTGAGCTTGTCGATAATTGCATTTCGCTTCTTGAGCTCGCTTTCAAACTCAAGTTTTTGCTGATACAGCTTGTCTTTCCAGCGCTTGACTTCGTCTGTCAGCTGGCCCACTTTATCCTGCAGAACCTGCGACTTCTGTTCGGAAAACACTCGCTGTTTATAGAACTCCTCCTTCCAGCGAACGACTTCTGAGGCCATATTGTACGTCTTTTCCGAGGAGTCGGCGTCTTTGACCGATATTTCCGTTTTTGACGCATCGACTTTGGCCTTCAACATTTTGACCTCTGCTCTCAATCGCTCGACAGTTGCAAAGCTATTTGCATCCTTTTTTCTCAACTCGCGATTCAGCCTCTCGACTTCTGATTTCCACCGATCTCTTTCTCCGAGTAAAATTTCAAATTCATCTTGTTTCTTCTTCAGCTCTGCCTCGTAGGACAACCGAACATCTTCCATCTTTGCAGAAAGCGTCGCTGCAAACTCGCTCCGGTCGCTTTCCTGCTTTGCCTCTGCCTCTGCCTGTCTTCGAAGCGCTTCTGTTCTCCATCGCGCAAGCTCTTCTTGTAAATGGATCAACTCGGACGATTTGAAACGAAGCCGATCTTCAGAATCCTGCATCACCAGATCAAACAAGCCTTCCAATGACTTGATGTCATCAATAAGCTTGCTCATCTCTCACTACACGATGCTCCTTCAACCCCCCCACCAACAAACAAAAGGGAGAAATGTGCTTTTTTTATTATTAAAAAATAATGATAATCTAGAAAATACAATGCATACGAAGATGAACGCCAAAAAAGAAAACAGGAATAACACACGGTGGACCGTTTTGTTCATGAGCATCAAACAACATCATACCAGAAAGCTTGTTTTATTCTAACCCTATGGAGACGCGATGCTCCTACCGTAGTCAAGTCTAGAGTTTCTTTCATTCTTTTCTACTTCTTCTTTCCATTACTTTCTGTTTAAGGAAGCGATGACCTTTTGACTGCAGAGCAATCTGCACTGAAGAGCTGGTGCTGGCGCCCGCCCCTCCCCCCTTCAAACAAAAAAAACAAAAAAAAACACGTGGCTTGGGATCTGTCTTGGGTGACAGCTTAGCCGATGATGATCGATAATGATTCATGTTTTGGTGAGCGGAAAGGAATGTGGGTGCCGAAAAAGGCTCTGAAGACTACTGCAAGCATCAACTGATGCCTGGACCTCATTTGGCCGTTTACATCGTGTTTTATGAATCATAAAAGAGAATTGGGATAAATTTTCGTTTTCATATGTTCGAGTGCTTTTATCATTTCTCTCGCATATATGCACATATATTCTGTTTTTTTAAAGTTCACTTAAATAATCCTTTCTTTTTTCTTATTTTTTCTTGTTATTGTTGCTGTTGCTAATTTATTCTGGTTGTAGAAATGGCGGCAACTGGTTCGATTGATCTGGAACGAGCAGTTGGTTTCAACGGATTGATACCAAGTGGACTCTCTGTTCGACGACCTCCGTCCAGTGATCTCATTTACGCTGCAGGCGGCTGCATTGTGGTCCAGTCGACTTCCGAGACAAGCGATTCTCAACAGACGTTTCTGCGGGGCCATGACTCGGATGTATCCGCAATCACATTGTCCTCGTCAGGAAGACTTTTAGCATCCGGACAGAGAGGTCTCGACTCGGACATCGTTATTTGGGACGTGGATGCGCGTCGAGCAGCATATCGACTCGAGGAACACGACCATGGAATCTCGTGCCTAGCATTTTCTCCGGATGAAAAACTGTGCTTTTCAAGCGGTGTCGTTGCGGATAAGAAATTGATTGTATGGGATCTAGCGTCTGGAAATATGGTTTCGACGATTTCCAACCAGTTTCAACCAGTGAACGTCATGTCCTGCGGAGGAAAAGAGCGAGATATCAAAAGAAGACCGACGCACAAATACGTCTTTGCGACGGGAGGTCCGGGGCTGTTGATTCTGTGGACACTGGATCCGCATACTGGAGAATGCACTTTCGATCGGATCAACACTGGCCACGCTGCTCGTGACTTTACATGCTTGCTGTTTTCAGAAGATGGAGAATATTTGTATGCAGGAACAAGTTCTGGGGACTTCTGTTGCGTGAACATCAAGAACAGGCTTTCAAATTCGTTTATTCCGGTGTGTTCCGGGGGAGTTTTCTCCATCGCCGGCATCAGCGACATGGAGGGATTCACGACAAGAATTGTGTGTGGTGGCGGAGACGGATCAATAACGGTGTTCCAAGGCGACAAGGCACAATGGGTTTCGTCTAAACGAGTAACTGTTCAAGGTCCAGTAACCTCAATCGCAGTCCAGAGTCCACAGCTTATTTATGCAGGAACGCGCAGTGGGAATGTGTACAAGATTGCCGTTCCTCCTCAAGGGGCGGCAAGCGTGACTGCTACATTGTCTGAAAGTCACGAGGGTGTTGTGGCAGATGCGTCATTCATGAAGGGCGTGTCGGACCGCGTAGCCACGTGCTCGGCAGACGGCACGATGCGGCTGTGGGACCTGAACACCTTCAAGGCACAGTTCGTGACTTCGTATCGTTCAGTTCCGGGGATTGGGGCGCCGTGTGCAGGAGTGTTTGTTGGGGAATTGATGATTTCAGGATGGCAGGATGGAAAGATTCGTGGTGCGGATTCGCTCGATGGACAGCATCTTTGGCAAATTGACAATGCGCACCGTGGAGGCGTAAGTTGCATTGCGGCGTCGCATAATAATCGATTCTTTACATCAGGGGGCGCAGAGGGCGAAGTACGTGTTTGGGAAGTATCGGGCCGTAAGATGGTGGTTCATCTCAAGGAGCACACTAGCCGCGTAGCTGCGTGCACGGTTTTTGACGACGATGCGCATCTGCTGACTGCTTCGCGTGACAAGTCGTTCTTGTGCTGGGATCTCAGAAGAGAAAAGAGGGTCGCGTCATTCTCACAGAAGATGGGTGGCATCAATGACGTTGCCTTGGCTAATGACCAATGCACGGTAATCACTGTTGGCTCCGAGAAGCGAGTGACGTACTGGGACCTTCGCCAAGCAGATCCGGTTCGATCTCTCGAGTATTCTGCCGGTGCGGACCATGAAGCATCAACAGTTTCGCTCTCTCACGATAATCGATTCTTTGCGACGGGAGGCACGGACCAAGTCGTTCGTTTGTGGGATACAAGAACAGGACGGGTTCTGAACGAAGGCCCTGGACACTCCGGCACGATTTGCAGAGTGCGGTTCTCCCCGGACGACAGACAACTTGTAAGCGTGGGGTCGGATGGCTGCATGTTCGTGTGGAACGTCTGGAACGAATAACGTAAAATACTGTAATAAATCACAAAAAAAATGGAAAGCAAGCAGAAAGAACGACAGAGATTTCAGAATCAAACATCGTAATTAATTTTATTTTATTTTATTTTATTTGATAAGAAGAAGGAATGCCTGTGTGTTCAGGTCGACGCCTACATTGTACTCCAAGCATGGCGCATCAGTTGCTGGCCAATCCATGTTCAGTCTTGCAGCAGAATGACGATGGACTGGGACGTATATATATATAATTTTTTTAAAAAAAGAGGGGACCGAATGGAATAATTATAACATTGTCTGAAATGTCTGGGGGAGTGTGGGAAAAGAGTAGGCCGTGCGAATTACAAGTTGGATCATTTAGAATACGAGATGTGGTTTTTATTTATGCGTGCAGGACGATGGACGTCATGGGCTCACTCGCTTGCGAACGGTTCGTGGGTTCAATCGCTTCGGTGGTTCTGGTTCCAGCCAAAATACTTCCACACAGGAACCATGTGATCCGGGAGAGGCGCGACGATCCGAACCCGGGAACCGCCATCCACACGCTCAAATTTGCCATCTCCGTCTGGGTAGGGAAGGGTGATGGAGCGAGAAAACAGTTGAAGACCAATCGACTCGTTGAATGCGGGAACCAAGTGTGCGGCAACACCCAACCCCGATCCATACTTTTCATCTCCAATAATGGGAGCGCGCAGCGCCTCTGCACAGTGCACACGAATCTGGTGCTTTCGTCCCGTTTCAGGATACAATTCGACAAACGCACTGGATTTACCAGCGTGATCAATCTCGAGATATTCCGTGACTGCGGAAACGCGCATGCTGGGATCTTCTGTGGGAACAATCTTCAGCGAGCCCATGACTCTGATCGCGTCTTTGCTAAGCGACATTTTGATGCGACCCTCTGGCGTCTGTGGTCTTGCAGACAGTGCAGCCCAGTAAACCTTGGACAACCGATCCCCTTCGCGCTTTGCCAGATTTCCACCAAGCGATACTGCGGCTTCTCGCGTCCGCGCAAGAACCAGGCATCCAGCAACATCCTTGTCAAGACGGTGGACCAGTCTTGGCACCTCCTTCGATTCAAACTTCAAACACTCCAACATGCCGTCCACATGTGCAGTCAACTTGGGGCCGCCTTGTGTCGCGAGTCCAGCGGGTTTGTTGAGAATGAGAACATGCTCATTCATGAACAACACTCGTTTTCTGAATTCTGCAGCTTCGGCATCGGACAAATACACAGTCTTTTTCGTTCTGCCAGCTCCTTCGGCAGCTACCGCAATGTCTGCGCCCATTGGAACCGACAACTTGTCTCCCATCTGCAATTTGTACGAACCTTCAATCTTGTGCCCCTTGGAGCCGTCATGCAAGCGAACACGCCCCGTTCGAAGCATCTTTTGCGAGACAGAGAACGGAACACCCAGTCGAGCAGAAAGAAACTTGTCCACTCGATCTCCAACAACATCTGTAGGAATCTCTTGAATTGTGAACGACGCAGGCTTCACGACGGGCTCGTCCACCACCGCTGCACTGCTGCTGAAACACCTGCACGACGCAGGCGTGAATCTCCTCTGGACGCGGAACCCCAGGCATGCACTTCCGCGAGTTGCGAGGAACATTGCTGATTCACACACGCACACACACACACACACACACACACACACACACACACACACACACACACACACACACACACACACACACACACACACACACACACACACACACACACACACACACACACACACACACACACACACACACACACACACACACACACACACACAAATAAAATGACTGTGCTAATAACTTTAAATAACATAAACGATGTTTGAAATCAATGAGAGCGAAAATCATCAGGACTCGCAGTTCGGGCTTTCGAGGCTGGCAGAACCGGGCGTTTTTGTCCCGACTCGCTAGTGACAAGGCGAAAAAAAACTGCTTCTCACAAATGCGGCAACCAGCAACATGCATAAGCATACGTTAACAACAAGCAAACGAAAATGAGAGTCCGGATTTGTTCGCTTAACCACCCAAGGTTCGAAGCTGTTTAGATTGAATAGCCGGTTCACGTTTTCTTTTCTTTTTACCATGCGATGCCAATGCACATGACCCGCTGCCACGCTGTGCAAGACGTATAACATTCCCCCCGACGCTGGGCCGTCCGCACCGGGTCCATTCCACAGCCGAGTGGTGTGCGGGACGAGAACCAAGTCCCACTCAACAAGCGGCGCGTGACTGCGAATACATCAACAGAGCCGCGCAACCTGACGACGAACATGCATCGCAAGCTTGCAAAATTGCTGTGTGAGGGAACATGACTGCATTCTACTTCCGAAATTCGACCCCCCGTCTCGTATGGTGCGGAGGGAGCCGGCAGAAGGGAAGAAGCGCCGCGTTGGAGGGTGCTTGCATGTCCACAGTGTGCATGCCGGATTGATCGCGATTCGAATGGTGCGCGCAACGACATTTATCTCAAGAACGGCTGCAAGGCGTGTTGGGGCCTAGCCCCTTCTTCTCGTCCATGGCGACATGGCCCGGGTTGCAACATTTGATTACGGCATGACTAGCGATGGTCATGCGTACTCAGTGTACAATGTAGACGACGCGAGTGGTGGTGGTGAGACAATAGTATTGTGGCACTGTAATCTACAAATGAACGTTTACAAATACTAAAAACATAATACGGCAAGCTTCTTGATGAAACATAATGGTGGTGCAGTGACGATGAGTAAACGGGCTCCGTGAGAGTTGAGACCACACATCATCGTCATCGTTGGCGGTGGCGGCTAGTGCGAGGCGCGGAAGGAGAAACCGCATTCAATACTTTGAAGAATCTTGGGCAGCCTTGGCCTTTTCTGCAAGCGTCTTGATGACACGCTTGATAACGTTCTTATCCAGCTTGATATTGATACACAATTTGATGGATGGCGTCCATTCCTCATCGGAAATGGTGGAGCGCGCGGGTGCGTCACTCGTCACTGAGAATCTCCACACGGACAGTAAAGCCTTGTCTTGTGCTGATACCTGGTCCACAATTTGCTGCAAGACGGCATCTACCCGCGTCGGGCTCAATCGCAAAGCAGGCTGTGTCAGGAAGTTGACATCGACGTGAATGAGTGCAGACGGGGCAGAACCACGAACAGTTAGGACATCCGAGTACAATCGCAGCTGCTCATGTGCAAACGAAGCGAGATCCTGCAACTTTTGGACCATTGCAGGATCCGAGTCGATGCGATCCAGTGCCTGGATCGAGGCAGTAGCCAAAAATGTGGGCAACGATGCTGAGAAGCAGTATCCAGAACCGGATAAGCGCTGATGATCACACACGATCTCCGAGCCTATGCAGAACCCGCCGACGGATGCAGTCGCATTTCCGAGACCCGCTGTGATCATGTCAACCTCGTTGCACTCCATTCCCCAGTGCTCTGCAGTTCCACGCCCCGTCTTGCCCAAGGTTCCAATTCCAAATGAATCGTCCATAATCACACGGAACTTGTACTCTCTCCCAAGTTCCACAATGCGCTTAAGTGGTGCAATGTCGCCCGAGTTCGCGTACAGACCTTCGATTACAATGTACTTGCGAACGGATGCCTGGTGCTTCTTAGAAATCGACTTGTTCACTGCGGTTAGTGCTGCAATGAGAGAATTGACGTCATTATGTTCGAAAAACGTCAGATGCGAGCGCGAAAGTTCACAACCAACTTGAACAGCCATGCTCAGACCTTTATCCAGCACAATGTGATCTCCGCGCTTCGCAAATGCAGGTATCACAGAGGCAATGGTCGCAAAATCGTAAGAATACAATATTGCAGAGTCCATCCGGAAAAATTCCTTCAAGCGCTTTTCCAGCGCAAGATGAACATCAACAGTTCCGTAGAATCCACGAGGCCCGCATGTTCCAACGCCATACTTGCGAATCGTGGATTCACATGCGTCTAAAATCTGCTTGTCGCCGCCCAAAGCAAGGAAGTTGGAAGTTGCCATATCCACCCGCTCGCTTCCATCCGCCAGGACAACTTTGCCAGGCAAAACACTGCTCACACACCCACACGCATTTCCCCATCTTCATTAGAACCGTGTACAGCAAAAAGGGAAAAAGAACATGACCTAAGGAAGATGACCCGTGAAACGTATTAGACATGGAGCAGGAAGAGAGAACATACGCAGAAATAAGAGGACCGTCAACTGGAGAATCAGCAACCTTGTTTGCCTCCGCTACGGGACACAGAGGTTCGGGAACCCACTCTTTGCACAGCGCCTCGACTTCTTTCGAAGTCAGCTTTTCTCGCATGAGGTTTCGCATCGTCAATTTTTGAAAATAAACTTTTTGCGGAATGAGATATGCGAGAAAAACGAGAAACAAGGACTCGAGAATAATGTGGTACGGATTTGCTTCCCATTCCTGTAGCAGAAAGGACGCTATCGAATCCATCGTCGTCCCACGAACAGCCAGTTTAGTAATAATATAAGAGTAACAAATAACGATGAATTAAAAAATTTAAATACTAAAATAAATAAATAAATAAATAAAACGAAGAAAAGAAAAAGAAAAAGACATACAGCAAGAAGAAACGAGAAACGAGAGAATGAAGAAAAAAATCACAGAGAGGACATGGAAGGCAGTTCGTGAGTCGGGAAACTGGTGAGGGTCTCGTGTTTTTCCGAGTGACTTTGGCCGCGGACGAGGAGGGGAACGTGTGTGTACAGCAGTCAGCACAACTGTGCTTTTGCTGGATTTTGTCCTTTCCGACCGACCGGCCCTTTCACGGCAGGCATGTGTACTCGTATTTCGTAATATGGAAAATATATAGAGGACGGATCCAACCGCTTACTAACCACAATTTATGATCCATGCGGTGTTTTTCTAGCAAACCTGGGTCCCGAACTTTTGAACACGTTCAGTACGACGAGTTCAAAAAGACCATCCTCGCTTCTAAGGAGTGATTGGACTCATTTGTGGAAGGCGCTCGCGAAGTCCACGTTTGCCTTCATTCGTCCACACATCGGTACATTCGTCAGAGTCTGAGAGGAGGAGATGAATCGGGGGTGGCAGAAAAAAGAATGTTCTTAACGACGCACTTCGACAAGACTGCGACATGCATGGGGCTCCAGTCCTCCCCGGCATCTCTATTGAGACCAAAAAGGCGATTTGCATCGTCAAGTTTTCGAAAGAGCGAGTGCACGGCGTCGAAACCAGTGCACATTTTGGAAGCGGCAACGGTCGGGCGAAGAAGACCGTCGGTGCAAACATCGTCTTTGGAAGAATGCAGATTAGGGCAGAGGATAAACAGACGATCTTGGATATGACGATGTCGAAAGCACTCCACGACAGCAGCACCAATATCATTGCCTGGGCTGACCATTTCTGCAGACCGGGAACATATGAGAATCAGGTGCGCTTCACGGAGCAACGGATGCCGAACGTACGAAAAGGATGCCAAGTCCTTGTGCCGCAACAGCACGTGTTTCTCATGGATAATAAAACGATCTGCCATTGCCTCCTTTAACAGATCCACAAGCCGGGAACAGCGCTCCAAGCCCCTCTCCACCGAGATCATCTGGTCTCCCAATATGCAGATGCTCACGTGTCGTTTTCCAACACCCGATATGTCGGTCAGCTTCGACGAAGACACCGACCGTGAGACAGAAGCATCCGTTCCAGGAGGAGGACAATAACCCACTGTCGGCTCCCCTTGCTTATGCATTTCAACAGCAGTCGTCTTGGCTTTGGAAGACAGCAGTAACGCATGAGCACTTGCGTTGTGATTTCGAGAATCATTGTTGTCGAAATCCGCACGTCTCGATGCTTGCTGAACGATGCCCAGGTCGGGAAGAGACGCCGAAACCGTGAGCTGCGACGAACTGGAGCTTCTGCGCCTAGCATGGTCTCTGTTGATCACCGTTGGCGCAGACGTGTCGATCCGGACATGATGCTCATGAAGATGAGGATGTGGCCTGCTGTCGGTAGCACTGGACAACGAGCCCGATTCATCCGAGGAGACGATTGTAGAAATGGACTCTTCCGATGGCGAGGCAGAAATACTGTCGGGATACCCTTGACTCAATGTCGATTTTGCTGCAGCATGCGTGAGCACAACGGAAAAGACAAACCGAACTGGAACACGATTGAACATATCATACAAGAACGGCATGTTGTTCCGGGTGCAATAGCTTTTGGCAGGGGGCCGAGGACATTGACCCTCGGTTGTCTTCTGTGGGTTCGCTGCGCTTCCTGCGCGTTTGGAAATCCCTGCTTCCTCTTCAGAGCTGTGTGGTGCGCCGAAAGGCTCCAAGACTCGAACGTCTTCCAGCTGGAGCGATACTTCCACGCTTGCATCCGCACCGAGTTTCTGATGTGCGAATTCACAGAGACCTTCGTAGCTTGGGTGCTCCAGCAGATCAACAGGAGACAACTCACATAAGAACCGCATAAGGAGGTCAAAACGTGTATACGTACGCAGATCGCAGACACATCCAACCCACAAAAAAAAAAGATTAAGTGTTAAACATTTGATTTTTCAACAAACACAAAAAGAGAAAGCAGGTTTGACTACTTCCTCCTCTTTTTAATTTTTAAAAATCGAAAAACGAAGGAAAATACAACGTATGGGTGATAATCCTGTGTTCCCTCCCGGCAGTCATAGAACACGTCAGCTCCACGCTCCAATAAAAACCCAAACGAGAAGTTTGGAACGGAGTTTTTTCCTCATTTCCTGTTTCACGATTAGCGATTTGTATCTGTTCCTCTTGAACTTGTTGGAGCATTCCAGCGTCAAAGCAGAACCCAACCCCCCCCCGGCTCCAAAAAAAAAAACCGAAGCAGCTGCAACATCAGGAGACCACGATGGCAGCACATAACGGCCCTTCTGCTGATGATGAATGGATGGTGACGAGGGTCCCGTTTCCTGGGTCCATCGTCCATCGTCCATCGTCCGTCGTCCATTCATAGCGATCGATAGAAGGGCAGCATCTGCTGTATCACGGGCCACTTGAGGTTTTACTTCAAGCTTTGCCTTCAAGTGCCAAAATTAGAGTTCAGCTCGGATTTTTCCTGTTGGTTTTTTTTTCTCGTTCTTGTTTCTCTCTCGCGCATTGAGTCTTGATAGCGAGCACTGGGAATTTCGAGAGGTTCTACGGAAACGAAAAATGGCAGCAATGAGCGCACAAACTGTAGCGACTAAGCCGTATGACGACCAGAAACCAGGAACCTCTGGGCTTCGAAAGAAGGTGGCTGTGTTTCAAAAGGAACATTATTTGGCGAACTTTGTGCAGTCTGTTTTTGACGTCGTGCAAGCACCTGTTGGATCCGTGTTGGTTGTTGGAGGTGATGGCCGCTACTGGAACACGGAAGCAATCCAGATCATTTTGAAAATGGGTGCGGCCAACAACTTTGGAAAGATCATTGTCGGCGCAAACGGACTCTTGTCGACTCCGGCTGCTTCCTGCGTCATCCGAAAGTACAAGGCTTTTGGTGGACTCATTTTGTCTGCATCTCATAACCCGGGCGGACCATCTGGCGACTTTGGAATCAAATACAATACTTCCAACGGGGGGCCGGCTCCCGAAAAGATCACGAATGCAATATTTGACAGATCGACTACGATCTCTGAATACAAGATCATGCCTGTTTCGGATATTCCGTTGAGTGAGGCAGGGCGAACGTTTTCGATTGGAAACACACGAATTGAAGTGATTGATTCGGTGAAGGACTATGCTGAGCTCATGGAAAACATCTTCGATTTTGCGGCAGTGAGATCATTTGTCAAGGAGTCTGGCTTCACAATGCGCTTTGACGGAATGCACGCCTCGTCTGGTCCGTATGCGACATATATCCTCGAATCCATGATTGGGTTCCCAAAAGGAACGGTCATCAATGGCGTTCCACTGCCTGATTTTGGTGGCGGACATCCAGATCCCAACTTGACTTATGCAGAAGAACTGGTACATCTGATGATGACGCAAGAAACGACTCCGGATTTTGGGGCTGCATCGGACGGTGACGCAGATCGAAACATGGTCTTGGGATCACACTTTTTCGTTTCACCTTCGGATTCTCTGGCGGTCATGGCTGCGAACGCGACGCTGATTCCTGCCTACAAGGATGGTCTCTCCGGGGTGGCAAGATCCATGCCCACGTCCTGTGCTGCAGACCGTGTTGCAGAGGAGCTCAAAATTCCATGTTATGAGACGCCTACCGGGTGGAAATTCTTTGGGAACTTGCTCGATGCGAACAAGGTGACGCTGTGTGGAGAGGAGAGCTTTGGAACAGGCTCAAACCACGTACGAGAAAAAGACGGCGTGTGGGCCGTGCTGTTCTGGTTGAATATTCTAGCCGTGCGGAAGCAGTCTGTGCGCCAGATTGTTGAAGAACACTGGAAGCGGTTTGGACGCAATTACTACTGCCGCTTTGACTACGAAGCTGTCGATTCGAAGGCGGCGAACGATTTGATTGCACATGTTCGGAGTCAGCTGGAAACACTTCCTGGAAAAACTCTCGGCGGAGGCCTGTTCACGGTAGCGGTGGCCGATGACTTTGCATACCAGGATCCTGTGGACGGTTCGTTGACGCAGAAGCAGGGAATCCGCATCATATTCACCGATGGATCGCGAATTGTGTTTCGTTTATCAGGTACCGGCACGGAAGGGGCTACAATTCGTTTGTACCTGGAGAAGTACGAAGGTACAAGTGGAAATCTTGGACAAGATGCTCGGAAGGCACTCGATGTCCTTATCAAGATTGCACTCGATGTTAGCGAACTAAAACAGAGGACCGGAAGGTCGGAGCCGACTGTCATCACGTAGATTCGAAAGGGCTTCTTCTGCCTGTCTATCCGTCTGTCTGTCTTCTTTGTTCACGTTTTCCCTCTTCAACGTTGATAAGTTGTGTATCGTAAAAGCTGACTATTCTGTTGTTGGTGCCTCGGTCTCAGAACGTTGGCTGTTCGTGGAGAGCAAAGACTGTGTTTCCATGTGAGCCTTGATAGACGAATACTCGGGACGCCGAATGAAAACGATGGTGGATACCAACCCCGCAAAGCTCACAAGTCCGCAAATGTATAGCGTGACCTCAACCCCAATGGCGTCGAGCAAGATCTTGAAGGAAAATGACCCAACAATCGCACCGACTTTCCCAGCAGCGGCGGCATACCCATGGTACGCGGTGCGATGCTGTGCAGAGAAAACCTGCGTTGGAATCAGATAGGTAGTGGCATTTGGACCGAAATTCGAAAAGAAAAACGACAGTCCGTACAGGGAGATGAAGAGGCTCATATTCGAAGAGACTGCGCTGTAGAAAAATCCCATTGCTAGATAGATCAATGTCGTCAATGTGAACCCCATTATCTGCACAAGCACATACCCCATTCTGTCAACAAGCCACACGGAAGCCCAGTACCCAGGAAGTCCGATTGTGGAAATCAAAAATGTCCCTAAAGCAATTGCTTGCAGATCAGAGCGAGAAGGAGTTGATTCGTTGACGTCAAACACATCTTTCAGAATCACCGAAGAAAACAGAGCCGTGCCATAAAATGCAATGTCAAAAAAGAACCATGCAAGTGCACATCCCATCAGATTCAGAATCCTGCGAGATTCAAAAGCACGCTCTCGATTAACCAACGTTTGGTTCTCCGCAACGTCACGCTCTTCTGGTTCGGCGACCGCAGGGGGCAATGCACAAGCAACACGATCAGCAAGCACGGCATTTCTGGAGTCATTTTCCGTGACGACTTTGTGTAGTTTCCACCGCATACGCACAAGGAAAAACGACGGGAGGAGAGCAACAACAAAAGCAATTCTCCAAACCGCATCCAAGGTCAGTTGCTGAATATACAACAGTGCAAGACAGACCAGCGGAGCGATTGTGTTACCCACTCCTTGCATGGAAAAGACTCCAACGACAGAGCGGCCTGGTCTTGGATTATCAGGTTTCAGAAAATCAGAAATGATACTGGCTGACAGAGGATACTCCATTCCAATGCCGAGACCGAGAATAAATCTCCAAATGGTGAGAATCCAATAGACAGATATATACCGGTTATGAAACGATGAGACTATTGCGATCATTGAGAATATAACAAGGGCAATGGAAAGCACAAACGACGCGCCTTTCCCGATTTTCTTCGAAATCAAGCCACAAAAGAACTGGCCGAGCGTGGCGCCCACTAGAGTCGAAGCTGCCAAGCACGCAATTTCCAAATCTGTTGCTTCATACAAGTTGCTCAAAATCACGATGACGATGTTTATCAAAAACAGATCATAGCTATCGAGAACGAAGCCACACCCAACCACTACAAACATCCAGCGTTTCATTTTCCAGAGAAAATGGGATTTGTGGGAGTACGCTAATTTGTGTGATGTGCCAAATGCCGATTGAGAATAAATGGGGAGGGAGAGAACGGGAGAAAGAACGAAAGAAAAATAGAAAGATAGAAAGCGAAGACGAAAGAAAACAACAATCCATACCCTTTTTCGCGGAGGGAAAATTCCCTCTCCCTTCCTCCTCCTCGACGCACTCTGCGCAGCGTGACAATGCAACGGAGAAGAAAAATAATAGAGTGATCCCAAGTGCGCGAGAACAGTGGGGGAAACAGTCTAAAGGCAAGCGTTTAAGGTAGAATAATTATGGGTCTGAAAAGGTTTCGTTCAAAGAGAGAAACGGTGTCAGGGAATTCTCCAGCAGTGGGACAACAGAAGTCCGAAGCACACGCTGCAATCCGGTGGAAATATTGGGATCCTCGGATTTCTGTCGAGCCTTGGTCAGCACGTTCGACGCGGTTGCTCCAAAATGATGAGCCAGAACCTCGGACATCCCCTGTTGCAATATAGGCCTGCTCATTGCAACTTGCGAATAGTATCTCAGGCTCAGCAAGTACGCATTTTCATTGAATTCCCTGGATCGCAGTCTTCCAATGTCAGTTCCTTGGAATCTGTCATAGCCGGCTTCCAGAAAATACGGTTCCTGCACAAGAAGCAGAGATTGAAGGGAAACAACGAGCTGTAGGATGGTCGAAACCGCGGGACTCCACGACTCGCAAGTGGAGGCGGAATGCCAAGTACCGAGGAGTGACAGGCAGACGGTGCCATCCGTGTACAAATTTGGATGCAGTTTCGAAGATATCAATGACACAAACTGGAGGCGAGGTGGTTCGTTCGGATAGGAAGCAGAAAACTGTAGATCAAACATGAAGGGAACGTCTTCATACGGGGTATCGGGAGTCCCAACGATGATAAAACTCATAAGATCGAGACGCTCTTCGTACACAAAGCAGTGAATTCCTTGGGACGGAAGAATGGAAGTTCGCAGCACGTTCCATTCGTGTTGGATTCTTCGAAGCATGCGTGCCGACATTCCAGAAGAGGATTCTTCGATGAACTTGTGACTTGGTGCAGGACGCGGAAGAACATGAAAAACCGGAGATAATGCGTCTTTGGCAACAGAACTGGAGCTCGGATTCGAAGGGGCTGATTCCGCATCATTAGCGCTCCCTGCAGTCACGGACAACGTGGAAACTCTCACCTCCAAGCCTGCCGATGCATCTTCAGTTCGAGAAAAGTCCTGAATTCGCCCGTGATCACCTGATTCTTCAGAAATCCCCGCCTGCAGTTTTTTCTCTTCTTCCTCTCCTTGATGCTCTTCCCCTTCCTCCTCCTCTCCAGAGTCGTCTTCGTACTCGTCTTCGTCCTCCTCTTCTTCGTCATTTTCAGGTTCCAAATCAGTGCCCAGTCCCAAAATGACAAGTTCAGAAGGCCGAAGATCCCACTCAGAGCCGTCTTGGAACACAACAGAAACAAAACCATCTCTCCGCAACTTAATAACACGACCAAGCTTTCGATCCTGTGCATAGAAAACCGCATCGCCAATACGCATTTCCCACAACGGGTGGTTCTGGACGTCGTAAACTGGGACTTCTTCTGCATCCTCAATGCCCACCTGCTCCTCTCCATCTTTGCAAACATATCCCAGCTTGCACATTTTGCGGTCCACGTCAACACTCAAGACAACACGAGCGGAGGAACTGAAGTCTCCTGCAGCTCCGGACACAGCCAGTAAGGAATTCAACACAGCTGCTTGAACATCTTCATCGAATTCGGCATCTGGATTCGACAACAGGGTCCTTGCCCGTTCAACATAGAAGCGGACGACAGCCGGAATCATTTCGGGTTGCCCTGCATAATTCTGGAAAGAACTCACCGCCCGCTGCATGAAATGAGTGATGAGATCTTCGTCACTGAGCTCCATCGTCGATTGGATAGCCTCGCACTTGTCAGTCGGTAGTACAATGTCAAATGGAAACAGATCGTGGTCTTCGACATTTTGCACGGAAACGAGATCGATCGAGGGGATGTAACCCTCTGATTCAACACCTGACTGCCACAGTACCTTGCACAGGCACCGAATTTTGCAAACACGACCAACAATAACGTCTCCCGTTGTGTCGAACGGCCACCAGATCGTGTAGACATCAAGTGACCTACGCAGTGCTCTCCCTTGGCCCTTTTCCAGATTGCCCCAATCAGATACTGTCTCGGCATCTTCGGTAATCAGGCTCCTAGATATCTTCAGATAATCGGAGAGTTGGAATTCCGTCGGATCAAACACCGGAATCATTGTAATGTCCGTCGGATCCACATCCTCCCAAGGATCTTCTTGATTCCGTTCAAAAGACGGTCCTGAAAACCACATAACAGCAGCACTTGCAAGACGCTTTCCAACAATAACAGCCCATTGGTCAACATGTTCCTCCTTAAAAGACCCCGCAACATAGTTTTCAGGCGCGAGCAACTCCCTCCCAATCTCTCCAAACTTAACGCGAGACCCTACGGTTGCTCTCGAATCTCTGATTTCAGAAAACATTTCAGGTGACGCATCCTCGACTGTGACCATTGAAGCGTCTTGGGGAAAGAAAACCTGCACATCATGTTGCAGTCCCTGAATTCTGCCCACGCTTCCGTTTGACACATGTTCCACAAATGCGCCATAGTCAAGGTGCGTGATATGTGAACAGTGTCGCGTGTCTACATTGTTCAACAGCACTTCCCCGCTTCGAGGATCGACCAGGTCAACATACATTCGAACGTCCTGCACTATTCCAAGCTCGCCACGTTGATCTCCGACACGATACGCTACGTCACCTGGACATAAACAACGGTCAATAAGCTCAATGTCGCCAAGTGGAACAACAAGCGGATCCACTTCCTGGTCGGGAAAAACCAGAACTGAGCCTTCTGGGACATAGTACTGTTCTTCGTCCGAGACAAACGGGCTATACAACGACGTCACAATTCCAACCTTGTCCCTGCTCTTGATACGGACCACATCCTCTGGATGCAACTCCATACTCATTAGTAATGCGTCAAATGACACTCGCCAAAGTTCAGATAACAGCGCCTCTCATGGAAGAAAACATGGCTGTGGAAACAAGACGAGCCAAAGAAGAGGAAAGGCATCCCCGATACGCGCGTAATCATCGCTGAAATGACGCTAGCGGATGCATCAAGTTCGCAAATGCCCGACAGCCTTCCCCGCGACGACAGTCGATTCCGAAGGCGACTTCCAAGCGCGCGCAAAAGAAAAGGCTCTTTCGTGCGTTTTAATGGTCACTTTCGATTTTCGTCTTCAGCAGACAGAAAGTGTATGATGGATGATCGATGACAATGAGTACGTTTCGAAACACACTCTTTGTTCTTGGATTGAATCCGTTTGCGAGCAGTTGAAATTGGGCGATGCGTCTGCAACTATTAAATTGGACCGGTGGACGGATGCCGTGTATTTTTACTCGATCAGGAATTCGTACTTTTGGGCGCATTTCGTGGCACAACGGTTTCTTATTCGTCTAGCAGATTTGAACGATGACGCGATGCAGGAACTTGGCGACGTTACGTTCCAAAGGCTGGTCATCGTCATGTGCCGGTTTCCTTGCGCTCTGTACGGTTCCTCTCATTTTCAATGCGTTTCTCGGGTATGGAAGCATTTCAAGCGTGTTGCGCTGGTTGTTGATCTCACTAGGTACCATAAGCTACGTATTGCATTCCATTTGGTATTGCATCATGTTTCAATGTTGGCGAATCCGAAAGCAGTCGAACTTTCATTTGAGGGCGGTGCGAGCGATAGGAAGTACATCGATGTCCTGCGGTACAGTTGGGATCCTGTTCTTTTGGGTCGTGTATTGCGAGGGCTGATTGGGAATCCCGTAGCGTGCAAACACTATTGTCAAACGCTTCCGTGGTTTGGGACGTCCCTGGGCATCAAAATTGGATGCTGCTGGGCGTTTGGAAATGAATCGGAGAAATGGAGACTGAAAGCCACAGAAGGGCTGTGGATGCTGTTGCAATATTGCGGCGCTCCGGAAAACATGCCATTTTCGTTTTCAGTTTCGCTGACTAAGCGGTTGCATTGTCTGTTTCTGGAAGCAGGGGACGTTGACGAGGCACTCACTCTGATCTCTTGGCTCGGCAAAGCGCCGCTGCCGGACAAGCTTCTCAGCTACCTCGCCCAGATTCTGATGCTGGGCATTTTCGGAAGACTGCACTCTATACCAGGCAGTCGATTCCAGGAGACTGCACATGCTGTCCTCAGCATTCTTGGACGTATTGCAAACCAAACTGCTGATGCATTTGTTGCTCGCGTAGTGTTTGATCCACCTTTGACGTTGCGCGACATTGACGTCCCGTCCAGTGCGTCAATCCTCGTTTCTGGAAAAGGAAGCAAACCGAAAACCGCTACAGCGCGCCGTACGAAAGTCCCCAGTCTTGTTTCCCTGGCATTTTCCTCGAATACGTCCTTGTTGTCCGCGAAACAAGCAAAGAAACCACGAATCAAGGTTCGGGTGCGGACGATGGAGTATTTCTTTTCCTTTTGTTTTCTGGCAGTGCATACGCACTCCGAGTACTATTCCGAGTTCGCCCAGTGGAAAGAGCGACTGATTCGATGGGTTCCAGAACACATTTCTCGAACGCTTTTGCCGTTCTCGCTGAATCGCTGCCGCGAACTTGGCGGTGCTGCAAGATTAGAGAATTTGCGTGCTGCACGATTTGCAGCGTCTTTTCCAACATTCGCGTTGTCGTGCTCCCGTCATGGAACACTGCGGCACAGAGTTTGTAGCTCCGCAGCTCAGCTTGCTAGGTTTCTCGTTGAGTGCAAGTCCGTGGAAGATGCGTCAGATTTACTTGGTCGAGGGTTTCTTGGCTTCTTGCAGTCCTATTTGGTTAACGTGTTGTTGAGAGAATGAAATGAAGCATCGGTCCTGCACGCGTTTTTTGTTTGTTTGTTTGTTTGTTTGCTTGTTTGTTTTTTTTGCTGACAAAAAGTTTACATAGTTGGATGATGCAGAGATTGGTCAAATGGCCACGGAATAATTCGAGATGCGTGCTTTCTGCACTCAATGTTGACTAGTTCACCGTTCTGTCGGTCGTTGCCGTTGATTCTTTCCATGGCGTGAGTCATGCTGTCTGCAACCCCTGTCTCAACGTGGCGATGCGCCAGTCGAGTCATCGATTCTTCTAAATCTGCATCCAGAAACCATTTTTGGTCCAGGAACGAGGAAACTTTCTTGAATCCGGCGTCCGAGTCCAGGTAGAGATACAGTCCTTCAAATACCACAATCGAATGACTGGTCTGTGCATCCACACAAATCGCATGCGGTCGAGGGTCTTTCGCCGCATGATCAAAATCCGGAAACGAGAACTTCCCAGTTTCCTTCAACTTGTGGATATCTCTGGCAAATGACTCGGAATCAAAGGTAAACGGTGCCCCTCTTCGACGAAATGCTTCCTGCGGGTCAGGAAACATTTCAAGTTCGGTCCTGTAATAGTGGTATCCATCCATGGGGACGTGTGCGCATCTCTAATTAGGAAGGGAAAATGAGACGCGGTAAATTCATAACCACAATTCACAGCATGCATTCCGCCGCAAGAAACGAAAACAGAAAAACTGCATACTTTCACGTGTGTTGCAAGGTACTGTGCAGCAGAAGACTTGCCAGATCCTGGAACTCCGCAAATGCCGACACAATACAATTCACCACGAGGCACGGATTTGCCGATCTCATTCAGTTCGGCAGCGAGGGATTCCAGTATCGTCATCCGTCCAACGGCTGATCGTTTTGTGCATCAATATTGAACATCAAACAAGCAACATCATACCGGACGTTTTGCTTATCCAACCCCTGTGGGGACGCGAAGTTCTTACCGTAGTCAAGTCAAGAATTTCTTTCATTCATCTCTTTTTTCTTTTCTTTCTATTATTCCTTCTGCTTGTGTTTAATAATCGAACCCTCAATCAGCACCTTTCATCAGAGACAAAACATCTCATGGTTCCAAAGAGGGATCTTCCCAATAAGCTCAAACCGGCCGTGCCCGAAGACACCGAGAACCATGAAATCCGCTGATCTCCTCTCGTCGCAACTTGCTGAGCAAGCGGATGATCAACAAATCACGACGATGTGATCGATTTGCGTTCGGAATGCGTTTTCAAGTCAGAGAACAAGAAGGAGCAATGACAAATGCGTCGTTCGCCGACCACATTCTGTTTCCTTCAACGTTCATCTTTTGAATGTTGAATCAATTGGTGAATATGTTTGCTGCGATAACCCTTTGACTGCACTGAAAAGTTGGTGCTCGCGCCACAACTAAAAGCAAAGCACATGCGGCGGCTTTGGATCCTGTCGCTTAGCTGATGGTCAATAATGATTCATATTTTGGCGAGCGGTCAGCTTGTCCCATCAGGAACAAGTTCCTCTGGTTTACCTGTACCCACTCTGTCGACGATTGTCAACAAGCAGCGGTCGATCTTACAAGCATGGGACGTGCAAAAAACGTTAATCGACCGGGCCTTCTTTGTTTTGTTATATAACATGTTGCCTTTGTTTCGTTCTTTCTCCGATGTACCGGCTTTCTCGTTTCCTTTTCGCACCCCTTCAAAGCCAGAAACGGATGGAAGACATTAGACCGCATCTTCATAAATGTGTGTTTGTTGTGGGACCTACTGCGTCCGGCAAGTCAGCAGTTGCGATTCAGCTGGCGAAGGTCTTTGACGGGGAGGTAGTCAACTGCGATGCAATGCAGAGCTACAAGGGACTTGATATCGTAACTAACAAGGCTTCTGCATCCGATCAGCAAGGCATTCCGCATCACTTGATGTCGTTTATTGATCCATTTGCAACACCCTACGTTCCGTTTGACATCCGAAAATTCACGGACGTTGCTGTTGCAACAGTATGTCGTGCCTTGTTAGATCGTCTTTCTTTTTCATCTTTTTTGAGCATCCTTTTTCTTGTCTGATTAGTAAGTTGAATAGATTACCGATATCATTGGCCGGAAGAAGATGCCGATTGTATGTGGAGGAACCAATTATTATGTGCAGTCGCTTCTTCTGAAATCGTCCTTGGTCAATGAATCCTCAGAAAATGAGGAAGATGACGAGCTGTTGACAGCAGAATTGGATTCGCGAGATTCGAAAAGCTTGTATGCAGAGCTGCAGCGCATTGATCCGATCATGGCAGTTAAGCTGCATCCTAATGACAAGCGCAAAATTCTGCGAGCGCTGCAAGTTTTTCACAAGAAAGGCATACCATACTCGGAAATACTCGTTCAACAAGAGTCAAAAGGCATGGGTACGTTTAGGCCGTCCAATATGAGGTACGATGCAATGGTACTGTCCGTGACTGCGCCACGGGATGTTTTGAACCGCCGGATCGATGAGCGAGTTGAGCAGATGTTCGAGAATGGACTTCTGAACGAGATCCGAGATTTTCACAAGAGGCTTGGCCAACCAGAAGTATTCCCGAATCAAGGGCTCCTGCAGTCAATAGGATTCAAAGAGTTTCTTCCCTTCTTGCAGTCTGCAGAATCACTTGGGGAATGCAAGGAGGCGATGAAGGGTCGGACACGTCGATACGCGATTCGGCAAGCACATTGGATTCAGCACCAGTTTGTGAATCGAGGTCTTCCAATTTTCGAAATTCGATCCCCTTGGCTTTCTCATGAACCTGAAGGATACTTTGGGGATATCACAGCCGCTGTCAACGGCTTTTGTGCGACTCCTTCTTGCTATGACTCCATTTACAACAACAACAGCGATATCCGTGGAAAGCTTACGAACAGAACTGTCAAAATAACGCCAGCATCGGGTACGGCCCTGTCGAGGCCGCAGACAACACTGACGTGGAAAAAAGTTCGTTGTGAATCATGCAACATCACAATGAATGGTGAAAACGAATGGACCGTTCATCTGCAGTCGTCCAAACACAAGCGTCAGCTTAGATATTTGAAGGAAGTGGTAAACAGGCCGTCGCAAGCCAAGAAACCACGATTGCAATCGAATGACTCTGAATCGACGACAGCTCCAGCGACAGATACGCATGGAGGGCTCTAACCCAACCATCGAACTGTTGTCGAAACAACTCTTGTTGTTGTTGCAGCATTATGTATGGCACAGGAATTTATTGACAGGTGGTCTGAGAGATCATTGGGAGAGCAAGAGAGATAATTGTAGTGCAAGTACATAGAAATACACAAGCTCGCAGGGGCTCACTGCCAACAAAACCAGTTGCATGTGTCGGCGGCCCTCTGAAAACGAAACAAAAACAAAAAAGAAACACTAGAATCACCCCTTCTCTTTTTGTGCTCAGCCCCATCGTCCTCGGGGCCTAATCTGTCTTTGCATACCGAAAAATTACAAAGCAGACTTTGGAGCCCTGGAATCGGCAGATCGCAGACCAGTTGCAAGCCAATCCGCTTCGCATGCCTTTGTAAACTCTCCTCTCTTTGGCCGCATAGACTTACTCGTTGGTGAATCTGCAACAAGTGCGCGTTTATCCGTCACACCCATTATAGAATGCGATGCGTCATGTTCACGATGCACTGTTGGCTTGTACGCCTCCGATGGATTGTATCGCTCGTGCTTCTGTGCATCCCATTCTGCTTGTTTCTTTGCCGTTAACGAAAGTCGCTGCGCTGGTTCGGCGGCAACACCTCGAGAACCAGACCCACCAGAAAAGTTTTGGAACGTCGAACTAGCTGTCGAAGTCATCGTTCGCTGTTCGAAATCCTTTCCATGGCCAAAAAGCATTGATCCAGGCAGGGCACGAGCTTCCATTGCCGCTGTCTCCAGTCCCGATGTTCGAGATTCCATGGGCTGCGGAGTAAATGCAGCTGCGCTCGTGGAAGTGTAATTCAAAGACTCGTACTTTGGCGAAAAATCAAACTTTTCATTGTGCGTCGTGCGGTCTTCGTACCAATTGTTCTCAAGTGTTCCGCGCGAATAGCTGTTCTTGTGCGATGAGTAGCCGATTCCTTCAGCATGCACAATTCGGTTCGTTGCAGGAGTAAGACGAGTCATTTACAATGGCAGGGTTGAAAGAACGACGTGATCGTCTTTCGTTTTCTTCTTTTCCTTCTGGTGGTAGTAACTGTGGTGAACAGCAAAAACAAAAACGAGATGAAAGCTCGTGGAAGAAAGAAAACTGATCTGTCTTGGGAAAAGCAGACGTTGACAGTTGCAAGCATCAACTGGTTTTCAACACGGCCCCCCCATAAAACCTGCTTTCGTACAACAGTTGAGGTCGAGGCCCCCCGTTCTCCCTGTGAAGCTTTTGATTCAATCTGACATGCGTGTGTGCGTGCAAAAACAAAACAGAGCAGCAGCACCCCGTCGCCCGCAATCAGCATGCTCTTGGGAAGAAAAGCTGGAGGGAAAAAAATCTGCACTCAGAGCGAGTAGCATGTATGGTGGATCCTGAGATTTCGAAAAAGAAAAAGAAAAAAGAGTGGACAAGACACGCGCATGCTCCAAGACGTACATCAGTACCACGTGGTTCTGCACGGCAAGTGTTTTGTGCTCCTCTTCGCTCGGCTTGATTTAATACAGCACGTCTGTGGATGAAATGAGTGCCATTGATCCACTGTCCGCGGTGGTTGGAGAAGCTGCAATCGCCGAAGTCCCGAAAAGAAGAAAAAGATCATCGTTTGCAACGTTATTCTGTCGTGTATGGTTCGTCACTGTTGTCATTTTGTTTTTGTTTGTAATGGCGGTTTCTTTTGTGTCCGTGTACATTATTGCGACTCACCGTTGGTCATCGAATTTCAAAGTCCGAGGGAAAACGTCGCTCGCATCCTTGAAAATACGCAACACTGCGGAAGTCGGCTCTGCGTCAGTTAATTCATGGACGACTGTCAGTGGTCTGTTTTCAGTATCCGGCGCTCTAGAGATATCCTCATATCTGTTTGTGAGTGGCCGTGTCCGTGTAGCAAAGAATCTGAGTCTTTCTGGAGAATCTAAGATTGGAAATATGAATGTTGTTTCGGGAGACTTGTACTGTCGAGGCGCCTTGGCTGTTACCAACGGACTGTTGGTGAGTTCGAATTTTTCGTATGAAGCAGCGAAAGGAACGGTCTTTTCGCTCGGGCCCTCTCAAGGTGCGCTTGCTGCCTCCTCTGCTGCGACGCCCCCAACACCATCAATGTTCGTAGTACGTGGAAATGCATATTTTCATCCGTCATCCAACGTGACTTTTGGTATTCCGGTTTCCATCGCTGGCTCGTTGACTGCCAACTCTCTCCGGATTTCTGGGAACCTCACACTTTTTGGTCCACTGTCGGGGAGGCAGACGACTCTGACGGTGCGCCAGTCCTTGACAGTCTGTGGTCAGTTACAGTTCTTGAACAGTTCTTCTGTGCTCTCAGCGCACAATCTGGTTGCTATGGGGAGTGTTTCCGGAAAGGATTTGTTGCTGAATGCTTCGCGGGGGGGTTTCCTTGCGCTTGGTCCTGTTTCTGTTGCGAGACGCTTTTTTGGTTCCAATGTTTCCACTGACCAGACGACAATTGTTCGGCACGGTTTCCTGGTCGCTGGCAAGATGCAGATTCTACAAACCGGACTTGTCATTGGAAACATGTCCTCACGTGCTCTCAAGATCCGCAATGCAACTGTGGAAGTGAGTGGGCGTTTCATAGCCTCGCAAGATGCGACTTTACCAGCTGCTTTTTCCACGTCCAATTTTTCGACGCAAGGCAACCTGTCAATTGTTGGCTCCATTTATGCGGACGCAGCGACTTTCGCGGATTCGGTGCTGAACATGAACGGGACATTGAACGTTTCTGTTGCACACCTCCGTGACCTGCATGCTCCGCGATCCGTCCTCTTCATAACGTCCTTTCAGGGCTTGGGCAGCATGTCGGTATCAAGAAATGCATCGTTCTTGGGGTCGTTGAGCATTGTGGGTCCGTTGAATGTCACCAATATGCGTGTACGAAATTTCGAGGTCAGAGACGCTGATTTCTCCGTTTCGGATTCGATCAGCGTCCGTGGCTTGTTCCGTTCCCGTGATCCTGTTGTTGTTTCGTCTTCGTTTTTCGTTCGCTCGTCTACAATTGGGGGGCAGTTGAACTTTTCGCTTTTGGGGACACGCGCTACTGTGAGTGACTCGATGTTCGTCTCAAACACAACTACTGTTTTGGGAACCACGACAGTTCGGCTGAACTCATCATTTAGCGGTCCGCTTCAAATCTATAGTTCCGGTTTTGTTAAGACTTTCATGTCCGTTGACGGGGACGTCGAGGTCGGTGGGTCGCTTTCCTGCCAATCTCTCTTGGTTGACAATGCTGTCCATCCTCGCATGTTCGTCACCAGCAACATGACAGTTAATGGTTGTCTGAACCTGACGGTGGAGGAGCTTCAAGTAACCAGCGAGCTGCACGCTGCGAATTTCGGGATTCATGGAAACGTATCTGTCACTGACTTGCGGATAACAGATATGTCCTTTGTCGATGGTAGCATCGACGTCAGTGACTCTCTAGTTGTGAATGGAGATATTATGATGGGAAGCGGACTGCGCGCGTACTGTGTGACCATTAACAGCTCAAGGATCACTGGAGAGTCAACTTTCTCGGATTTCATTTCGAACGGGGTTTTAATCGTCCACCGGAACATGTCTGCCAATGTGCTGAGCTCGGCCATGATGGGCATCAACGTCAGGAATGGAACAGTGGCAAATGATTTGCTTATCGCTTCCGAGGTATTTATCGGACCCAGCGAAAGAGTTGCCATTCGAGGATCGCTTCTTCTTTCTGGTGATGCTGTTGTCAGCGGAACCCGTGTGACAATCGGTGGGACCATATCCGCCAACAACGTCACCGTACCGTCGGCTTCGCATATTGTGGTACTTTCTTCGATCAATGCCTCTCGTATGATGGTGCAATCCGACGTGGTTGCAGAGGGCAGCATTGTTGTAGATGGCCATATTTTACTGACGAGTGCTCTTTTTGCTTCTGATCTTGTCATTTCAAGGAATTTGGTTGTCCGTTCGTTCCACGCTTCGGGGAATGTTATTGCACTCGATTCAATGGTGTCGGACACAGTGATTGCAAAGGCCCCAGTTGTCATCTCAGGTAACGTGACTGTGGTTGGCTCACTGAGCGTAGGCTTGTTATCCACGTCCTCTATGCAGATCTTCGGATCTTTGTCGGGCAGCGGTAACATGTCTGTCCGCGAAGATGTCTTTATTTTTGGATCCTTGAGCGTATCTGACATGCTTGTTGGAAGCGTTGCAGTGGAATCGGTGTTTGTTGACATCTTGCAATCAGCAAGGGATGCAGTTTTTGGTGATTCCTTGTTGATTAACGGAGATGTCAGTGCTATTTCCGGCGCTTTCTGCAAGTCGCTCGTCGTGTCTGCTGACGCAGTTTTTGACGGCGACATCTTGGTGAATGGTAGCTGCAACGTGTCTTCGGAGACGTTTGTACACGGCTTGGCACAGTTCAAACGAGGATTGTCTGTGGCAGGAAGTGTTTCTGCAAACGAATTGTTGTTTTCTTCGAATGTTACAATTCTTGGCTCGATGAATATTTCCTCGCCTCCTCAATCTGAAACTTCCCCGCCGTCGGCAGTCATCGGTGCTATGCTCATGGTTGGAAGCGATTTGACAATTTCAGGATCTCTCAGCAGCTATGCAGAAGTGCGTGTGAGTGAGGATGCGTATTTTTCAGGGTACACTCGGTGGCCCGTCGGTGCGGCTGTGACCGGTTCCTCGTTCCTAGAAAACTTGATCGTTTGGGATGATGTTCGATTGCACGGAAACCTGATTGTGGAAGGAAATGCATCCTTCCAAGGAATTCTCCAAACCTCAGCTGACAAGGTGGTATTCAACTCTCCGTTGGTTTGTCTTGATCATTTCAATCGCTCCACAGAATACATTTGGGTTCTCAATAGTGGAATTGATGTCGGGACAAATAGATTCATGGGCCTCAATCGTGTGCTCGGCGATCCGTCGGCGACAGCCATCGAGCTTAGGCCTGGTAATTGCTCTGGACTGTGGGTCTATGCGAATGGCACCGTTGGATTAGGAACCTCCAGTCCCCGTAAGGATGCGGGATTGCATATCCAAGGGGACGTTGTCCTTGGAACTCGACTTGGCGAGCGAGTCTTGCTGACTCCTTTTTGTAATGACAATGCCTCGGACTTTTCCTGCTTTCAGTTTGCCCCCGAATGGCCGGCACTCCCCAATGTCTGGGACTTTTCCCTCGGCGTGACTGTCAGGGAAAACGGATATGTTGGCATGCATACGATCTCTCCTTGCGTCATGCTGGACATCAACTCAAACAACAGTTTCATTGAAGCTGACATTATTCTTCGTGATGGAGGATTGCTGTCCTTGAAAAACGCGAGTGGATCTGCTTTGATTTTCGATTCTGTCGAGGCTGGGGTCCCCACTGCAGGGCAAGGTGCGGGACTGCGTTTACGTTTCGATGAGGACTACTCCGCTGCAGGGTTATCCGCTATTGTTTTTGAGCAGACGGTTGGATCTGGATCATATTCGGGTGCCAAAATTCTGTTCCGCACAAGGATGCAAGGCAATCCACAAAGTTCGTTGACGGGAATCATCATTGATTCTGCAAATCAGAGAGTGGCATTTGGTGCACAGAGTCCGTTGATGAGCTTCGATGCTCAACTTGCTGTGTCGTTCGAGACAGATGTCGTATTCCACGATCTGCTGAAGTTGGATGGATTTTATACTCGAACATTGTTTTATTCCGCTACGAATGAGCAAGGGATTCCGGATGCACAAGGCGTCAGAATTCGGTATGATGAACGTTTTGATGGCCCTCTGAAAGATGCCCTTTTGTTTGAGCTGACAGTACCTGGCTCTAGCGCTCCATCGCATGCTTTTGAAATGATTTTCATCAACTCTGCGCTTGTGTCCACAAGCGCTATGCGGATTCAGGGAGATGGCAGGATTGGACTGGGAACTGCAACGCCGACATTGGGAAAAGTTCTGGATGTTTCAGGAGATGTGCAAGTGCGAAGTGATTTGTATTTGGATGGCTGCTTCGTCTTCAATCTGTACAGTTCTATGGATAGGGTCCTTTTCCATGTTCCAGGAGATTCATTGCAAGAGGATTTTCAGGTGCGCATTCGTCCCGCTTCGGATTATCCGGGTATTCCTCCTTCTGAAGATGTGCTTGTTTTTGAGAAGTTGGATGCGGACGGTATTCTTGCCGATGGCTTGATTGCATTTACGTCTCTTAAGGGAGCTTCTATGTATACGAACGTCGTGCTTCGCGGAGACGGGAAAATTGGAATCAACTGTGGAAATCCGCTTGAGAAGCTGTTCGTTGAAGGCACAATGGGTATGCGAGATGATTTGCTGGTCACCGAAATGCACTATTCGACCTCTCCAGACATCATTTACGATTTCGTTTTCGACCTTTCTGCTGGTGATCTGCTGTCAAATTCTTTGTTTCGCTATAGTGGCACCACAGCGTCATACTCTTGGAAGAACGTTCTGCCTTCCTCTGCGCCTTTCCGTATCTCTACAGATTCCTCCGGGGCAGGGCTGAATGCCATCTACATTCATTCAGGGACACGGGCATCGTTTGGCACTGATTTTGATACGGGAGACACGCTGTATACGATTGGAAGCTCTCGTTTTGAAGGTGTGCTGTATTTGAATGGTCAAATTCAGTTCGATTCCGATGTTTTCCCTTTCGTCGATGCTTCTCTGGGTGGAAACGGCTTTGTGATGCGCTACGATAGCTCAGGCAATACTGTTGTTTTGAATCGAGTTGCACCATCGGGTACCAGCAATGATTTTGCGCTATTCCAAGATACGACGACGCTCCCGGGAGTAGTTGTGCAACGAACAGTCTCTTCTGCACCGGCTACAATAGGAATTCGGGTAGATTCACCAAGCTCTCTGTACGTACTTCATGTGTCTGGCAGTGTTCTCGTTGATGGTGAAACAACTGTCGTTGGAAAAATCTACACCGTCAGCAGTTCTGCGGGGCCCGTGTACACGTCTCCCACTTCATCTATAGGCGTGGATATGGGAAGTCTCTTTGGTACCAGGATCAATCGGCATTTCGTTGTGAAGACAGGATGTCTGGTTCCTCATTGGTATGCCGTGTACTGTTGTTGCAGTACGTGTTGGGACGCGACTATCGGTTCCTATTGCTGCACTTACGGATATTGCTGCGAGGACATTACCTACTATGCATGCGATGCACAGAGTCAGCCGCGAGTTTATGGCAACGGGGCCGGCTCAACGTTGTCCTCTGTTGGGTACTATTCAGCATCTTGGACGATGTCCCCTTCTTATTCCGTTTTGCTGTCTTGCAATGCACACGTTACCAAGTCGTCTACAGCAAACATGCCTCTTGTTATATCCTCATCAGCGTCCTCCATCACAGTTGGGCTGGTTAATGCTGGAGGGCAAGTTCGGTTCGACGCTGACAATGACCCCGTTCTGTCCTTTGTCTGTTATGGTCTATACTAGATGGATAGATGGATGTTCGTATTCCAGAGTTTTCTTGGTTTGCTTTTCATGTAACTATTCTACTTTGCTTTCATGTCATCCGTGGATCGTCTACAAGTCTCACGACCAAAGTCCCAGTTCCATGTTGCGGTCGCTTGGGATGCGCATTTCGTTGTCGTGTTTGTGTTTGTCGATGTAACGCCTGACGTTGCACATACTCTTTTTGTTGATTTATTTATTTATTATATGTATATTCAGTGATGCAGTTTTGCCTGGTAAAAAACTATTATTATTCAAAACGGCCTTAACGTCTACGTTGGCACCAAGTATGGCGAATCAATTGCTGGCCAATCCATACCCAGTCTTGCATCGGAATGACGATCAAACAGATTTTTGGCGTTAAGGGACGTTATAAATCAGCATCAGCGCCCATCCAATGAGCTCCCCTTTTGAGTGGGACATCCGAAAGGCTGCGGCGACGGAATCATCGATTGCAGGGGAATCATTCAGCAATCTGCAGCAGAAGAAAAAAGGCCGGCCTTCATTCAACAGCAATGTCGACGGCTGTCAAACAGCCATACTCTCTGATGATATTCCAACTTATGTTGGGGGGGTTTACATGGTGTGCGCGAAAAGAAAACGAGCGATTATGTTCTTTTCTTTTCTTTTTTTTTAGTTGGTTGATTTGAAAACCATTGGTTTGGTCATCAACGAACCCCGTTCACTGCACACAAGAAATTTAAAAAATGACCAACCCTAAGTTGTCCAAGGGTCTTGAGGATGAAAACGTCTTGTCGGCATACCATTCCTTAGAATCGTTTTCCATAGAACAGCTTGTTGCGATTCTTGCAAACCACGAACTTGCGCTTGCTCATCGGATGCGTGTGTTGTGGCATTTGCGCGAGCGGTCGGGTGAAGAATCTGTTGATGCATTGTCTCATGCTCTATCTCTTTCGGATTCTCCATTGTTCAGACACGAAGTTGCCTACATCCTTGGACAGAAAGGCGATCCTCGTGCCCAGAGTCTTCTTGTCGGTCTCTTGTCGAATCCCACCGAGGACGTTATGGTACGGCACGAAGCCGCAGAAGCGATCGGCGCTTTGAGCCAGCCTTCGGCTGATATAATTGCTTTACTGGAAAAGTATGCTGTGGATGAGCATCCGGAGATTGCAGAGACTTGTCAGTTGGCCTTGGATCGTATGCAGTATTTTGCAAAACATACTGACTTGCGAACGGCACCGGAGCGAAAAGAGGATGCTGTTTCGGTATGTGCATGCCAAGAATTTGCGTCTCTTGATCCGGCCCCACCTAGTGAGGATACTGCGGCTGTTGCGTCGGCCAAAGTTGTCGATGCGTCACTCAGCTTGTTTGAAAGATATCGAGCAATGTTCCGACTTCGAAACTTGGGCAACGTCAAGCCACTTTGTGTTGCACTTTCAGACAAGTCGTCTGCGCTATTCAGACACGAAGTTGCGTTTGTTTTGGGGCAGATGGAGCGGGGCGAGGCAGTTGACGCACTTGTTGGGGCGCTGATGGATGTTAATGAGCATGTAATGGTCCGTCATGAAGCCGCCGAAGCTTTGGGATCTATCGCGTCGAATCGTGGACTGTCGGCATTGCAGCAGTTTACGCAGGATCAACAGAGGGCGGTTCGAGAATCATGTGAAGTTGCGCTGGATATGCATGCGTACTGGACGCAGTTCTATGCTGGTGTGAACAAGCAAGACGAATGAAGAAAGGGTAGGAGAACTGCAGTTACTGATACATTTGCTTTGTATTCTGCGGTTTTGTTTTTTTTTGTTTTTTTGTTTTTTTTTTGGAGTGCAGTATCACTGTCCTGAACGGGAGAGACAGGACTGGAGAAGATTTTCATATTATTATTACCACCATTATTATTTTAATAAAAGACAACCCTTCTTAACGGTGTCTTTCTCTCTTTTTTGCCTTTCTTTGGATCTTCGAAACTTCATTTTAATGATTTTCCCAAGTGTGCAGCAAGTCCATTCCAAACCTCGAAGGAAAAGATGATGTACATTAAATAAGTAAGGCTGAATAAGGACTTTTCAACTACAGATCGAATTTTGGGGCAACGTCCACTCCGTGCACTCTGGATCCACCGCTCCCATCGTCGTTCCAAGGCTGTTCAGTCTGATTGGACAGTCGTCCTCGAGGTCTTCGTTTCGGCATGGAAACATCGGCAGTGTCATCAAAATGGTGGTTTTCAAATGTCCCAGCTCCCAAATCTCGACCTGTCCAGATTCCCGAAGTCTGTTCTAGTACAGGAACATTCTTTGACTGAGAGTAAGACGAGGCATACAAAGTGTCTTGTGTTGACCTCTCGGACCACTGTTTTCTGCGTGGTGTGCGCAGAGCAGGAAGGTCTTGTCCTTGTCCTTGTCCTTGTCCTTGTCCCGGTGCATGCAACATCTGCTCGCGAATCGCTCCTTTCGGATGAGTGGTAGCCAGCTGCAAACCAGCAGGCACCGTAGTAGCATCTTGTGCAGACTGGCCCTTTTGCAACGTCTTGCTGTTGTTGGTGGCGACATGATGTGGACTGTTGTTTGAACTGTGAAAGCTGCGAAGCCGCAACGTGTCGTTCTTGGATTTCATAACAACCAGACTAGCAGAAAAATGGCTGTTTTGGGGAACTTGGAATGTGGAAGAGGAAGAATTCGACTGAGAAGGATGTGGACTGAGAAAGGCCTGCTGAAAAATAGAAGAGTCCCGTGCATAACGATCTCCAACAAGCACAAGAGATCGGTGTCGCGCTGATGTGATTTCACGAACAAAAGCCCGTTCACGTTCTATTACAGACGGAGACTGCGCTAAGCTTCTTAGATGGTGTGATCTGTGTGGAGTGTGAAGTTGCTGCGGCCGCGAGGATGACGGAGGCTGGGGCTTGAAAGGCTGCCCCACTGCTGCCACTGAAACAGATGGAATGGTAATGATACTCATCCTGGAATTTCTACGTGATGGTACGAGTCTGGAAAGCAGCACCGATGACAATCAGAGGCTCGATATTCTGATACTCGTAAATGGATTGTGTCCAAATGCTGACTCCTGAATTTTTGATATGCTTATCTCCTCACCACCCCACTTGGATTCCCAACGCGTACAAAACGTCCGTACAGATATCCACTCCTTTTTTGGGGATTATATACAGCAGTTGATTTTCGGTTCGGAAATGACGGCAGGTCAGCTGCAATGCCTGCAGCCTGCAGGGTCGTTTGACTCGCTCCTTAGCAACTCCCTGAAATCCGTTTTATGTCGTTTCGCCACTTTTTGCCATTCCTCCTTTTTTCCTTCTCTTTTTTTTCCTCTCTTGCAAGTAAACAAAGAAAGAAAAAAAGAAAGAAAAAAAGAAGAAAGGGTAGTCGTTAGCTTTAAAAGAAGAGACGACGGAGAAGAAAAGAAATTCATGCACCGCCATCCGCTTGATGCAGATGGAATGGTGGGTTCGCTTTTCCTGTCCTTGTGGAAGAAGCACCCTGAAACCCTCGACTCATGCTCAGGAGTCATTGTTCCGGACACAGTGCTCTACGAGCACGGCTTTCCGAGAGCCTGGCTTTCCAGCGATGTCGGAATGCGACCGACAACTCGGCCAATGAGTGCCCCGTCATCTCCTCTCAGCCGTCCTGTGACTTCTCCAGGAGGTCGCGGTTCTCCTTCTCTTTCATCAACGGGGCTTCTTCACTGTACGACCAAGAGAGAAAGAACCGTTGAAACGTACGAACTGAAAAAGAGGCAAGGAAAAGAAATAGATCCTCGAGCAGTTTATGCTGCGATGATCAAGCAGCCCTCCGAAGATCTCGACGCGGTTGCTATGTACATGGAAAAGCCGCATGAAAACTCTCCAACTGCGGTTGTGGAATACTTGACTCGAAAGGAAATCGGAGAGATGTTTCCAGATCCAAAGAATTCATCTGCTGGAAACAACAGAAGACAGCGGACGGGCTATCAGGGGATTGTCCAAAAGATGGTATATGGGGCATCCAACTCGGTTTCTCTGATTCAAGCAACATGGTCACCATATCTGTGTATTGTCGACAGGAGAATCAACAAGAATGGAGCGGAGGACAAACGATTCACTCCATACGAGCGCGCAGTCACCCATGAGGGTCCACAGCACCATTCAAAATCAGTTCCGTGCGCACCACCCGTGGAAGATAAGGTTCGGCTGATATGCGAATGCATTGTGCGGCACGTGCAAGCCGTAGAGAACGTTGCGATCGCAAGAATGGTGCTGTACTTCAGACCAGACGCTCAAAACAGGCTGTACCTCTCCTGGTGTGATTCAATGAGACTGAATTCAGCTGACAGGAGTCGTGAAATCAATCTTTCCATCTCGTACCAGACTCCAGAAAAACTCGCAAAGAAAAAGGAAAACTCGACGGTCGCCGTGGAGCGGGTCATTCCGTCCCTGGAATCTACTGTCAAGCCAGCCACAGAGAAGAAAGAATCAGAGCCATGTGCTTCATGCCCGGGATGCGACTGCCAGGTTCCGGTTTCAAAACTGCATGCAGCTGGGGTGGCGGCAATCATTGATTATTACGCGAAGCTCTGCAAACCGAGAGCATTCTCCCCTGCTGTCAGAACTCGGTTGGCAATTGACACAAATTCTCCGCGAACACCAAAAGGAAGCAGTACCAGAGACCGATCCAGGTCAGTTCTGAAGGGTCCGCAGTCGCCGTCCAGCGCGCGCTCCGGATCACCGACCTTTGGAAATTCAACAAGCCCGACGCATTCCAGCGGATGTTCCCCGACCTCGTTTTCGCCTGTGTCGCCGTTTTCTGCTAACACAAAGGGGACTGGAGACGACAGTGATCCCATGCGTGGGACTTCGCCGCCTCCATTTGATGAATTAGCACAGGATGTCCGCGCACGAAGAATCGCGCAGGCATCGATACTGAACGAGCAACGAATGGTTTGTATGCAGGTCTGGCAAGAAGACATATGGTACCGGATTTACTCCCATTTTCTGGTGTCCAGAAATAACATCAAAGTTCGCATTCCAGACATCTACAAGAGCGTGTCCATGTTGCTGAAATCGGACGAGAATCCGGTAACTTTGTACCAGATCCTAACCAGAGGACTAGCACGAGTTCACATCAAGTTTGAAAGTGACGGGAACATCTGGGAGTTTCACTACTCTCCGAATATGACAATTGGGAAGTGGGAGTCTCTCGTGGGGGCAGTCGGAAGGGAAATGGAATCGATGCTCGAAGAACGCGAGGCCAAGTTTTGGGGTGTTTCCTTGGACGACATGAAAGAACTGGCTGCAAAGTCTGTTTCTTACGTCCTCACCGAAATAGAACGAAGAAGAAAAGAGGCATATCTCAAAGAGGCAGAGAAGCGGCAGCAAGAAAGAGAAGAAGAAGGAAAGAAACGGCGCCGAAGAGCAGGAACTATCATGGGAAGAACCTCATCGTCATCGTCCATTGCCTCCGACTTCTCTGACGATTCTCCTCCTCCTGTTCCGAACATTTTGAAAGGACTGTTTCCCGAAGCACAGAGTGTCGCAGACCTTGTGGACAAGAAACAAGCGGGCATTCTTCAGGCAGACGTTGTCTCCGTGAACGTTTGCCAGCAGTGCTATTTGACGTACAACAACCAGGGAAAGGCGCTCATTCTTCGCAGAAGTCCGAGTGTCATATCCAATCATTCTTCTATGTGACCGTACTTCTTTCAAAGCAAGTCTGTCGTGCACACCGTTTTTCTGGTAGTTGACGAATCACTGTTGTTGTTGCTGCTGCTGCTGTTTTCGGTTTTTTTTTTCCTTTCTGAAAACACACATATAAAAATAAAAATCTCTCCGAGAAATAAAAGCACAGTTCCAAGGACAAACAAACCAAGCAAAGCGGAAAATGAAGGGGGGAAAAGATTTAGTGGTAAAACATGTTCTTTGCTGCCGTGCATCACCAACAATCTTATTATCATCACCTCTGCTTGCAGCGGTCAAGATGGGGAAACAGTATCACTTCCCAGTTGCTTTCTTGTTTTATTTTGTTAGTTAGATGTTTGGATACGCCTACATTGCACACTAATCCACGGACAATCGTCGCTGATCACCCATAATCAATGTTGCAACCCAACAACATGCATAATGCAACGCGGCGGCGTGTTTATGGGGATTCCATGATCAAAAGGGGGCGAAACGAATCGGGCATCGTGTGACAGAGTTGCTAAGATAGCAAACGCATGCGCATGGCGCGTGGCAGTGTCTTTGTTTGCGTGCACTTTCGATTGCTTCATCATACAGTATCGCAAGAAGTGGCAACGCTGGTAGAGCCAAAAAAAAAAAAACAAGCTTTCTTGTTGGACAAGCGTCGCGACCTGCCCGTCGTAGGCGGAGAGCACGGACGGCAGCAAAACTTACGGAGCAAAAGAGAGAAAAGGGAGATTTCTAAAAGCACTTTTGATTTGCGCAATTTCTTTTTGATCTTTCGGTTTTTTCTCATTGTCAAAAAGGCCACACCTTCCCCCCAGTCTGTGCGCTGTGTCCATGAGTTTTCTCAATCGCATTCTTAACAACGTTTCCAAATCGTTTCCTGGGTCTGTCACGCAAGTATCTGTTCCAGAAACACGCTCGATAGCTCGAGAAAGACTCCACATCATATTGAGTCGAGAGCGCGCATCGAACAGACTTGCCCATGTGGATATTCCTGCTCTCCAGCGTGATTTGCTTGCTACCGTGCAGAAGTACGTGCCTGTGAGCACAAACGAGGTCACAATTTCTGTGAAAAAAGAAGGTGTTTTGGATGTGTTTGAGATGCAAGTCGTTCTTGCTGATGGATCTGTGCCAATCACACTCAGAACTGAATCAAATGCGGGAGAAATGAGCCATGCTCCAATTTCTGAACCCGCAAATGCTCCTCGGGCACCAAGAAGAGTGACTCGAAAGAAGGCGGTCCCAGTCGACAGCGAAGTCGCTGTTGCGTAGCCAGAGTGCTGATCGTGTTTGTTCCTGGTCCTCCAAAATGCAATAAGAATCGCACGGCTGTTGAAGCAAGTGCGGTTACGATGATGTTATGTGTTGCAGAATGTTAATTTGTCAGTCGTCAGCTTGTGTATGTGTGTGTGTGTGTGTGTGTGTGTGTGTGTAAATATCAATGTGTTGTTGTGCAATAACCGCGTCTGATGATGCGGGCTGCGCTGGCGGGGAAGGGGGGGCATCCAGAATGAATCAATGAGGATTCTGCTTCGAATTTCCGCTCCGGGTTTGTGCTTCTCCGTAGGGTGCAGAGTATGGAAGACTTTCCTAACGGCAGCGAATCGGCGGTGGGATGCGTGAACGATGGTTTCTTGTGCCTCGTTGTGCGTTGCGACCGGAGGCGATTTTCCCACGTTCGTAGTGAATTTTCTGTACGCGCGCAGTTTTTTTTTCCTCGCATGATATCGAGTAAAATCGGAATTGCTTGGTGTTCTGCGCAGTGTCTAGTTTCCAATGGTAACGAATTGCGCCATTGTGTAGAATTCGCGGTTCTTGATGCATGCCGAGTCTTGAGGAGAATACCTTGCTGAGAAACTTTGAGATTGCATGTACGTATGCTCTTGAGCTGGGAGTGCTGCTGGACCCCACAAACCCGAGGCTGTCGTTTGCGGACTGCCAAATAATCTGCAAAAAGCTGAAATGCCGCCCTTTGGACATTTCCCGCCTATTTCGTCTTGTTGGCAGATATCCAAAGTCTGTAAAGCCACTTCTTTCGGCGATGAGCGATCGCTATGATGTGAATCGAGTCACCATTAAGTTGATAGATTTCGATTTTCTGTTCAAAGATTGTGAATCACATGATGACGACTTAGTTGAACCTATCGTCGTTCAGTGCCTGCAAGCAATGCTCAAAACTGATCCTGATGTTTCTTGGAGACAGGTGGTGCAAATTGGTCAGAAAACACGCCTCGGTCTCTTAACTCCGATGGAGGCACAGTTCGAGCAGCTTGCGAAGGAAATCGAAGATCGGCAAGTCTGGACAAAAGGGAACATTCAACTTTGCTTTCAGTTCCTTTGTCGCGTGAGACTGCTGATTGCAGAAGACATGAAGAAGTCTCCTGCCGCAGTCACCTACGGAGATGTTCGTAAGGCGACGTCCATCAATGTTAAATTCATACGGAACCATTTCGAGTTGGTCGATGCAGCGGGGAAGCATATTGCCAAGTTGTGTTCGCGGTACCCGGATGTACGAATTAATGAAATTGACTGGATATGTACGTCTCTCTGCGATGGTCAGCTTGCAGCTGCAAATTCGGACAAGATTCGAAAGATTGTGAAGTGTATTGCCTCGAAGACTCATAATAGCAAGGCAGATGCAATTGCAGCCGGGAAGGAACTCCTGAAGTCTCTGCAGTCAACGGGAAGACCAGGAAGCTCAGCCTCGGATGCTTCTGTTCCTGTTCTTCCATCTCCAACGAACTTCCCCCCTCCACTTCAAAGTGCTACCGCACATACCTCGTCTACACCAAACGCTGAGTGCGATGGATCCAAAGGAGCTCCCCTTTCTCAGAAAGGCGAGCATTCTTCAAGGCCTTTTGCGTTGATTGCTCCTCATTTGGCGTTCTCGATGTCTCTGCCGAGCGATAATGGTGAGCCACTTGCGAAACGCCCAAGGACTTCGACAGTTGACTGGAGTGTCTTTCTGAAAGATGAAAATGATCTGAAATGGCACGACCTGGGAAGAATTCTTGCAGTTTCTGGTGCAGCATGGGCACTCAAGAGTATTCTTGACGGGTATCACAGCGTTAATGCAAGCGATGTACCATAGAAAAATTGTTTTATCGTTACCGTACCTGAGGATCCCATTGCGTGCTCCGAATTTTTTAATTTCCCGAGCTCCCTATGGGGAGCTGTCGGTGGAGGAAACTGTCGAGGTCGGGGCGACGTTCGAAAAACCTTTCAATTTTGTTCATTTGCAATTTGGCATTACGTTGTAGCACGATTGCATTGCTGCTTTGAAGAATTTATGCCTTGCAACGACCTTCTTCTCGAGGGCGGTGGCCTGTTGATGCAACTGCAGAGCGGCTATCCGCTGAGGTTACTCATCGTATGCATCCCAACAGCGCATCGCTATCCACGCTTGGGGAATGCTGTGTTTTGGTTATTCATTGTGGCTTCAGAGAGTATTGACTGAAAATGCGCTGAAACCCCAGGGTGTCTAACCTCGAAATCGTGAGGATGCATTGCAGTGCGCATCAGATACGCGTGCACCAGACGTTCAATCTTGTAATCCCATCTGCATACAGAACCACGGACATGTGGCCCCCCCCCCCCCCAACGAAATTTTTCACGGGAGACTTCTTCTCAACACACATGGATACATACAGTACAGTACAGCAAAGTAAATTTGCCTAATAAGGTCTGCTGCCTGATGCCTGATTGAGACGAGGCTTGTTTGTTTGTGCAAACACTTTCTTTTGCAGATCCTGCGCCTGCGATGCGCTGCATCAATACGAAGTGGTTCTAATTGGAACCATTGCAATACAAATCAATCGTCCGAGAGTGACCGACTCGCAACAAATCTGAATTGTGGACGACGACGATAATCAAATCAAAACGAAAATATCAGAACAAGTCCAAAAAACAAAGGAAAGAAAAGAAAAGAAAGAAAAAGACACGAGATCGTGAAAAAGAGAGAGAGAGAGAGAGAGAGGGGGGACGGGGGGGCGGGGGGGGTTGTTTTTCATTTCGTTTCTAACCGGATTGAAATATACCCCCACGTTAGGTTTCAAGCATTTTCTCAAAGACAACGGAAACGAAATAAAGCACAATTTAAAAAACAGCTCAAAAGCTGCCGACGGTTAAATTTCTCAAGGAATTGGCGAACATCAAAAGAGATGAAAGACATTGTCTATCATGTGTGCAAGGAAAGTAGTTTCACACGAGAAACTTCTGATGGCAAGTATCATGCAGAGGCAGCCGACGGATTTGTGCACATGTCGACATCAGAAGAACTGGCAGAGACCTTGCGAATCTGGCTCTCCAAGGTTCCGGGCTTGGTGTTGCTCGAATGCGATGCTTCCAAGCTGCCGAATTTGAAGTGGGATTTTGTGGAATCGCGCAATGCCCATTTTCCACACGTTTACTCGGAATGCATACCTCTGGATGCTGTCTTGCGTGTCATGCCTTTGGCTCTTAATAGTGACGGTGTTCATACTCTCCCATGCGACTTGAAGTAATAAAAAAAACAGTGCTATTCCGAGAAATACTGTACAGTTTTGGTGGTTTAATAAACGCGGGTTTTCATCTCTTGGCGTCACTCTTTGGTAATCCAGGGGCGGAAAGAGGTTGCATGAGCGCAACTTCAAGATCGTCCAGCAGTCTCTTGACATTCAGAACCTCATCGTGCAACTCTTCAACGGGTTGCATCTCATCTCTGAGCTTCTGCGAGTGGCTTATCAATTCCTGCATCGAACTTACTGCATCATCAACGGATCCCGCAACTTCGGAGCACTCTTCTACAAAAAGCCGAGAATGCTGCGACAGAATGGTCGTAACAGCTTTCAATGAGGATTGCAGAGATCCTGTGAGATGAAGATAAGAATCTGCAAGCTCTGCTGACCGCTTCTCGAGTTGAGAAAGCGCTTCTAAATGATCTGTCGTCGAAGCGCCCGCCATCTTGGTATCCGAACCAGAAACCCTACAAAACTTTCATGGGAGAAGAGAAACAAATGGTGTGTGAATAAGCACTCTGTGAAAAGCATTTTTTATTTCCTAGCAGTGCGGTATTTTGGCACAAGTTGATGCTGGCTGCTTGCTGATGGAGGAGTTTTTCCAAAAATAGAAAATTGCACAACAGAAAAAAGGGATGATTCACCCTTGTAATCCTCCAGCCGTTTCCACATGAACTATTCAGTACTGTGTTATCATGTGAGTTAGAGTATTTCGGAGATGAGAATAGGAAGAACGCGCTTTATCAGTGCTGAACAGGCTGTTCGAGAAGCAAAGTGCGGGGCTCGTATTTGGAGAGTCGTCAGCGTTCTCGCTGCGGCCTTGTCCATTGCTGCGGTTTTCAACACTGAGCAATCTCGGAGAGACTATCAGGTAGCATTTGATGAAGTTCAAAAGCTGTCTGTTAATGCACGGGAAGACTCGCTTCCTGACAGGCTGCATGGAAGAGTAGTTCACTTGGTTGCAGAAAATGTCCATCCAGATGAGATTCTGAGAGATGAGGAGTTTGGAGTGATATTTCCCCAATCTTACCGAGTTCGTCGAACTGTGGAGTACTGTCAGTGGCTGGAACACTCGTTTGACCATGTTGAGCGCGATAGGGATGGAAATGAAAGGAGATCTCGAACGTATTCGTACACCAAAACATGGGTGCCGCGTCCTGTGCCATCGTTTTTGTACGATCAGCCGTTCGCACATCATAATCCGCAACGGACACCCTATGAAGATCAAACATCTTTAGTCCGCAGTGCAACAGCAGGACTGTTTCGTTTGTCCTCTGAGATTCTGAAGGCTCTCCCATTGAACACAAGATCTAAGTTCAGACCGACAGACGTCAGTACGGAGACATCTGCATTCAACAACCATGGTTTTGTGTATATTGGGGATGGGTACTTTCTTTCAAAGTATCAACCGTCACTTGGTGAGTCTGTTGTTCGAACAGCAGGGCAGATTGCAGAGGGGTCTTTGTTGGATTTTCAGATTGCCGATTTGTTCTCCCGTTGCGATGCCGGTGATGTACGTGTTTATTTTGATGTTTGTATCGGTTCTGTTGCATCCGTGGTGGGACAGTTATCTGACAGCTCAAATGAAATCGGTGCGTTTACTGCTTCTAATGGCGTGGCGGTGGGATTAATGCATTTTGGAAAGCTCTCTTTGGATGAAATGACAAGACAGTATCAGTCCAGCCATTTCTGGAACTCTGTCTTTGTCGCTCGCGTCTGTGCGGCTTTGTTTATCGGATCTGCGACATATGTACACTGCCCATTAAACTACCAGTGGCAGCCTCTGTCTGCTTCCTTTGTTTTATTGGTGTTTGGTAGCGTATGGGCTTTAGTCTGGGGATTTTCAATTGTTGGCATGCTATCGGCTGTCATTGGTGCGGCGTTGTTTCAGTTTTCTCGAACCATGAAGTAAATTCGATGGAGCGACATCGGTGCCGTGTAGATGTTGGTTAGTCGCCTGCTTCCTCTTTTATTTTAATTTCTTTAGCTTTTTCAGTATTAACGGGGTCGTGCAGCCCCTCTGCAGCAATATATATATATATATATCGTAAGACGTCTGCTCTTCTACTGTACGACGCTGCGCCGCCGCCATTGTGCAGCACGATGGAAGAGAGAAATGGAGTCGCCACCGATTCAAGCAGAGTTTGCTGTACAAGGAGTACGGAGTATGCGGGTCGACCAATCCGTATTGTGATACAGGAGTGCGTGTTGAAAACCAACGGTCTTTGCGGAAGTGTCGACCAGAAAGCGGGGCGGGAGCAGTGTTTGTTGACGCTCAGCTTATCTCGTAAGGATGGGCTGAGACTGCAATGACGCCCGCACTATGTATCTAAAAGAACGCAGACTCTGGCGACTTGCTAGGGCCCGCTCCCTAGTTGGTGGATGTTTCATCCCGTTTGTCGTACACGGCAAAGACCGGTCGATGGGCACCGGGTATCTCATCTCTGAAAATTGCGGCGTCAAAGAAGGCTGCTGTAAAGACCCCCCTCAAAGGATTCGGAGGAAAGACGAGAAATGCTCCACTGTCTCCACCGCATCTGACGAACAAAGTTTTTTTTTTCACACATTTGCTTTTTACATCCTCCTTGACAAGTGTTATATTTATATTTATTAAAACAGCGCTGAACTATGACAGAATGGTCCCACGTTTTCCTTCAATATCGAGAGAAGGCAAAGGTGGAGCTATCTGGGCCCGATGTGATCTTGTTGGAAGATACCATTCGACCGTATTTTTTGGACAACGATCCGTTAACGTCGTCGTCGGTGCTGCACTTTGAGCTGAAGACTTTCAAGGCAAGGGTAAATGAAACATGGGAAAAAACTCAACGAGAATTAAGAATGGGTCTTGAGTTGGCTGAAGAACTGGCGGAGTCAAATCTTTCCGGAATTGACCAACTTCAAGGGAGTGCGAAGGACGTGCTGCTCTGGCTCGCTGAAGTTTCTGATGTTTCGAATATCGACGACAAGACCGGGGAACTGGAATTTTCTGTTGAACGTGTTAACCCTGAGCTTGCTGCGCCCGATCGTCAGGTATGTGAGCCGAATTCGGAAGAAGACCACTCTGAGGACAAGACGAGTGCTGCTTTCAACGACTCCGAAGTGACTGTTGACCGTCTTTGGCATTCTTCTGTTTTGACACCTGCACAGCTGTCCTCGGTACTTGATTTTCGACAGTTTGTGGAAGGGTTTAACCACCGTCATTTATCTGCACATTTGAATGCATTGAGGATGCAGTCGGGAGTCTGCACCATTTTCCATGTGCAGTCAGCTTACATATTTTTTGGGACTACTGTTGGAATGGTCTTGATGTACTCGTTTCCTCAACCGAAACTACTGAAGATGTACGATGATGGAATGAAACAATCATTCGGTGCTGTCACCTGCTTGGATGTTGTGATAGACACTCGTGGGGACGGGTTCTTAGTTGCAGGTCACAAATCTGGACAGGTGTGTCTTTACAGTATTGGAGACCGGAAATTGATGAGCTCGTTCAGAGCCCATGTGTCATCTGTGTCGTCCGTCTTCGCTTTATCTGGGAAAGGTATTATTTCCACTGATATCTCCGGGTCCATCTTCTTCAGCACATTTCGCCAAGGAGTCTTTTCCACAACAGTCCAGTCCGACGTTGTTTTGGAAGAAAAAAACACTTGCATTTTACAAGCCGTTTCGTCTTACGTCGCTGCTGCTGATTGCAAAGTTTGTGCTGTCATCCGAGAAAAGGATCTAATTTTGTGCACTTTGGAGCCCCGTCTTTGGTTCAACTCGCTTCCTGTGCGGTTTGACGAATCTGAAAATGTCTCGACCGATCTCAAGGCATCACTTGCTGCTTTGCGGGATGGAGATCCTCCACTACTATCAGTATTTTGTTCTGTACGAGGTGAGTTGATTGTTTATCAGTTAGTTATTGAAGGAACCCTTAAGCCAACTCAGCAGAACGCCGCACTTGCACCTCGATTTTCCGTCGGTGCGGTTGAAGTAACTCGACATCAGATTGAATTGTCGTCCATCAATGTTTCTAGAATGTTTTGGGTTTCCCAATCCCTTGTCGTAATGTATGGTACAGATAGTGCCTTTCTTGTCGACCCTTTCACAGGGGACCAGAGCTGTATTATCCATGCTGAGCCGGAAAAATCTTTACAATTCGCATTTTCTTTGCCGAATTTCCGATTTTTGCTCTTGGATCTGAGTGAGATTCAAGAATATCGCATCCGTTTGTGGAATGAACATTTGGAAGAACTTGTCTCGCGAGAGGAATGGCTTCGAGCATTGCAGTTGTCGGAAAACTTGTTTCTTGGAAATATTCCTCTGGCAGTAGGACTTCCTCGGAATGTGGAACTGAAACGCTCACAGTGCGGACCTGTTTTTGCCCAGTTATTGCAGGCCATCGCCAACAAGTGTTTCCTCGCCTTCTCCTCTGTCAAAGATGCCAAATTGATTCTGGAAAGGTGCTTTCTGTTTGCTTCCAGAACTAGGTTTTCAAATCTTCTTTTCAAGGATTTGTATGGTTACTTGTATGAACAACAAGTAGCTTCTCCTGATTTTGCTGATTTTGAAAGGGTCTTTTTCCAGTTGACTGTGAGCTTTCGTGGTTCCTTTCAAGAACAGGAAGTTATGTATCCTGATTTTTGTATTTTGCGGTTTTTGGATGTTTGCGAAAAGGACGAGGGCTCTGAAGATTTTTTAGAAGCCGTTTTGCATGTCTCGTCCACTCAAGATATCGTGTCGTTCGCTTCCAAAGCATTTTCACGGTACATGTGGAAATTTTTCTACGCTTGCCACAGAATGGTAGGGCTGCATCCTGTCGAGGGATTGGATAAGGTTCTTTTGTTCGTTCATCCATTTCTGTTTGGGGCTGCTACGGTTTCGCTGTCTACTGTTCGCTTTGAGGAATTGACATGTGCTACATATGAGTATGTAGATATCGCTGTTAAGGATCCATCAACAGTGGGATTCCGAATGGATTTTCTCCTGAAGCTCCTCTTGCCATGCTCTCTGGGCCTCCCTGTACGTCTTCGATTGCTTTTCGAATTACACTCGGAGAAATGCATTTCTTTGTGCACATTCATTATTTTCCAGGTTTCAAGTGTTATCAGTACTCGAGAACTTGAAAGCCTTGCCTCGCAAGCCAAAGTCACTCCTAAAGAGCAC
This sequence comes from Andalucia godoyi, assembly GCA_009859145.1. Lineage (NCBI taxonomy): Eukaryota > Jakobea > Jakobida > Andaluciidae > Andalucia > Andalucia godoyi. The sequence goes on from VRVR01000010.1 coordinate 241,945, forward strand.
ATCACAGGCATTAGGCAGAGTTTGCTGGACACCTTACTGTCATCAGCTTTCGATTTCTCGTCGGATCCATTCTTCGCTTCCTCAATTTCTTCTGCAACAAAGAACTTGGTTCCATTGTACATGCTTGTTGCATCTGTGGCAGCCTCGAATTTTGCTAAAGGGATTCACATTTCTCAGGATGCATTCCATAGATGTATTGTCGGCGTTATTCACTCATCTGTGTTGTCAGATATGGAGCGAGAGCAAATTGTTATACGATTGTTGGAATCTTCTGCAGAAGCGCAGGTTCCTCTGGATTTTGATAAGATCTTGAAATTGTGCGACCTAGCTGGGATGATGCTGGCGACTGCCGTCATCTACGGCATTACGCGAGAGTTTTCAAGTGCTATTCGTACATTCTTGGTTTTGATCAAACAGAAAGCACAAGGAACTCCGGACAATGGGGTTACATCGAATGGGCAGGATCATGTCACTTTGCAGTTATTCGAATTTTTGCGTCATGCAATTGCTCTGTATCGAGAGGATACACGCCTGCGTGACGCTTTTGTGGAGCATCTGGATGTCCTGTTCTCCATCAGTTCAGAAGATACTCAGAACTTGTTTAATGAGGTCTTCAAGAATCGGCCGGACTGGGTGATTGAACTGGATGGCGTACCGCTCTTGCAATTCCAGTATCTCTCCGATTGGGTGATTGTTAACGAACCAGATGGTGTGTTCGATTCCAACGTTCCTTTCCTTGTGCAGCTGACTGAAACATTTGTTCGGCTTCTTTGTGAGTTTGAACGGGATTCCGCATACCCATTCTTACTTCGCCATTCGTCGTACCGATTGGAGATCTGTTTGGACAGTGCTGCTAAATTCAGAGTCCGGGATGCTGCAGCATTTCTTTTGGAGAAAACAGGAGATATTCTGTCCGCCATTAAAGAACTCATGACTGGTGTTCTTGAACTCTTTGATGTCGCGTATTCAGCAATGATGGAGAAAAGAGCATTGCATTTGGATCATCTGCGTGTTTCAAGATTCGTAAGACAGGCCATTGACATATGCGCGCGTTCTTCGCAAACGTCTGCGGAAGGCTCTCTCCAAAACTGCTGGTTCTTCTTACTTGACCACTTGATTCATCTTCGCCGAAAATTTTTCGGGCGGCTTGACACCCTCAAAGCCTCATTGGACGTAATTGACGCTTCTGTCATGAAGAACACGTCAAAAAACGAACAGCTGAAAGCGAAAGCTTTACGAACAAAGTTTGAACTGGAGGCAAAACTTAAGGAACAGCCTTATAACGACAACTATCGAAAGTCTATGATCCAAGTTGACGATATGCTTGCGAAGCTTTCACAGAGAGAAACTGACAGTGCCTTGCTTCCGATTGACCGCGAAACTGCCGGAATACAGATTCCCTTCTGTGAGGAATGTCTGTCGCAGATCTCGGATTGTGTTGAAGATCTTCTTACGTCAATGGTCCATTTCGTTCCAATATCCCTTGTTCTTGGCAAAGTTGTTCATGAACATGGTCGCGATACGGTTCGATTGTTTCGTAACACATTGCTGTTCATGCTGGATCAGTATCAGTTCGAACGGTCAATTACTGCTGCTGTTCGCCGAATGATGGCAGACGACTGCATCTTCCTGTTTGATCAGGAGGTCTTCTCTGGGAACCAATCGTACCGACCGGATAATGTCCAGCCTTCTTCAGAAATCGTCAGTAAGCGAGAATCTGCAGCATCTCGCATTCGAAGGGTTCTTGGTGGCCGGTCCATACCGTCAAAGCATCCGGATGGCGTGCGAAAGGAGAAGAATTCCAGTCTTGAAACTTTTGGGCGCCCGTCAGTTCGAAAGTTCGCTCTTGGGTCGGCCATGGTGGAAGTTGACATCAGCAGCATTTGGAATTAGACTTACAGTTGTACTGCGGTACAGACGCAGCGTCGATGATGGTAATACCCGTCTGACAACAACAAAAACACAGTACTGTATCACAATAAGATGTTTTTACCTTTTATCCTTTTTTCAACCGTGGTTGTTGGAATCAGGAGACAACTTTACAGGGATCGGAAGCAGCTTATTCTGACTGGCATTGTCGAGAAATGGGTGCTAAACTCGTGAAATTGTAAACAGCGTGCCAAGATGTGGCCAAATCCACCGCCAGTGGATTTTGTCACCAGCGAAGAGCACATCCCCAACGGAATCTACATCAACAGAATGGGCAATGCTCTTCTGCAAAACGGCAGAAAAGGCACCAAGTATAACTGGGATTCGTCTAAAATCCCCGGCGAGGAGTCGAAAAGGCTTATAACTGTGTGAAACAGGACAGGAGTTATCACAATTGGCAAAAAAAAGAGGGGAAAAAAACGACGCATTCCCGTTCTGACAACAAATTCCACACCACACTGAACTGCTCAAAAAGGCGGAGGTTCACACTGGATATCGCGCCAAGCAAGGAAGCGTATGCGACACGTATATGCAGAACATTTTCGATCCATCCATTCCACAAGAAAACAGGTAAAATAAGCACTGAAAATCGAGCATAATTAAACGCACAGACTTCTTGTGAATACGAAGAACGCCTCATCTCAACGTGCTTCTATCTGTGATGCTGTTTGCAGTGAACTGACAAGCTGGAATGCCAAAAGAGAATCAAAGCCCAAAAAAATACAAACAGGTGATCAGAAATCGAGTCAATGAAGTGTTTTCAGAAAACTCTGCAGGACTAGAAAGATGCGCGGCGCAGGAGGAGCCGCAAAGTTGGTTGCCAGATCTACACACGTTCTGTTGCAGTTTTTTACATGCCGATATTGCAGTCAGATGAGTAAGCACTATTCCGAACGGATGACGGTGTGTATGGAAAAGTGTTGCAACGTGGACGTGAGCGCTCGTGCACGCGGCCTTTTGCGGAAGTGTGTCAATGTCCTCTGCACATGATTTTTTGCACCTCTCTTTGTTACTCTCCATTATAAAAAGACAACCACAACACGGATTTTAATTCCTTCCTTCTCAACCGCCCCACCCCACCCCCATCTCAGCACGTTTTGTCCCGGTTTAGCTCCGCTTCCTGTTGAGAAACAGTGTCACAACGGACTGTAGTCCACTCCCGGCAGGGTACAATATCACTGTGATTCCGTTGCCGCATATGGTGTGACATTACGTACATCATGACGTATTTATGACTTATGGGGTTACAGAGGAACAGTACTCCGACTTCATATTTAAGGAGATATTTGTGTATTTTGTTGATTTGTTTGTCTTTTGTGATGCTTCTGTCTATAATGCATATTACTGACACAGACTATCTTCTGTTACACCTGGCTATGTCTTATTTTGGAGATATTCCATTACCCGCATCGTCGGAAGTCTGGGGTGCTTGCGTGGGTATGGGGCGGGGGGAACTGTCACCCCTTCAGCTTTCGGCTGGAAAAAAATTCATATTCTCAAAGGCTTTGGAAGGCTGTGAGTGGGCTTGACCCTCAGAATCGGCAAGGAAGGCGAGTGAGTGACTAAATGCAAAATCTTGAGGATGGCAGTTGAAAGTCTTATTAGCTTTATGATTCCGTGCAAGAAATCCCGCAGGAAGCGTGCTCTAAAATCCAAATTACCTGTGGCAAAACAGTAACTTCCTCTTATATACCACTCCGACTGCAGCGTCCACTGGTCCAAGTGCATGAGGGAGATGATGCTGCAGCATCTGCTGTTGGTCACTGGTTACGCAGATGTGGAAACGTCGCCTTCGACACACGTTTTCCCTAACGAGACATTCGATTGTCGCCATTGTCGGCTCTTCTAGAAAGTTTGTCAGCTGCCGCTGGACACTTCGACCTTCATTTCTGATAGACAGTGTTGGGGCCGTCATTCCACTGGCTCCCCACTGGATAACACCATTTGCAAATATTCCACCAAAATAATCCTAAAACATCGTGATGAAACATTCGTGACGAACATTAAGATGCGAACAGGGCATCGCCTGCTGTAACATCAGACTTCCTTTTTGTTCTCTGCCGCGAAAAGAGATTTTCCCTCTGTGCTTCTCTCATCATTTCCCAATGCCTACATCACGATTGTTCGCGTCTTTAAAACTTCCTATATGAGCGAACGTTTTGCTTTCGTGTCTTCGTCGGCTGATGGCGAAACCTTATGCTTTGGTGCAAACAATGAAGTTGTGATATGTCGGGTAGGGTCCGATGAAGCATGTCGCCTCAGGTATTCGTTTCCAGTAGAATGCACTGCTGCGGCACTTTCACAGTGTGGGACTCTTGTTTTCGTTTGCACGGATGACAAGACGGTACATTGTTTACGTTATTCGATTACCGAAGCGGTGGTTGAACCTGTTTGCTCACGGGATATGGAACGAAAATGTTCACATCTGGAGTGCCCTGCTCACGATCCCCATACACTGCTCGCGCTCGATAGGAAGGGAAATGTCTACGCCTATCGCATTCCGCAGATGGACCAAGTCAAACTTTTACTAGGACACATTCCGATTGTGAACGACTTTTGTCTTGCCTCCAAGAATTTTGTGGTCACAGTCGACAGAGATGGCAAAACACGAGTTTCTCACTATCCAAACTCCTTCGTCGTGCAAACATACTGTCTAGACAGCAAGTCCGCCGTTGTGGTTCGTTGTGCATATGATGCAGTGCACGATATTCTGGTTACAGCGAACATTGACGGAGACATAGTTGCTTGGGATTATCGGACAGGTGTAGAACTTGGTCGGCGTGCTCTCAACCGCCCAATCCAAGTGCTCGGGTCGGCAAGCGGAATCGTCTGGCTGTCTCTTGAAAAGTCACAGGAACTGCTAGGGTTCCGCTGGAATGGTAGCGACAGCTGTTTCCAATCCTTTGCGGCCCTCGAGTTTCCTTCCAAGATCTACAGACTGTGTTCATTGAAGACGAAAGCATTCGCTTTGGGAGTTGAACCGAACAGTGTGTCGGTGTTTGATGTCTCAGACACCAAAATCACGAAGATTGCAGAAAGTCTTGTAACCATAGATATAGGTGCACTCCACTGGGTGAGTCAAGATCAGAAGTCTCATCGAAAACCTTGCGATGAAAACCGGAAGCGTAGCAGAGAAGATGCCGAGACGGGGTCAGACGAAGCTGAGGACTGAATACATTCGGGAGACTAATGGAGTTTGAGTAGTACAGATAAATATGCTTGAATGAGGGTTTCCTTTGAGATGGACTGTGCGTTCGACACCACCGCAGCCGCGGAATCCGCAATTCTATCTCCTGCAGGTCCGGTTTTGAATCGCTGAACAAGCTTTGGACCTTCTCCAGAAAACCGAGGGACCGTCGACTGATTTTTTGCTTCCCGAATTTGAATAGTAAGTTCCTGGCTGTCAACGGATTTCTTGCATCGTTTCAAGAGAAGATCACAGCGATCGGATAAATCAGAACAGAATTCGGCATTCGATGCAATGCCAGTGCGAGCAACGTCGAGATGATGTAGTATTTCTTCAGAATTCTGCAAGACTTTCCGATGCAGATACATCTTTTTTGACGAAGATCCTCGAGAAAACCGGTCCAGGAACCGCTCAGCTCTGGTCAGTTCTCCAATCAAAGTTTTCCGAATATTCCACCGCTCCTCAATGGTCTTCTTCATCTCCTTCACGGACACAGTCGATTGCCCATCGCGATTATGGACTTCCAGCAACGACGCTTGGTCATTCCAAAATCGGGCCCAATCAGAGTTTGGCTCTAAACGTTTAAGACTTCCTTCCTCCAGCATGGCTGTTCATACCAGAAAACCCGATAACCACGTGTTCAGCTCAACACGGTGTGCACATGGAGGGAAAGCAGGTTGCCTGGAATGCCAGATCGAAAACCCCCTCATGGACGACGACTCAACAGCCCTCACGCGTACAACACAAGGGTTTTCCCTCTCGATCTACGGTCGAATTGGGTGGGAAAAAAAACAACAACAGAAAACGACCAGAAGACCATCTTCAAGTCGCTGCTTGCTTCTTCATCTCCATTCTTGGGAAAAATCTATCAGCAAAAAGAAAAAAAAAAGGGACAAAACAATTTCCACGAACAATAATTGACAAAGTGGATTGAAGGTTATACAGTTCTCTTGTTGTTTGTTTTGTGTTGGTTCAGTCATGCCTGCCCGTGCATTGTTTGTCGCTTCTGGTCGTCTGTTCTCTGTGGCAGCACGTCCTTCTGTTGTTGTTGCTCCAAAGTCTGCGTATGCTGATGAGAAGGTCTTACGTCGGATTGTTGAGCGTCTGAACAATACAGTTTCTGCAGACATGATTCGATCTCTTGCTGCTGAATTGGAGCCTCCCAAGGGAGCTGGAGCTTCCACAATTTCCACCATTACTGCGTCTGGATCCCGGCTCGATCTCGTGGCAGTCACCGAAACATGTTCTCGCATGAACGCTCCGGGTCGCCCCGATTGCTACGCCGCAGCTGTTGACTCGTGGCCATCCAAAGATGCCAATGCAATTGTGTTCATTCAAGAGCCTGGATATGTGTTCAAAATTGCGAATGCAATCGCTTCAAAGCTCCCGTTGTTTACCATGAAACCAGATTCCAAAGTTTGGGACTACGAGATTGCATTCGAGTCTGTTAGCGGATCAATTTCGGAGAAGCAGCTTTCCGTTGCAGGTTCGTTGTTTGCAGCAACTCGACATGCAGGGGAGCTTGTTGACACGCACCCAGCTGTGCTGCATCCGCAAGAGTATGCGCGACGTGCGCAGGCCATTGCCTCCGAACTGGGTGTGTCTTGCACTGTCATTTCCGGAAAGGAACTAGAAACTCGTGGTTTCGGAGGCATCTGGAATGTAGGCAAGGGAGCAGAGTTCCCTCCTGCACTCGTCGTGCTGTCCTACCAACCAACCTCGAATCCGAAGAAACGCATTGCTATTGTTGGAAAGGGTATCACGTATGACACCGGTGGATTGGGAATTAAGACTCCCAAAGAATTCATGTGCGGCATGAAGTGTGACATGGGTGGTTCAGCAGCAGCATTAAATGCGTTCAAGGTTCTTGTTTCGGAAAAATTGGTTACGGATTGCCATGTTTACGCTGTGCTGTGTTTAGCAGAAAATGCCATCAACGAACGTGTGTTTCGCAATGATGATATCATTACATTGTATTCCGGAAAGACTGTTGAGGTCAATAATACGGATGCGGAGGGCCGTCTGGTACTCTCCGACGGCGTTTCCTACGCCGAAAAGGATCTCCATGCCGACACCATTGTGACGATCGCGACGCTGACGGGATCGCAGGGGATTGCAACTGGCGTTCATTTCGCCGCAGTAATGTCCGACTCTGAAGAACTTGAAGCGCGCGCCGTTCGCGCTGGGCGAGTTTCCGGTAATCTGGTCCATCCGATTCCGTACTGTCCGGAGTTCTTCATCAGTGAATTTTCGTCGAAGGTAGCTTCGAAGAAGAACAGCGTGAAGAATCGCAGCAACGCCCAGAGTTCCTGCGCTGGAGAATTTATCCACGATGAACTCTCGAAAGACTTTAAAGGAGAGTTTCTGCATGTTGACATCGCATCTCCTGCATTTCAAGCTGATCGCGGTACAGGGTTTGGAGTTTCTCTTTTGACGCTTTTGTTTTCGACAAACGCTGAGGCTGCAGTGCCCTAAAGCGTGCGGTCTACAGATCCTGAACACCGAGTGCCTTTTTGTATTCTTCGTACAGAGTAAAGGTGATTGCTCCTGAACAACTGATCATGATGAGCCGAGGTGTCAGGCCTTTGAAAAACGACCGAACCCCTTCTTGCATCGCCATTGTTCGCACACAGTCCAAAAACCCACGATATCTCAACTCTTGGTGAACCAGGTTTTGAGTTTGAAGACGCGTTTTGACAGTGTCCAAAGGAGCAGTGAGAATCGATCCAATGGCTCCAGCCAACGCACCGCCAACGACATGTTCCCGAAGTTTTCGGAGTTGAGGTCTTTGGCCGCTCTCATCAGGAAGAGGTGGAATAAAAATATGCTGGGCATATTTTGCGCCTTCGTACACCGAGAAGTACAGTGCTGAAAACAGCCCGTCTCGAAGAACGGTTATTGTGTAACCTCGAAGCATAAAGGGAATACCGTTCTTGACATTCTCATTCACCGCTCTGACAGTTGCTCCTCCTCGAATTTGCAATTGCTGCTTGATCAAATCGAATGGAGTCCTTGCACAAGTGCCGATCAACCTGAGCGCAACACCAACAGCAACGGGCACGAGCGGATGTCTTGAAAGATCACCGTCCCGATGCACGACACGCTGTTTAACCTCATCGTAAATTGTAAAGGAGACCGCAGCAGAAGGAATAATGTACAACAGACGCATCGGGTATCCACGATACAGCGAAGAAATGCCATGGTCCCGGATCATGTGGGATCCAACCTGGAGGAAACTGCGAGGGCGAACAACCTGTCGGTCTGCTTGCAAACTGACTTTGATTGTGTCAAATGGATACAAGAAGGCTGACGAGGATAGACGTGCCATGGATCCGGCAAGCATGTTTTTCGCTGCATGATCATAGTCAACCACCATGTTCTCGATCACTTTTGCTGGAGAAAGTTTCTCGAACAAGAGCCAAAAAGAACACACACACACACACACACACACACACACACACACAACCGCAGCAACAGCAACAGCACCAACAATAACAACAACAAACAAACAAACCAACCAAAAAAAGGAAAAACAACAAAAAAATGCGGCCACTTTAGGATCCAAAGAAGGCAGAACTCAAGTTTGCAGGTTTCTTTTTCTTGCTATTCCCCCCCGTCTTTCTGTTCTACAGCGACGATAGATAGAAATTTTATCTGTACATAGAAACATTAAACTCCGAGAGAAAAAGGTTGAGCAGACGCGTCATCCGAATCATCGTTTTCGTCGTCACCAACAGATGGTGGCGGTGCCTCGGAGGGTACGGAAGACAATCGTGACTTCGGGTCTGAAACTTCAGACTTGTAGCCCACTGTCTTCTTCCTTGGATGGGCATGTGCAACAGTTGCTTTCACTGCTTTCTCCCTCTTCTTAAACGCCGTATTAACGTACTTCTCCAGTTTTCGAAGAGTTGCAGTATCAAGCTTCTCCATGTCAATTTCGATTTCCTCGTCATCTCCAATGGAGTCCGCAGCGACTGCAGATTGGACTATTTTTGCGACTTCCACCAGTTCATCTTCGAACAACTGTCCAATTCGGAGAGTAAGTTCCTTTTTCTGTTCATAGGTCATCGGTACCAACGACACATCCGTCGAGACCACTGTCCTCGGGGAAACCGCTTTGGAGGACTTCTTTGAATCGGACGTCGCAGCCAGCTTCTTCTTCTTAGCCAGCGGTTCTTCTGCAGAAGGCGGCAACACAGCCGAAAGTGCCGCAGCCTGTTCATATGTGTGGGACTTACCTCGGAACTCCTCCAAACGCCTCACAACGTGTGTATCAAATTTGGAATCAAAAAACGCTTGCAAGTCCACAGCCATCCTGTGAATTGGGTTCTCTGCAGCATTGTACGCTCGGCAATTCTGAAAAATGAGCCTCATATCATGCGCAAAATCATCAACAGACGAATAGAGACCTCTATTCAGTTTGGATTCCACAGTGGCCAGGTCCATTGGTGACTTAATCACGTCAAAATAATCCGGGATGCCTAACGCAACTGGGTCCACTGGTTCGAGGAATGGCCACGACAGCTTCTTGTTATCCTTCACAAAACGAAGCACACGTTCACAAGCTCGCAGTTCTGGCAAAAGTTTTCCCGGTTCGGATCCCAGACGAGGAGATCCTTCTTCTTCTCCAGGATAGCCGTGATTTGCTGCTCTCCTCTTTCTCTTTGTTGAACCATCATCCGTAGAAGCTCGACGATCCACAGAGTCTCCATCCACGGTCGACATTTTGAATTCTGAAGGATGTGGTAGGGGAGACGTGTAAACGGGGTGCTGACAAAAACCACAATCACGGACAACTGGGAAATGCGAGGGAAGAAATCGAGCGAAGTAAACAAAAAAACCCTGTGAAGGCAACAGGAAAGACAAGGAGATATGCTCGAAACGCCAAATGACACAGCGCAAAAACTTAAAGATCAAAGAAAAGTAATTAAAAAACAAACAAACAAAAAACCCACCAAAAATAGTAAAATGAAATGCGTAAACAAAAGAAGAAGAAAAAGGATAAGCCAGAAGAGAGGAAGAGAGAAGAAGAACCAGAAAAAAAAAAAAAAAAAAGAAAGAAAGTGTCTGGGAAAACGGAGGGAACGTGAAGTGTTCTGGGCGCGGGTTGCGCTGACATGACGGGGGGCGGAACTTGTCAGAGCTCGGAACTCACCAAAAAAGTCCAAACTTCAAGTCTGTGGTACAGCTGGCGGAAACACGCGAAACTGCCGGCCCCTTCTCCGCGACGAGCCATGAATTTTCAGCAACGATTAACGCGGCACGAGTTTCCGACTTCTCGATTATGATCCGAGGCTGAAAATCGCTTCAACGAGGGACGGAGTGCCCACTGGCATGGACTAGTTTTCTGTTTAAACGCCCCAATTCTTTAGAGGCATTGCCTTTTGAGAACAGCGAATTCGCATTTCGGATAGTCGGAAAATTTCTGGCTTCAATCTTCGCCAGTTCGGCTGAGGAATCTCTGCATTACATGCATTTCTCTCTGGCGAAAATCCACGTGTTTTCCCAATCCAAAAAAAATATATAAAAAATTCCAAAAAATCAGAAAACAGATAAACAACTAAATAAATTCGTATACATGGAAAAAAGAAGCAGTTCTTAATCTCGGGGACATGTGAGGTTTTGCGATGCCTTTCCGGTGCGCGGACAGCGGACTGGGCTCTTTGGGAAACTTGAGTATCAGATGAGTCGCCGGTTGTTTTTTCCCGCAGCAGCAGCCACCCGGGCAATAATTCAGTCTCCAATGTGCCAAGCAAATGTCCTTCTTAGTTCTCTTCCTCTTGGTTTCAGCCATGAGGAGGACGGACTTGGCGGTTGCTGAGCGGCGATCGGTCGAGTCGCTTCTTCGAGATCCGCTGTACAATCGAAGTGGGCGTCGGTGGGTTTCTCCATATGAAGATGGTCGCCCCTCTCTTCGGAGACTTGACTATGCGGACCTTCCCTTTGAAGACCGGCCAACCTATGTCCCCTCTCAGCTGCTTGCAAACCCAGACTTTGGAAACTTTCGGATTCGCAGAAGCTTTACTACAGAGTTATGGCTTCAGGACGGGGAAACAGTCGCTGTCCTTGGTGACGGGAAAGAAAGAGAATTCAGAACGCACTACTCGCCAATGTACCGTCGACCTTTCTTCTCTGGCTGGATTGGTAGGCTTTTGCAGTTCTTAGCCCTGGATAGATTGTTTGGACTTCATATTGACTCCCACAAGAAATCCCGGACTCGTAGCGTCCTACTTGTTACTGCAAAGCTTCTGCCTTTGAACGAGCAAAGAACGGCAACTGACAAGAGTAATGACGATGTCAGTGTCTCGGAGTCTTGACCAGTGTGACCTAGCCGGAATGTCAATATGTTTCTTCTTTGAACTCGTTTTTCTCTAGAGCTGTGTACTCGATTTCGTGGATTTTCGTTTTCCCTCGACGAGAGAGCGTTTCTGTGTCTGCTTCGTTTCCAGAGGCAGCGACGGACTGTGTTTTTTTCCAAAGAACAGTCGCTTCTCTTGATTCTCCGCATGTCTGTTAGAAACGATACTTCCTCTTTCCAGATAAATTGTTTTTAAAAAAATTGTTCGTTTAATGTTGCGAAGCACGAGTCTCGCGCGGCGCCACACCAGCAGTCCGTATGAGTACTTCCTTTTTCAGTTCGGCGCCTTCTTCCCAATCGCTGCTGCGTTCAGGCGCCCGAGCACGCTCCTGCGCCAGCGGCCTCGCACATGGTCTGCTGGAGCAACCGCAAAGAAGCAAATAGCAGTTTTCGAGAAGCATCGGAAAACTCGGATTCTCGAATTCTCGGAACTCGGGTCACACAAGGTGTGCGAGGCTCTGGGGCGAATTCCGGAGTGCGGGGGGGTGCATCTCTTACAAAACGTTTGCGAGCATGAGAAGCTGCACGACAGGTGGACCAAGGAAAGACCTGATGCTTCGGACCTCGAACGTGTGCGGTAAATCCCTGTTCGGAGTTGAGCAGGGTGAGCAGACCGAGGACTTGACTGCACGATGTGGTCAGATGACGCAGTCTGCCGACACCAACAGCCTTCCACCCCACCCAGTCTTCTCGGACGGAGTGTAGTTGTGGACATTCGACCATTTGTTTTGAGTCCTATCATCAACAGCCATCACTTACCATCGTTCCTGTTTCGTCCTTCGTGTGAGAGCACGACATTTTGCAATCTGCGGCAGTTCTGGGGGGTCCCAGTCGTTAACGGACTTTTGATTTGGCGGGAAGGTTCCCGAAAAGGGAATCCCGTGAATTCAGACCTAGTCCCCAGGTTTTAGGGTTTCAACTTTCATAATGGACCCCCCCCCCCCCCCTCCCTGCAGTTTCCTTTGGGTTCTCGTCTTGTGACAAGACAATAAGCTATTTTTTCCCCTGGCGTTCCCTGCTCATTTTTCTGTTCATTTTCAGTGATTGCAAATCATTTTTTTCGTGGGTTATTAACGCCTTGCAGTGGAGAGCGAAACATGGATATCCGCCCTCGATTGGATACTTTTGGCCAAGAGGTAGAGCTTTCCTTTGGCCATTTTGCGGATGCAGCGGACTTTGATGGTCGTTCCGAACTGTACTCTCGTCCTTTTGACATCCACACATCTGCTCACTCTTCCGCACTTCCTATTCCATACGTATCCATCAGCGAGGAGCTCGCGCACGAGAGCGAAGATTACGACGCGAACTACCCCTCCTACCACTCATCTTCTGTTCACCGAGGCTCCACTCGATCTGCTTCGCCACTCCGAGATGAAGCCTCAAACTCGTCAGAGTCATCCGGAAATAGCATGCCGTCCTCCTCCGCCTCTCACTCCAGGCTTTTTATGTCTGTCAGCGCAAGAGATGACACGGCAGCGGCAGTACACCGCTCTCGTCCTGTTTCGGGGATGGAGTTACCGTCGTCATCCTATTCAGTATCTCCCAGGCAATCAGATCTGCTCTCGAGCGCGGGAGGCTCGCGGTCTCCTCTCTCCTCGGCATCGTCTGTTGTGCATTCTGGAAGATCCATGTCTGTCGTCCCCCAGGATCTGTATGTGTCCTCCAAGTCGATGAGAAAACCGCCTCCCGTGCTGGAGAACTGGGAACTCAGCGACAGATTTTGCATCACACATCCTCAGCATCCATTTGAGCTCTGTTCTGCTTTCGGCTTTGGCATTGCTCCTGCTCCAGTCGATATTTTCGTCGGGCACCGTTGGAAGCGCGGGAATACTATATCGGACATTCCGTCAGGATTTGGCAAGCTTCGTGTTTCCTCCTTTGTATTCTGGATCAACAATCGCGAGTTTCTGTCCAACAATGAAATTTCTCATGTTGCTGTATCTGCACATGGATGTTCTTCCGGGTCTCAGGATGTTTCGGACAAAGTTATCAAATCATGCAAGCTCAGCACGGTAGAGCGAATTCCCGAAGTAGTACTCTGCGACATCAACTGGAAGACCTGCGAGAAGGATTTTGCCTTGTGTCTCAACCTTGTTTTCCGGGATACGAATGCTCCGGGAAGCTGGAATACGCTGTCTTTTCGCTCTCGCCCCGGAATCAAGTTCTCCATTTCGGCGGTTGTTGCGGATACGGTGTACTCTCCTCGCCGGACACCCGTGATTCCTGCTTCTCCCTCCAAGCGCATTGAGGCGCCTGTCAACGTGGAAGAGCCCTGCATTCTAAACAAGAAATTCCGCCGCTTCACAATTGAGGGAAATGGCGGAGGAGCCAGTTCGATAGTCTCTCACCTTGCGGATTCGTCCTCTCTCCCTGTTTCTCATATTCTATCTGGCGCGACCAACTTTGGAACTCCGAACCGTGAAGATCTTCTCAATCGTACGGATGGATCACTGACTGACCAGTCATTTGGCACTGCGATCAGTGAATCTGAAGTTCCTGATACTTTCTCTCATTTGTACGAGCATGACGACATGATTCAGATTTCGACAGATGCTCCGGAGCCGGTTCATCAAGATGCGCAATTGTCTCCGCCGTATGCATAACATTTTTAATTATCCTCCTTTTTCTTTTTTGCAATCGAGCGCTCGATTTGCGTGTACATAAAGTGTGATTGTGAACGTCTGGCAAATATGCGCACGAAATCGTGCCTTCATGTGCAATACCGATTCACCAAAGGTGAGGCCCAGGAAAAACTCATTTCCCCACAAAGCAAATCATGTGTTGAATAGGACGATATATATACATATATATATTTCGGATAGACACAGGGACGCCTGCAGCGGCGGTTTCAGGCGAGATGCTCACTCATCTGGTCGTTGAACTGAGAATAAGGTCCAGATTTTGGTTTCTGCCCAACCAAACGAAGCCTTTTTGCTCCTTGCAAAAACAGCAGACCACACGCAAACGAAAACAGAATGACAATAATGAAGCCATACAATGCGAACCCGTAGGCTAGAGAGACAGAACCATTGGAAGAGTATGTCGTGGAGATCGGACGGAAATTCTCCAAAAAGGTTTTGAAGTCGTCCACGGATGGTTTCAAGGAGTACCATGTAATGACAATCCCCAGACTGAAGAGTCCAACAACGATCGAAAGAGCTCCGCCCATCAAGGCAAAAGAAGACGCCTTGTACGCGTCGACATGATATGACCCAACCAGCCCGCAAAGACAGACAAGCGCGGAAACAACGACGACACTCGACGCAAACCCACTGGTCGCGGCGGCTGCAGCCACGATTTTGTCAATGAAGGTCCTGCCACCGGAAGACGACACATCCACCTTGCTTTCTGCTTGAATGACAGGAAAGCTGAACAATGTCGGTGTCATGTACGCATCTGTCGAAGCATCGGCAGGGACCGACGATGCGATCTGCAGAATGACACCCTGCAAAACCGGACTGACTTTGATGTAGTCTTTGTGCGTGCCATACGTGTACTCGTAAGAAAACACAGCCCAGGACTCGGAAGCCAATGTGCCATAAAGTACGCAAGTTGTGGCAATTGTTATTAGATATGTTATGAATACTAGCTTGTTCATGGTCAATAATCTGCTCTCTTTGTACAATGAAAACGGCGTCGCAAAACCACTTGACCCCCCGCAAAAACAAAACAACGATTAATAGATAGGTACCCGATAAAAACAAAATGCAATCGAAAGATCGTAAGGAGATGCCTCGCAGGACCGTGGCCTCGGGAGCGCCGTCGAAGGAACGATTGCGGAAGTCCACAGCAAGCATCAACCGCAGATTTTTTGTTGTCGTCGCTTTTGTTTTGCTTCACCTTTCCGCTGCTCCGACAGCCTCTGCTTGGAGAACAAGTGAGCGTTTTCATTCACTCATTTATTAGTTAATTAATTTTATTTTTGTTGTCTGACTGCAGTTTGCACCTTGCACGTTTGGATAGCATCTCCTCTGTTACGAACAATCGCGTGCAAGAATGAAGTTCTTTTCTTTGGCGACGACCTTTCTGCTGGGACTGAGTTTTGTCTCTCCGTTTTATGCATTGTTCCAAAGGGAATGGGTCCAGTTGCAGTACACAAATAACGATCCTATCATCCCAGATTATGTGCTTGGATACAGTGTCCGTCTCGACATTTCCATCGTGTCGCTTGGCACGTTTCAAGTGACTAAAGTTCTTCCTTCGTACGCGCATCTTCCGAACCTGGTTGCACACTGCAGCTACTGCAAGGACCACAGTGCTATTTGCGCATCGTCCGAGGTTGGAGAAGTAGAATTGAACGGATCGTGGAACGATAAGTTGGATTTCTTTACGCACTTGTCGGATGCGTGCATTGCAATCCTCGTGTTGCTTTCATTATCCAGTCTGAGTCTGTTTGCAGCGTTGAATATGTACTTGAACGCAATGCTGTCCAGCGACCCAAAGGTTATCCGTTTCCGGTCCATTATCACAGCAGTCCTCAATTTGCTGGGATTTGTATTCAGCTTGGCAGCCGTCATCACTTTCGTGTGCACCATTCCTCATGAAGACAAGATGCGTTCCATCATTGGGAACCCTCCCAAAGATGGATCGTCGTATAATGTTCGCTACAGCACAGGGTTTGCACTGCTACTTGCCTGCCTCATCATTTCTGGCCTTAATGTTGGCCTAATTTGGTGGACTGCTCGCTTAGAAGCATCTCGGAAGGGCCGATCCTTGTCAAACATCGCGTAGTGGGTCCTGGGGAGGAAAAATCAGAGTATGCTACAGTCTGCATTCGAGCAGTGTTCTTTATTTAATTTTTAATCATCAGTTATTATTAATCAAGCCACGGACGTCAAACGCGCATTCCGCAAGCGGTTTCCACTGAATCTGCAATCGCATGCAAACTATATCAGACGCGCCTTTCCTTTTCCAGGTCTCGTGGGTCTTGCAAACTTACTTGCGGAAGAGTGCGTCGGGTTAGCTGCTGCTTCCTTGTGATGCTCCGGATTGAAATCTGCAGCATCAGAAATCTGTGCTCTGTGATGGATCGTGAGAGCACATTGGCTCGTCAGGTAGTCTGTAAACGACGGCTTGACGGTAGAATAAACCATTTTTTGGCGAACAAGAGCCTCATCCGGGCATGAATACACAAAGTAGTTGATGGAGTCGAGTCGAATAACATAGAACCGGGGCTCCATCGGATTGAACGACAGATCGGACCCAGATGTCAGTGCCAGATACTCTCCATCCGGAACCACCGTTTCCTTGTCCATGACGATTTTGAATGCCTGCTGGCCATTTCCAGCGGCTGCGCTGAACATTTGAACGGCCTCTGCCACGCCCTCATACTTGAATGACACTGCAGCACCAGAGCCAGCAGAGGCAGAGTTCTTAGCCTCCGATTCCGCCTTCAAAACTTGTTCTTTCAACCGATCATGATCAGATGCGGCATGCGCACGATGGTTGAAGTCCTCCGCACTGCCCTCTGCTGACGTAAACGCACTGCAAACATCGAATTCGCTGAGGTCTTCCGGACAATTGAAAGTCGCATACTTGATACGAAACGTCGAAGAAAGCATATTGGTCACCTCCTTCTTGAAGTCCACACAGGATGAAGCATATGCCATACGCTTCTTTACAGGCGCATGGTCACCGACATATGCGACAAGAATGATAACCGACAGTTCGCGACTCCGCGCAATTGCAAAGAAGCAGTCCTCTGAGCACGCAGCAGCACGCAGAGTGTCGTTCGAAGCACTTCCGTATTCAGAGTGCAAACACAACTCGGGTGATTCGGCAGATAAGTCCAGCGACACAATCAACATATCCTTGCAGGAGTCCGAAGACGGTAAGCCTGCAACAATAGTTCGGAGATGCGACGACACTATACAGCATTCGTGCACGTAAGAATTTCTACTTTTTTGTGACCCCCCCAAAAAAAGAAAAAAAAAGGCTTGGTCAATATACAAAAAGGGTACATACAAGGGATATTAGATGAATGCGCCATCGTGAAAAGGCAATTGCTGGGAATCTTCTGTGAAAAAGAGCAATGGGAAACACCCAACAGAAAAAAAAAAAAAGCGCTATGAGAAGAATAATACAAACACAAGGTTGTTTAGCATGACCACGTGACCACGAATGAACGAAAAGTCGAAAACCTTTTTTCAGTCCGTCTGACAAAGTCGTGTTTTCCGTAGTGGCCAGAAGCAATGGCTGAGAGGATGATCCTCTTTTGGTGGTTCAGTAGCTGTGATTCTCAGCTATCCGGCTTCTGGCTGTCCTGTGCATAGAACCTCGGAGCAGCCGCTACCAGCCAAGATTGATCTACCTGAGAAACAGTCCGTAAATATTTCTTCGACGTCAACACAAGCTCGCCGTAAATCAGGCATGTTGGGCGGCGCCTTTCTTGTTCCTGCTCTGCCTTTTGTTCGCGGCTTGTCTTGCGATATCGAGTCCGTTTGGCAATGTTTACGAGACGCTGGGCGACGACAGACGATGGGTGGATCTTGACTTCGACGTGATCGACAAGAGTTCTATACGTCGTCCCATCCGCAACATCATCCATTCGAATGGCGGCATTCAAGAAGAATCCGCACGACAGAGCTTTCAAAATAGTTTCTCTGTTGTGCTGGCATGAAGCCAGTGGAAGGGACATACGAGTGCACATGTCCCGAAGCTGCTTTCTGACATCTGATGCCCGTTTCAGAGCGCGCGAATTCACAAAATGTGCCGAGCACCAAGCGTCACTTTCATCGGATGACCTCCATTCTCTGAAAACGTTCAGGAGAGTCAAGTGGTCACCTGTGGAATCCGCAAGTCCAGCACGGGCTTCTTCTGCTTCCTCCCGCTTGTCGAGTGGACTGAAAAACACGTTCTCCACCGACATCATAGCCACAATGGTCAGCATCTCCTCCAGACAACCATGCTCCACCGAGGCCAGCAAACACTTTGCAGGCATAGGGTCAAGGGGAAGCGTGGCCATCTGCTTGCCAAGCCGGGTCAGACACCCATTGTCGTCCAAAGCTTCAAGAGTGTACAGATTCTCAAGACCACGGATCAGCGTCTGACGAGGCGGAGGATCCATGAAATCAAGCGACAGAACGTCGTCAATCCCGATTGACTTCAACTGGAGAATGACATGCGAAAGATTGCAGCGCTTGATTTCGGGAATGGTCTCTGCAGACATGTCTGAAAAATACGCCTCTTCCGTGAAAAGCCTGTAGCACTTTCCCAACGCCTCTCGACCTGCGCGTCCCATCCGTTGGCGAGCTGCCGCCCGAGATATTGGCACAGTGAGCAACGTATCCAACCCTGTGCGGGCAAAATATGTGCGAGCCTTGACAAATCCCGAGTCCACGACGTATCGAACGCCAGTAATCGTAACCGATGTCTCAGCAATGTTTGTCGCAATAATGACTTTCCGATAGCCGGGTGCTACCGGCGCAAACACACGCATCTGTAATTCGGAAGGAAGCGCTGCATACAGTGCACATGGGACAATCTTCAGCCGAGCAGCATGGGTTTCCAGCAGCCTCTGCAGAGCCTCAATGTCCTCTTGTCCAGGCATAAAAACCAGAATGTCTCCCTCCGTTTCATCGCGATGAATTTGCAACACGGTGGTAAACGCAGCATCAACAAAGTCTGTTACAGACTCCGCAGTATAGAACAACTGAACGGGAAACTGTCGGCCTTCGATGTACGCAACAGAGGCGCCTTGAAAGAAACTCTCAAAGCGGTCCGCTTGCAATGTTGCAGACATGACAATGACTCTCAGTTCCGGGTTCATGCGAAGCGCTTGCTTTGTCAAAGCAAATAGCACATCCGTGTGGAGCGACCTTTCGTGAGCTTCATCCAAAACCAGAAAATCATAAGACGAGAGCTTTGGATCATCGATGAGCTCTCGCAACAACACACCGTCCGTAACAAACCGAATCCGCGTCTTCTCTGAGGTCTTATCTTCGAATCGAATGGAATACCCGACGATGTCACCCACTACAGACCCCACTTCCTGTGCAACACGGGATGCCAAGGACATTGCCGCAACTCGTCGGGGTTGCGTGATCACAATACGGTTCTTCGATGGTTTCTTGTGACTGTCGCGTTTGCATGGAGCTTCGTATAAAAACTGAGGAAGCTGAGTTGATTTTCCGCAACCAGTTTCCCCAATCACCAGCGTCACACGATGCGGCGCAGTCTGTACCATCTCAACGAGCTTACGTTGCACTACGTTTCAAAAAAGGAAGCAAAGGACGGCTTTTTAGCAATTCGGTTTTTTTTTCTTCTTCTTTTCTTTTCACGCAATCTTCCTGTTTCTTGTGCAGTTTTCTTGATCAAGTGAAAATAGGAAATGGAATATGGAGACGTACCGTGCCAAATAGGAAGATTCTTCCTCTGATCTTGCAGCTCGGCATGATTCATTTTCTTCTTCTTCCCAGTCCGGATAGACCAAACAACGACAACGACAGAGTACGTGCTTCAATTCGGCAATGCCGATAAAACAGTTTCGCTGTTGAATTTCGCACAATCGTCCAACACGAAGAAACCAAAAAAAAGAAGAAGGACGGGCCTTTTTTACATTTACGTACGACAAGCACTGGCGCACTGCATTTCTGCCTCTCCGTGCCGACGACGACGATCGACTAGCGATTAGCGATTAATCTTCGCTGATGTCATCAAGCGACGAGGGGGAAAACCCTGTCATGGGGGATCGCAGCCATGCCATTTCCATTGGAGAACAATGAAAGAGGGATTACAACTCGAAATGCTAGGTGCACTACGAATCTGGATTCCACTCACTCCCTTGGCTGCTTCATAGACTGGGCGAGAGGCAGCAAGCCTCCTCAAGACATCACAAGCCAGCCTTTATCAAGGGCCAAATGTGCGCAAGAAGAGATCTTGAGAAACCTCCAATTCTGACCGAATGATGCGAAAGACGGTTTCCTGATAGGCGTTCTCAACATCTGCAAACGTAAAGAGCATATGCTTACGAATGCAAATCCGAGCATCGTCCAATGAGAAGTGAAGACTCGAAGCAAGAGCTCTGCGAATTAGATATTGGGCCATTGACTCGACGGAGGGAAGGGCCAGTTTGATGTGGAACCCAAGTCGCCCAGGCCGCAGCACCGCTTCGTCCAGGGCAGAAATATCAGAACTCGTCGCAAGCACTGTGACTCCAGAAGCTGCAGAAGATACGCCCATCCCATCAAGTTCAGTAAGCAGCGAAGTGAGGACTTGGTCAGAAGCCGATGCTCCAGATCCACCAGTTCTTTTTAACGCAAAGACGTCGATGGAGTCAAACACCAGTACACAAGGAGCACGTGACCGGGCTCTTGAAAACAAGTCCGAAATGTTCTTTTCCGTCCCACCCACAATCCGCGATACGACGTCCGCAGCAGTGGCGTAAACAACAGGCCGCTTCATCATACGCGCGATGTGCTTGCACAGAAACGTCTTTCCACTACCCGACGGTCCGTAGATCACAGCGCCAGAGATATCGGCAACAGCAAACGTGCGCAAGATTTCCTCTCTGTCGACACAGATGCTTTCAGACGGAAAATGCCCTTCGGCGCTCGCATTGCCGTCAGGCATTACTTTGTGAGACATCCGGCGTTGTGGAACAAGCATCAGAGAATCCGGGTTAGGAAGTTGTTCATAAGTATACAACGCCGGTGAAAACACAAGTTCCATTCGGCCCAACAAGAGAGACGTGCAACAGAGAACAAGAAATCGGACGCCCAGCAAATCCATGTTTTCTGCAATACGCAGCATCTCTGAAACGAGAGCGTCTTCCATGTCGTTTTGCTGATGATTTTCCGGCTTATTCACGAGCAGCACGTCAAAATCGTCGCAAATCACAGCAAGCTGTCTTAAAGGATCGGGAGACGGGACAACGCTCACCAGTTTCCGAAGATTGCGGACTGATTCATGAATAGAGGAACACAGAAGACTTGTCGCATGGATCCAGCATTTCGGACCTACATGGTCGTTGAACAGCTTTCGAGCAACCAGCGTCTTTCCGCTGCCGCTGGGCCCAACAAGAATCTTGACACGCGGGTCCGCATGTGGCATTCGATGTGAATTCTATTTTTTAAGAATAACGGCAGTGAATGGACCAAAAAAAAATCATTCAAAAACAACAGCGACAACAACAGCGACAACAACAACAACAACGACAACAACAACGAGGTCTTGTGGTTTGTGGATTGGGAAGCATGTCAAATCGTGTCTTTTTTAAATTGTATTTATTAAACTATTTTTCTTCCTTCGTTTTTCTTTCTGGGGCTTTTTTCCTCCAAGGAGGATTCTATCGTAGTGGATCGCTTCTGACTTTTGAGTTTTTGAGGTAGGGCGACGTTTCGGAACGAGGAAACGGGGAGTTTGGGACAGTAGCTAAACGTACGATTGGGATGCGGGCTGTTGCTCATCTTGTCCATCAATCAACCAATCCCCGTTTGCCTTTCATTTTCGCGCTTCAACGATCCGTTCAAAAAAAAAAAAAAAGTGGCAGAATCCCAGGAATTCCCCCTCGTGTTTTCCAAATGTGAAATTTTTCTTTCAGGCCGATTTTCCCCTTTTGTTTTGCCGCGTCACACAATTTCACAACTCTTTTTGAAAATCCCTCATAACAAAAAAGAAATTATATAGAAGCGCACTGCTCTCTCTTACGTGAGAGCTCTTTTCCACATTTCTCTGTTGTTTTTTCTCCTTTTCTTTTTCTCTTTCTTTTTCTTTTCCGTTTTTCTTTTTCTTTTTTGTTTTCTTTCCCCTCCTCTCCTTCTCTTCTCTTTTCCCCAGTTTTGCTTGTCTGGTTCTTTCGTGTGTCAAATATCGACTGCATCTCGCCATTTAAAAAAAAAATATGTCAAAGATGGACTCTCCAGCCGCGAATATCCAGCCGTCGACGGCCCGTCTTCGACCACCTGCAAAGCTGAGGCCGAAGCATTCTCGCACAAAGCTGCATGCAGTCCGAGTCACGTCGTCGGTACGATGCAGTCGTCTTCCAAAACCTGCTTCAAACCATCGGTTGTCACCTCCCTTTGAAAATCCGATTCCGGTGTGCGTCGCATCTGCAGCACCGACCACGAACAATTCCTCGGCAAACTCGAGTGTTGTATCTTCCTCTGCGACCAGTGCGCAAACACGTAGAACCTCGTTTTTGGAAAAGGTGTCTGCGCAAATTGCAAAATTGGATCTGTGTGCGAATCCATCGGAACGGACGGTGCCGCAGCACTCCGATGTGCTCAGTGTTTCGTCGGACAGGATGAGGGTTCGGAGGAGGAGAAGGAGTGGCGTTGATGTGCCTCAGCTGAATAAGAAGGTTGTTCGGGATCTGGAATGCCAAGTGTCGTCGTTTCTTGAAAAGGAATACCCTCGATCGAGGAATTCGCTGTTTGAGGTCTCGGAATCGGAAATGAGAAAGAAAATGACAAGTTTTGGCGAGACGGAGGATGAAGCGCAAGTACCAGAAGCCGTGCGGTTGGTGATCCCCTGTGTGCCTTGTGCTGAAGCGAATGGGTGTTCCGTGCGCCATCGGAGTTTTGCGCCCCTCCTATTCAGTGGGCTCGTATGTGTGCCGTTGCCGTTCTTCTGCATCGCCGTTTGCGTGCGAGTCAACAAGAGATAGCACTGTGTATAAGCGACACCCATGCTGGATGCATGAACGAATGGTGCTCGCAATTGCACTGGATCCTGCTGCTTCTCCTGATGATGCAACTTTGGAAGAGCTGTTGAAGTTGGACGAGAATCGCGAGGATGTGTTGTTCGTGGATCTTGCCATGGGACTTCAGCTCCAGATTGCACGCCCTTCTCACGCATATTCCTTGTGGCAACGATCGGTCAGCAGCGTATTTGTGGGAACTGCTCGTGAGCTTGCTCAGCTGCTTTCTCAGGCTTCCGACATGGCTGCTCACTCCTTCAGCATGCAGGATATGGATATGCCTCCCTGGAGACTCGCAAATTACCTCTGGAATTCGTATCGCAACATGACCCTTGTGAAACTCGAAAATTCGACAGAATCAGCTTCTGCTGGCGGCGCCGTCCGAAAATCATGTTTTCAGTATTTATATTCATGGGCCGAGCAATGGTCATTTCCTCAGCGGTCCTAAGTTGCCGTCGAATTCTTCTCTGTATGCGGATTATGTGTGTGGGGTCACCGTGGGACCGGACTCGGAGATGCACCCCAAAATTTCAAAATATTGGAGAGGGTGCATTTTGTTTTTTCTTCCGTGCCTCCTTCTGTTTCATTTGAATGTATTGAACCCGATGTGTTTTTTATTTTAATTGTAATCATAATAATAATTGTTATTTAATTTTTTAATTTTTTAATTTTTTTTACTTGATCGTTTCATTGCCGAAGCTTCTCGTGGCTAAATACCCATTGCGCTGCGGATGGCAGGGGCGTTTTCCTTGATCCAGGTTGGAAACGTTTTCGCCTGCGGGACAAGCTCGCGCGTAAGCTTCAGGTTATCCTGAGCCTCGGCTTGCCAGTACTTGCAGAAGAACTTGAACATGCGTGCCAATTCATCGGCGTGCGGGAATCCCAGTTTGGCAAACTCGTCGTGTGGCATAGCATTGTACACAACTGTGACTCCAAGAGCTTCGGTCATTGCAGCTGCGATATCAGCAGCCTTGATCACGTCCGAAGTGCACGTCGCAATCTGGTTGTTGAAACGTCCGGGGTGCGCAAACACCTGCGCAACAAACGGTCCGTAAGCGTTCGTATCGGCAACCTGCAGGTACTTGTCCTCCATAGGAAGCGTCAATGCGTAAGTCTTGCCGCCATCCCACGATCGCGGAACAAAGAACGAAAGCCAATTCTGCATATAGCAAGCAATGCGGGTTGCAGTCCGGTACGGAATGGACTTGTTCGCATCGCCCAACAGGTACTTTTCGATTTCACGCTTGCCATCCAAATGGTCGATGTACAGCGTTGACGAAGGATCATAGTCCGTTGCACACGGAAGTCCGGAGAAGATGACAAACTGAACATTCTGTTCCCGGCAAGCATCGACAACAGCCTTTCCCTGCTTGACCTCACGCGCAGTATCGAAAATCTCCCACCAGTTCGTCACTGCGAACACGCCCCATGCCCCCTTGACAGCTGCTAACAGACTCTCTGGCTTGTCAAGATCGGCCTCCACAAGACCAGCAAACGCGCTGTTGCCCGACAGTTCTGCCGCAAGAGCCTTGGACTTTTCCGAGTCAGCATTTCGCGTGACGCCAACAACCGAAAACCCAGGAAGAGATGCAAGAGCACGCACAACACTGCCACCCTGAATACCAGTCGATCCAAACACAACGACACGCTTGCTCATTCCCCCTTGAACTTGATCTTTGAAGTCTGGGACACACACACACACACACACACACACACACTGAATAGCGTCAACAGTATGCTTGCTTCCAAAAAATAATGATAATAAAATAACCCAAATAAATGAAGGTTTGTGAGGAGGATGAATTCAGCCGGGGGCAGGTGCTGGCCAAACTCACACACGTCATCCGGGGCGCCAGGTCAAGCACTGGGTTCTGCCGCAGCTTCAAGTTTCTTTCCTGACGGCAAGCTGCTGGCTTGCTGCTGCGCGCAACCTGTTGACGTCAAGTGAAGTTGCAGCATCTCGACGTCGCCTGCAGTCAACGAAGAAGTACCTTTCTCCGCGTGTGCTCAAAAAGTCTCCCAGATATCACCCGGAAACCTTGGAGGTCGAAACACGCCAAGGATGCACCGCGTTCCCTGATCGAACTGATTATTATTTTACAACAACGACACAATAAATGCAATCATTACAGTAACAGGAGCAGCTTCTTGAATGATACAAATGAAAAAAAACAACAAAAACCAACAACAAAACCCTCCAAGCAATTGAATAAACCGTGGAATTCTTTCTTCTGGTTTATGATTATGGTGGATTGTGTACTCGTGAATGTGGAATCACATGGTGAAAATCACATGTTCTCATTCTTGAGGCGGAGGAGGACCTGCTTCATGCGACCAACGTCTCTGCGCTCTGTCTTGAGCTGGAGATCGACGAGGCCGACAGCGCGCTCCCAAACAGAGCCTGCGTTGAGCCCACCTTCGATCTGCGACTTGAAAGTCTTCTCCTCAGTTGCGTTTGTGGACTGAACTCCACGAATGCGCTCCGAACGCTCCTCGGCAACCTTGAGCAATGCCTCGCGCGCCTCTCTCCGCAGGTTATCAATCGAGTCGTACTCTGCACCGTCCTTTTCAATGAGCTCTTCGTTGTGCTTGTTCTCCCATTCGCGGAACTTTGCATCCTCGTCGACCGCCTGTTCTTCCTCTTCTTCTGCAGGCTGCGCAGCGCTGTTCCACGAGTTTGCATTCGAGTTCGAGTTATTCGACGCAGCAGACGGCGCCTCATTGTCATTATCGAACGAATATCCATGATCCGCAGCATGGTTCGAGTCTGCATCATGAGAAACCGGCTCAGACGACACACCGAACGGATCGTCGTGGCTGTTGTCTTCTTGGAATGGGTCCATGTCTGTCAATAATCAATAATCAAGAAAGAAAAGTTATACAAAAAGAAAGAGAGACGGAGAGAGAGAGTGAGAGAGAGAGAGAGAGAGAGAGAGAGAGAGAGAGAATAGATAATAAGTTCTAACAAGTAAAAAAAAAACACGAAAGTTCAAAAGAAAGTCAGGACTGCAAGAAAAGGACAGCTTTCCGAAGGGTTTCGATTAGGAGAACCGATGCTGACACCCTCTGATCAAATGAGTACAGGGGAAAGGGTATGACTGGTTAAAGGGACCGACAAGTTCGGAGGAAAAGAAATTGACAATGTCACAGTGGTTGTGGATGAGGTCAGTGACATGACACATTGCAGGGGAAGCATAGCAAGCAAGCAACTGTATACTACGGTGGTTAGCGTTTGTTTGAACATGCATCAAATATTACGTTCCGGATGGTTTGGTGGAAAAAAAGGAAAGAATCAGTGCACAGTTTCGAGCCTGGCAGGATGGGCTGCAAGACCAGGTGCCAGATGCTGTCGTGGGGGAGCGATTGCGAGCTTCAGCAGCGGCTGTTGCACAAATCACATGGGTTTAGATGACTATCAAGTCCGGTCGCGATCGTGATGGATATATACACTTCCAAGACACGAGGACTGTGTGGTGGCATGATGCACCCGTGGCTTCGCTGAAAACAGAGCCTATGGGTGCGCATAACAGAGGACCGATCGATCGCGATTGGAACTGTGGTGCACGTAACGTTTATTTCACGAACGCCGAAGCGCGTGCTGGCGTCTACCTCCCTTGCCAGGACTGCGTTGTAACACGGATTATGCATCGTCAGTGATGGCTACATACGATCACTGTACAATGTAGGCGGGATAAGAATCTCAAAATACTATAACATTTCAATGAGAGACAACTAGAGCAGGGAGGGGGAGAGGCGGAAGGAATAAAACGGATTCGAGACCACGCGACACAATCCTGTTCGAAGAGTGATACTGCCCTCAAAACAGAACAAACGACCTAGGAAGTTTGGTCGGATTGCTGCTGGAGAACCCCACTTTCCCCGGCGTACTTTCCCAGCCTGATAACCCGCGGTTGCGCAGCAGGACCTATTGGAGGACGCGACCCTCGGTTGGTCATCACAGACGCAGACGCAGAAGAAGAAGAAGAAGAAGAAGAAGAAGAGGAAGAGGAAGAGGAAGAATTCGGGACACCGAGAGCCGCAGACCACGCGTGTCCCATTGCATACGAGGAAGAGGAAGGCGACGGAGAAAGATTCGATGTTCCTCGCGCAGAAATCATTGGAAGGATATCGCTGTCTGACTCGGTGCGACCTCGAGAAAGAATCGATTTTCCATTGGCGAATGAAGAAATAGCAGAGTTGGAACTAGACGAGGCGGACGTTATGCCTTCGAGTGACAGACCGGGAAGCATGTTCAGGCCTCCAACGACAGAGTCCGAAACCGACATCCAAGAAGAAGTGGATGGAGTAGAAACGCGTGATGAATCGTCGTCGGAATCGTCCGAAGGGAGCCGACGCTGATGAAGGTCCAATGGGGCAACGCCCCGATCGACAGACTTCGGAACAGACCTCGAACGAGGAGGCTCCGATTTCATGGACGTCTTGTCGCTCACCGGAATCGCATTCGCAGACGAAGAGCCCGCCGCAGAGGTCGCGAACGAGGCCTTTTTCTTCTTTGGAGCGGACTTGTCCTTCTCGGAGGCCACAGTCTTGGATGACGCGGCAGCGTCTCGGTCCTTCTTTGACTTCTTCTTCGCCTTTTCACCCTTTTCCTTCGAGGAGCCGGCGTCCAAGCCAGCAGCTTCTTTTTCAATTCTCTCCGGCTTGTCTCTTTTCTCCTTTTCTCCTTTCTTCTTTTCTGGACGACGTTTCTCTTTGACAGACTTACGGGTCTTGGAAGACGACGCGGGTCGGACTGCTTCGTCATCAGAGGGTCCGCCGAAGTCCGAGTCCTCGTCCGAATCATCCCCATCATCACCAGCCATACGCTTTGGATACATTGCCTGCAGCTCGGAAAGAATGGTATCCACGACCGTTCGGTCTGGATCGCAATACTCGAGAATAGCCTCGCACAGGTAATGTCCCATTTGTTCCAGATGCTGAGTGGAAAAATGAAACCCTGCCAAAGGGCCAAAACTCGCTCCAGAAAACGAGGCCTCCATGGTCAGAGAATTTTTGATGCCAAACTCCTTGTACCCAACGACACGCGCCGTACCTTCCTTTGATTTTTGAATCGTAAAATGAGAATCAGAAAAAGAAAAGGCGGGCGCTAGCCTCCACAGCAATCTAGGAAAAATCCGCTCTCTCAGTTCCGTTGAAGCGTCCCCGCAGCCGTACATGAATATGTTGCTCTTTCTGGAGTGGCCGTGCAAGTCCACGAACAAGATGACTTCCCGATCCTCCTGCAATCTCGAAATGAGAGTTTTTGTGTAAAAGACCGTGGGGTGCAGCTTGCGCGAGGGATCTATCCACCGACGATTCAAATCGCATCCTGCAAGGGAGCATCTGTAATTTCCGTGGATCACGCCATCCGGATTCATCATTGGAACAATCTTGAACACAAAGTTATCCCGGAGGATTTTGGCATCCAAGCTCGGCCCAGTCAAGAAATCGATTATTCCGTGCATCATCCAAGACGCGTTAGACTCTCCTGGATGCACTCGCGCAGTCAACACAACACCCTTGCGCGCTTTCAGCGCATTCCAATCAGAAGCAAAAGATGTAATCGTGATTAGATCCACAGGGTTTCCGGAGATCGTATTGCAAAGGACCCGACGCCGGAAGCGTGTTTTGCGCTTTGGATCGGATTCAAGGCCTGCCAAGTATTCTTGCAAGAATGTGTAGGTGTACGGATAGCAGTGCGCAAAGTACACTGTGTCATTGTCCGCCGTGTCGCAAGTGTAGGAAAACGTCAATGTGTAATACGAAGACAGCGGCCCTGTCGTCACACGATTGTTTCGTCGAATGTGATTTGCGTAATACAACACTCGACTGCAGCCACGTTGCCATCCCTTACCCTCTTCACGTGCCTTCTGCTCAGAATATACGAGTGGGAGCAACCCGTAGTTGTACATCGAGTCCGGCTTCATTAGATTGATAATGTTGAATTTGTAAGTGAACCCTTTCCTCACATTGCGAACGGCAAAATAATACCATTGCGTATGCGCACGAGTGTTAATATCAAACTGCAGAATCAAATCGTATTCGTGCTCAAAAACCCGAATGGCCCGTCGAAGATTGCCAGACTCGAATCGAGACTCGAAAACAAGCGTCTCATCCGATGGACCAAGAGCAGAATAGTACGGCTCCAGAGATTGCTGCTGAGACAGTACGTTCGATTTGATCATGATGCTTGCAGAGGACAGAAATGAGGACGAAGATCGAGCATGTGGAATCCGCTTAACATTGCTTGCGGAGCCAGAGAAAGGAGAGGCCGATGACAAGCCCGGAGTTATCGGTGACGGCGGCGAAACAAAGTCATCCAGCGAGGAGAGAACAGGTGCCGACGGTACATGCACCAATGTTGGGTTTTCAGGCGTGTCTACATCCACCGGCTGTTCCTGGCTTCCCGCCATCAGTTCGATCGGCGAAGTCATAACGGCAGCGGAATCAATATCTACATTTCCAGACATCTGCCCTCCGTCGGCACCAGCTGGTTGTTCCGAACTTGCAGCAGCAGCGCTCGGTACTCCAGAAGGTGGTCCAACCTGTGCGGAAGCAACGGGCACATATGCACCCCGCAGCCCCGTTGGTGCATCGACAGAGTCGTAGACAACCTGATTAATCATCCCTTTTGGATTCGATAATCGCTTGGCATCATGGCCAAGCAACTCTGACAGCAGACTCGCTTCAGGAGGAACCAGTGGCTCGGGGGCAGAGGGAATATAAGGGATATGGGGAGGCGGCGGATGCTGCATTGCCATTGAAGTACCCAACTTTGGCGGCGGAATGGTCCTTTTGCCGGTTTTTGGATCAACTGTGTAAAATGGACTCAAATCCGCTCCACCTGGGCCGGCACTGTTTCCCGACGCTGGGCCGCCAAAAGAGCCTCCAAATCCGTTACTGGGACCCGACGAACCATGTGCATAGTGCTGAACGGACTCCGGCAGTGGCGGAAGCGGCGCATTCTCGATTTTCCTTCTTGCATAGGACGCATCAAGATTCATAATTGTTCGAGGACGAGCAGCCACTGCTGTTCTGCGGTACTTGTCTCGCAGAGCATCGCGCTCCATCTCTGTAAGCTCTTGCCGATCAACAAGCAGATCGCCGGCAAGAGACTCTGCGCTGATCTGGAACGCAGGATGATGCATGACCTTTGTTCATTTATTGACAAAAACCCAAAACCCAAAACCCAAAAACCATCAAGCAATGAAAGTGCATCAGATGAGCATAAAATCAAAAAAACAGGTTGCTGAAATAGGACACAAGAAACAGAAAGGTAGGAAGGATCAAAAGCATACGGTCGAAAATGACGATGATCGTCCATGGCGACTCACAGACATTTCTCAGCCAACGAATCACAAGCAGAGCAAGCAAAAAATCGTTTAAATACCAAAACTTCAAAAAATCAAATAAACAAATAAAACAAAACAAAAAAGGGATGCCCTTTTTCTTTCTGCGGAGTGCGGACGGATGCAAACACGCAAACACGCAAACACTTCTTCTATGGGCAGATCGTTACTTAATGTTTGCAATTACGAGATTTTTTAGCATCCGGAAAGAAGACGTAGAGGTGGGGGTGGTGGAAGAGGTGGAAGAAAAGAAGAGAGTTTTCTTAATCACCCATTGAGAGAAGTAGTAGTTGTAGTAGAAGAAGAAGAAGAAAAATGCAAAAAATAATGGAATTTTTCTTTGGCGAACCAGCAAACCAGACTCGGAAGTCCAATCCTGATGGATCACGGATGGAGGTGGTCTATTGAGGAAATTCCAAAAGTGCTGACGACGAAAGTGAATCTGTCGTACGGAATGATCGTTAAATCAGAAAGAACTGTCGGGAATTGAACGAGGAAAAAAAACCAAGGAAAAAACAAGATTGATTGTCCGCCGCAGTCTTGAAAAAATATCAAGCCGGACGCTGCAAACAGATTGTTTGGATACGTTTAAACACCTTGTCTTGTCTTGTGTGTGTGTGTGTGTGTGTGTGTGTGTGTGTGTGTGTGTGTGTGTGTGTGTGTGTGTGTGTGTGTGTGTGTGTGTGTGTGTGTGTGGAGCAAGCAAGCATTGCGAGCTGTCGTGCCGTGCGCTTCTTTTGTCAACTTCACGTCTTCTGAAAATCTCGCATTCTGTGTGGATCAGAGTTTGTGATTGGGGCAGGATTTCAGAATAGAAAGAGAAAACAAAACAAAAGAAAGAAGAAAAAAACACACACACCATGTTTTGTTGTCGTCCAAAACGCCGAGTATGCTATCGCATTTCTCCTCCACGAATTTGTTTAAATTCATTTGTTTGATCCGTTTTCGTTCCTTTTCTTTTCTAACCAAGGTTGTTGTTGTTGTTGTTGTTGTTGTTGTTGTTGTTGTTGTTGTTGCAGGCACCTTCTCCGGATCCGTGTCACGAGGAGCCGGCGGTTGTGATGGCGTCTCCCAAAAGCGTTAAGGAGGATTCAGCACGTGTACAGAAACAGCCAGAAGTAATCGGTGCGAACGATGTCGAGTTGAGTGTCGTATCGGACGATGAGCTGGATCCGTCCATTGGCGGTGGCGATGAGGTTTGGGCCACTCATGAAGCGGCAATGCTGCGAGTCCCTGTGTGTCCCTCTGAAGATTCTGCATTGACAGGGACTTCTGTTTCAAGCACGCGGACGTCAGTATCGCCAAATGCACATCGCTTGCTTTCAGAAGGCGCAGCGCGCGACGCACACTGCGGGCACTTGGATGGTTTTGCGGAGGAGGAAGATGCCTCGGAAGCTGCGCATGTCAAGGTCAAGATCTCATCGCTGCATGAATACAGGGCTCCATACATTTCTTCCAAATCGATTCGTGAGGTTCACAAGGAGTATGCGCACAAGCAAAGGTCTGCCACAAGTAGAGTCAGGAATCCACATCATCTCAACGGCGGTCAGCAGTCGAGTACGACGGCAACTGCGAGAAGTCTGGGGAAACGCAGCTCTTCTTTTTCCAACATTCGAAGTGAGCGCGAGATTAAAGAAAAACAGAGGATTGTCATGGAGTTGCAGGATGCGCTGCTTACGGCTTCCGCAAAGAAGGGCGCTTTGACACAACATGACCGTGAGGACGCACGCAGGAGAGCTCTAGAAAGAATTCGAGAGAAGAAAGGGATTCTGGAAGTTGTGCCACCAAGTCTTGCGACGATCGCCACATCGCACACTGCGTCTGCACTTTCCCTGGTTAGTCCATCGTCTTCAGGGTCGTTGCTACATTCTCAGTCTCATTCGCAGGTCCAGCCAAACAGCACTTCCAGCACTGGGCAGCAGCATAGGGCACGTTCTGGCTCCTACGTCGCGTCCGCCGAGTCCCGTAGTAAACCGCTTGATGGAAGCGCTGCCAATGATATGGAAACTGACGATGGAGCCCTCGTGTTTGTTGTGGACTTGTGGACGGGACATGTGGTTCCGAGAAGTGAGCACAAGGTGGAGAACGTCCCCCCTGCGCATCTGCCAATCCCACATCCCCCTGCTCCGTCCTATGCCGCAACCGCCACGCGACCATCGCATCTGCGAACACAGAGCTCTAAAAATTCCATCACATCGGTTTCTTCTTCCAACTCCACGGCCACTTCCACATCCGCCGCATTGGTTGTTACATCCCCGTCTGCATCTGGGCGGTCAAAGCTGATCACCACCAAGAGAAGTGCAAACACGAGCTACTCTGCACTCAGTCCGTGGGCATCCGAATCGACTACGTCTGTAATGTCGCCACCTCCACCTGTGGATATTGCCCTCTCCTCCTCCTCCTCGTCGTCGTTATCATCGTTATCATCCTCATCAGCTGCTGCTGCTGCAGCAGTTGGTGCTTCCGCCCAAAGCATTTCTGCCTCGGGCTCTGCGGAGGCTGGCACTGCAAAGTCTCCCGACAGCAATAACACTACGATGACTTTGGACGAATTGCAAGACGATTCACTGACCAATCTCGAGGCATTGATTGCCAAAGAACAAGAAGAGTTGCAAATATTGCTTGATGCCAGCCGTCGACATTATGAGAGAAGGGACACTGCCACCGACGAATTTTCCCTGTCGGAACAGGAGTTTTCGGATCAGGAAGACGACCGTAACTCGATTGTCGACGAAAGCGACGGCCACCACTCTCGCGACGACGTGTCTTCCACAAGCGGGTCGTATCTGGATGCACGCAGTTCTGTCGCACCGTCCCCAGTCACAGCGACTGCTGCAAACCGGAGGTCTTCTGCAGATTCGGAGATTTGCAGTGCAGCCGATATGCATCCGGCAAACGAGAGCTGTGCATCAGATATGAGCACTAATTCTTCGGTGCAATGCTTGGATCGTACGGTCCTCCATTTCCCCCCATTTTCCCCGTTGCAAGTTGCTGGGAACATGATTTTGCACGCAGAGTCGCAGAACAGAGTGCTTCCTGATTCGAATGAAGACGAGGAGGAGCAGGACTCTTCGAAGCCCATTGAAGAGCGCGACGAATTCCGAGTTCTGGGCAAAATTCCACCCGAGTGGGATGAAGGAGAGTCGAACAGCGAAAGCCAGGAGTCCATGCAGTCGCCAATAGTGCCGCACCGATCTTTGCAGTCTCTCGATGAATCGTTGGATAACATGTAAATAACCGCTCTTGTACACTCCTGCCTTTCTCACCCTGCGCCTCCTCCCCCGGAGCCTCTTTTTCGTGCAGGTGTTTGATTTCTGGTCACTGCTCAGTTCCCAGTCCTTCACAGTTCAAACCAGTCTCCTGCAAGCACTTGCGCTGCGCATTCTGCAGTGTGCAGAACAACAGCACAAGCAGACTTCAGAGGCTGCAACAACGCCGTCGCAGCAGATGCGAAAACGGCTCTCTCTCTCTCTCTCTCTCTCTCTCTCACATCACGGGCATTGCGAAAATCATCTTGGTTTCCCCCCTTCCCCTCTGAGAATCGCAAACACCCACAAAACAATAAACAGCCCACGATGAGAATTTATCCTCCACTAATATTGCAGCCTGCGGGAAGAACCACAACGAAGATGGAGGCCCAGCCGAGTAGACCGGAACCAGTTCACCGTCAGGAACAGCCGGATACTAATCCACCTATTGTTGTTCATGTTGTTGGAGGCTCGAAAACGCAGCCACTCTTCGATGGTGAAGTGGAGGCTGTAAAAGATACGGTAAGAGCTGTGTTCGACAAATGGAAAAAGAACGCAAAAGATGCGAATTCCGCTCGTTTGATAAGGCGTCGACGCTTCTTCCAAACGGTGCCTCGGTTGTTTCACATATGGCTGCAATTCGCACAGGATCAGCGCGCCAAATCCGCAATGATTGGGAACCTTTGCATCCTCAGAAGAAAATTTCGAGCATACCTGGCGTGGAAGCAAGCCTTCTTGACGAAGAAGCAAACGCAGCGCACAACTGCGGAAGAGCTGCAGCGTCGGATCACTATGCAGTACTTTCGTCGATGGAGGGAGATGCTTCACGCAGCAAGGCAGTTTCGAATTCGAGAGATGTACGTTGATCGGATGCTCAAACGCAAGAACGAGGAGCTTCTTCGGAGATGTCTAGCAAGCTTGAGGAGCAGTGCACAGCGCACACGTCTCATAAACCGGTCTGCCCTGCATCGAGCGTTTTCTGAATGGCAAGTAGCGCTTTGCCGCTGCCGGCTGCTTCAAAGAGACGCCATCTCTCGATCTTTTTCAGCGTGGAAGACGGCTGCTCGCCGTTCTCGTATCGCTCGTCTTCGGGACCTTCAGCGTGTTTTTGACAAGTGGCGGGACGTGCAGCAAGCTCGCGAGCTGGAGAAGCGGCAGATGAGTGCCAAAGCAATCGTGTTTCGGTTTTGGAGGAAAAGACTGCACCTGAACGTTTTCAAACGACATGCACAGACCGTTGTGTCGCAGCTTAATGCAAAGGAGTTCCAGCGACAATACGAGGAAGAAATCATTGGTCAGTTTCGACTGCAGCTGAGCAGGCGGAAGACCACACGTGTCTTTCTGCTCTGGAGACAGCATGCACGCGTACATCTATAAAAGGGGGTTTCTACGGACAACATCGTGGTGAACAGCATGCATGAATATACATATTTATTATTGAATTTTGCGAATAGGAAGCGTTTGAAAAGAAGAAGAAAAATAACAGTCAAGGTAAAAAGAACGTTGTTCTTGTGCCGTTTGGATGCCCAGTCATCGCAGCCGTTATCCGCTCGTCCAACTGAGAATCGTGCAAAGAATCATACAACCAAGAAATATTGAATACTCAGGCGAAGTTTCCTAAAAGTTTGCATCTTCAATGTTTCTTCAGAAGATAGACCCTTGTTTTCACATCATTGTATTCACTTGGAATCGTTGCAAAATCTCAGGGGACAAGAAGACAACAGCTGCCATCACTTGGCATCCAAACGGCACAAGGACTATTCTTTTGATTATTAAAGGGAAGAAGAAGAAGAAGAAGAAGAAGAAGAAGAAGAAGAAGAAGCCCCTGACATGGATGAACAAGAAGAAAAGATGGAAAGAAGATGGACGGACAAAAGAAAGAAATGCCAAAGAAAAAGGCGAAAAAACGCGGCTGACCACTGACCACTGACCACTGACCACACTGACACAAAGCCAGTCAATGACCATGAAAGCAAAAAACGCAGGATTGAGGCAGCAGAATGCACATTTGATGCCAGCCCCAGCAAAGCCGACCCATAGCAGTCTGGGTTCTGTCGGCGGAGGTTTCTGCTGAGAGAGAGTGACAAGCGAGGAGTGTGACTAAGCAGACACTTGGAAACGATT
This sequence comes from Andalucia godoyi, assembly GCA_009859145.1. Classification (NCBI taxonomy): domain Eukaryota; class Jakobea; order Jakobida; family Andaluciidae; genus Andalucia; species Andalucia godoyi. The sequence goes on from VRVR01000010.1 coordinate 277,778, forward strand.
TCTGACAGTTGCTTTCTTGCCTCTCCGCCTTTCAGCGTGCCAGTGATTCCAGCTCCAGTAAAGCGCAGCTATCCGTGACCAACACAGATCAAGGAGGAGATCGAGAGGAATTTGCGGTGAATGACGAATACCAGCAACTATCACTTTTCTGTACCGCTAATTGGTAAGATTTTTCTGACGGTCATTCTACTAGAGTGCTTTGTCGTTTGCGGGACCACGATTGCTGTTCTTGCGTCGACTCCTTCCCATGCGTCCACATATTATTGCATTCTTGTGCTTCTGACAATCATCTTTCTCGGATATTTTGGCATTGATGCGGTTGTTCAAGAGAATTCGTACCAGCTTGTCGCCTTCTTGCTGACCACCGTGCTTCTGACGTCCCGAGTCGTGTACAGTTACGTGTTTGCACGGTCGGATTCCAACAACAAGAACCTGACGGAAGTAGACCAGTCCTTGGTGTTTGCAGCGATGATCGTTGCATGTGTCTGCCAAGTCCTCTACATTCCAATTGGATACAAAGTCTACCAGTCATTTGGGTGGAAAACGTTCAAAAGAGTCGGCGCGTCGTCCGGAATCATTTCCATGTTCAAAGCATACCAGATCTTCCTTTCCATCATCAAAGTGGACATTCAGTTCTGCATTGTTGTTACCCTGATGGCTGGTTTTTTCCTTGATTATCACTGGGCATTCGGGGTTATCGTTTCCGGATTGTTCGTAACTCTCGTATTTTCGTACGTTGTCATTGACTTTGGCATCAAGCAAGAACGCAGCGGAATCGTATTGGCATATCTGCTGTTCTCTTTATTTGCTCCTGCGTACATTGTGTACAAGCTCATCATGATCTATGAGGATGAAGATCTCATCAAGAATGTTGACAATGGCGACTCGAAAGACACGACTAGGTATCTGCTAACGATCAGTGCTGTTTGTGCCTTGATTTGTCGTATTGGATGCATGTCGACTTGCATTTTCTGCTACACAAACTTTGGCAAGTCGCTGAAAGAGATCGTCTTTGATAAGGAACATTCGCTCATTGAAAAGCTGATTCACCATTCTCCAGAGCATAGCGCTTTACAACCTCAAGGTTCCACGATTTGAAGAAGAAGGGGGGAGGAAGCCTCGTTCGGGCTTTCCTGGGTTCGCTTCTTTTTTTATTATTATTTTGTAGCAGACTAACTAGTCTTTTTTAGATTAGTGTCTCCTCATGTTTTGCATGTCGTTGCGACTTGTAAGTATCTGGTGTTTCCTGCTGCCTGTGAGGAACTGCAGAGTGCCCATACTCCTTCGAGTGTCGTCCAGAATGCCGGAGATCCCATTCAGTGAGCATCCTGTGTGTTTCTCTTATCATGATTTATGTAATCAAAATAAAATAATAGAGCTGGTTTTTCTCCTTGTTTGCTGCTGCTGCTGCTGCTGTTGTTGTTGTTGAAAGTACATAACGCACCGTCCAGTGTCGTCATTTTCGGACCACCACAAGTTTCGAAAGCGACTTTTTCGATGTTAGAGAAGAGGAGGACTTTTTCGCAAGCAGTGGCTTGGCAGGACTTCTTTTCATGTCTTTTGCGCTTGCACTTCTCTCGGGAGTAGGGGTCTTTTTCTTCTTCAGAAGCTTGGATGGCGAACTCATGATTCTCTCAGATACAGTCCGTGTCAAGCGCATACCGAGGTCGTCGCAATAGTCATCCCACTCTTTCAGAACCATTCGTTCAATGTTGTTTTCCGACGCGGGTGACTGTGCAGTGAAAGGCTTCGGAGGTAGAACGGCGGACACGTCCAGGACGGCAGCAGCTGGTGATCTTGATCGAACAGGTGTGATATCTCGGGACGACGGTCGTGAAGGAATCTTGCTCGTCGACACCGCGGAACCAGAAGATCTCGGCCGCAGAGACGTCGGCGAACTGCAGTGCACCTGCGGGCCAGGCTGTCCAGCGACGGGCGGCAGTGCATTCGTTAGCGAATCGATAACCTTTTGAGCCTGCTTTTCAGCAGCGCGTCCAAGAACATCCTTCATTCTCTTTGTCCATTTAAAAGCATTCTTCCACCGCTCGAAAGCAACGATCTTGACGTGACGGATGTGATCTCGTTCCAACATGGCAATCCGCCTCTTTCGCAGCCGGGATGCTCTCCTCCAACGCAAAAACAGCTGCGAAACATGTTTCTTGTCAGCTGTTCTCCAAAACTGTTTGATGTTCTCAGTGTCCTCTTCTTTTTGCATTGCAATCCCTATTCTCAAGAAGTTGAATCCTTTGCGTTCAATGCGGAGCCTATCCATGCGAACCGCACTGGATGCCATCGTCCATGTACGCAACGCGACAGAGAGGATGCTGCGCATTCGCCGAGCATAGAACCTCTTCACAGAAGTCTGTGTTTCCGCAGAAAACTTTCTCTTTGCTCGAATTCCTACTAGTTCTGCTGCATACTTGGATCGCGCCACCGTCAGCGCATCCTCGAAAGCCACTGTTGTTGCAGCCTTTCGTTGCGGAGCAGAAGCACCCGCCACCAACAACTTTTTGAGACCATTGTTTTCAGCGACTACTGAAGACAGAACCTGCGACTTTTCTCGAAGAAGAGTTCCCAGCCCAGCATCCACCACACCCGATTGGCGAGCGAGCCGCAGAAACACCCGAGAACTCTCCCACTTACGAACGTAATCTGAAAGAACAAGCTCAATGCGCTTGCCGTATTCCGTGATTTCAAGAAAAACTTCCCGGATGGCGTCTGATCGTATCGAAGCTCGCGACTCGGCCGTTGCTGCCGAGAACGACGATTCAAGAGTCTTGTGAAGAACGGCGAAGGCAGGGAAAAAGAAGTGCGCAGAGGGGTGCTTGGCCGAGAAGTCCGCGTCGGAGCCCTTGAACTCGTCAAAGAAGAATACGGAATTTGGAAACGAGTCAATGACGGATGTCAGCTCTTTTGGATTCAGAGCACAGTCTCGCTTCGATTCAAAGTACTGTATGGACGTACGGAGATGGGACAGTGGCAACTGTGCAAGAAACGGAAACACATGCTCGACGCTCACAATTGACCCATCCGCTGCAACACCGCTGGTCGGAATACGTGATGATTTTCGAATGTGACTGACCAGCGCATCGGGGACTTCACACACGACTCCCCTTGCGAGCATTTCATGATGCAGATCAGCGGTCCTGAGCAAGTGTTTGAGCATCCACACGTCCCATTTCCTCCTAAACAAGAAGGGCAGCACACACCCCGAGACGATCTTGTCGTGTTGCGAATCGCATCTTTCCTGCTCCGTAACGCCCTTGTTGTCGAGCATTTTAAGATTTGGAAGCAGAATAATGACCGATTGCCGATAATCAGGAACGACATCAACTGGATTTCCTTCCAGCGTAAGCGTCTCGACCGACTCCGGAATATGCCGCAGCTCATCAAGAGACAGGATTCGGTTATTTGCCAAAGACAGCTTATTCAGAAACCGGAATTGCCGCAGTCCATCCAAATGCACAATCTCATTCGACGCTAGCAACAGCGTCCGAACAGTCGATTTCCATAATTGCGGAACCGACCCAATCGATCGAATCCTGCTGAATGGCAAAGACACGCGCTCTTCAGCCGTCGGCCGCTTGTTGCTACTACTACTGCTCAGCAACTCCCCCAAGTCACTCATCCTCGTCCGTCCGTCCGTTCGTTTGTTCGTTTGTTCGTCCGTTCGTTTGTTCGTTTGTTCGTTTGTTCGTCCGTTCGTTTGTTCGTTTGTTCGTTTGTTCGTCCGTTCGTTTGTTCGTTTGTTCGTTTGTTCTTACTAGTTGCTACCCACCCAGAGCATCTGTATTCTCGCTTGTCAGTCATTGTGGTCGCAGCTGTCGTGGTTCTCCTCCTTTCGCGGGAGGGGAATGACTCAACTCAACGGTCGCTTGAGGCGCGTACTTTCAAAAAAATCCCCGACCCGCTCACAAGTCTCAAGTCTCAACCGGCTTTCACGCAAGCCGCCCGAGTCGCGCATTGATGAACGAGGATTGGGTGATTTAATGATTTTGTCAAAAAGGAAATCGATTGATCATCACTACAGTCAGATTCGTTTTTTTCTTTCTTGTCAGTGTGTGTGTGTTTCTTCTTGGTGTATGCGTGTGATTGTGGTAGAGAAGAGAAGAGAGGCCAGGGAAAAGAAAAGAGGGGGGGGGAAAAATGAGTGCTGCGTTGGATGAAATTACGAACGTTTACAACGATGAAAAGCTGTATTTGGCGGAACGGAAGCTTGATGAGTATGTAGCGACGTTGGATACTGAGAGTGCGTATGCAGTTGAGAATGAGCCTATTGTGGTTCAGATTAGAAAGGAGGCAAAGACGATGAGAGCAATGTTGGCTGAGCTGTTTGACTCGGATGGCTGGACGTTGCGCAAGGAAGACAAGACGTGCAGAGTGTATTATCGCCACGACGAAGCGACTCCAATTCACTCGATCAAAATGGAGGGAGAGATGGACTGTCACATTTTCAATGTTCTTGCTGTTGTGAATGAGCTTGATCTCTACAAGAACTGGGTTCCGTACATGAAGAGATCGTCGAGATGTGCTCAGAGTGGGCGGGCACGGCAGGTAGGAAACTTTGAAATTACGCTTCCATGGCCTGTCGCGAATCGAGAGGCTACAGTATATGGATTTGGGGCCGATTTGCTGGATGAAGCCGGGTACGTCGCAGTGCATTGTGAATCCATGCTGTCTCTTGACGGACTGGTGGTGTCTGCAGGGTACGAAGAGGACTCGCGTGATCTGCTGGAAGCGGGAAAGCTTCCGGATATCAAGAAGGGCAATGTGGCCGCCATTGTTCATCTTGGGGGAATGGTCCTCCAGCCCCTAAGCGAGTCGCGAACAATGTTTCGAATCGTTGTCAACACGGATCCGCAGCTTGCGCTTGTCCCGTACTGGCTCATCAATTTCGTCACTCGTAACTTTGCACATTGGATATTCCACAAGATGCGGAAAACAGCGCTGCACATTGAAGGCACAGAATATGAAAAGAGGATCAATACCAACGAGAAACTGTACGGCTTTCTGAGGAACCGACTGGACGAATTCTTCAAGAAGGCGGCGGTGGAAAACTGGCATCAACAGGACCGGAACGAAGAGCATGACAGCACCCAAATAACACCGGAAACTGAAGCAGCAGCAGAAGACGAAGAGGACTGTGAGTACGCAGATGCACTCGAAGAAGAACCGGTGATTGGCAACGAACCGGATATTGGCAACGAACCAGTAGCTATTGGAGAAGCACGTACTGACGGTGTGCCGATTTGATCTTGCAGATCACGTCAGAGAAGAAGAGCGTTGCTTGCTTGGGGAATCGAAACAACTCGAAGAAGCATCATTCTCGAAGAAGACGGCGATCATCATCGTTGTTACGGGAAGCGAAACCATCTGTAGAGCACGCAATATGGTCTGTGCAGAGATGTTTGCCCCAGCAATCGGAAGTGATAATGAAGCGAGCGGCTGAATGAGCGGAATTGGTCATCCATGACTAAGCTGGCGCTCGGGGACTTCTTGTGTCCGACAACAAGGGCCTTGTCCACGCATTGGACTCTCCTTTCCGCTTAGGATGCCGCCATCTGTACAATGCACGAAGCAGAATGAAAACCGCCGCGGATAGAAACGTCGCTGAAGCAGCAATATAGATGGATTTGACACCAATCTTCACAGCACCCAACGCACCGAGTATTGCACCAGTGTAGAAACTCAGGATCAGCGGAATAAACACTTGCAGTTTCCAAATATTCCGCAGATCCTTGTACCACAGCACATGACCCAAAATCGACCCCACATCCGCGACCATGCCTGTGATGTGCGTTGATCGGACGATTGCAGACGAGAATGTGGTGAAAGACGAGTTTTGGACCGCGGCTGCGCAGGCAATGGCAAACTCGGAGATCCAAACAGAAGCCACGCTGTCAGAGTCTGAGTATTCGAGTAGCAGACCCGCCGCCATCAGCATCGCCGCTTCGAACATCAGAGCCACGCCGTACCGTCTTCGGACATGAAACGCTTGGTTTTTAATGATGATGCCACTCAACAGAGAACCGCTGAAGAAGCCCGCAAGAGCATTGAACGGATGCCAAGAAAATCGCCCAAGAGTGATGGACGCTGCGGAGTTTGTCAAATTTCCTGTCATTGACGTAAGCCCCTGGGAAAACTGAACGACAGAAAACCCATTCAGGTAGCCGCCAATGACCGACAAACACGATCCGATCACCACCAAAGATCGTATCGATTCGGGTCTACCCGAATCGCGGGGCACAGACATCCTCCGCTCTTGCAGAATCCCTTCATCTATGCTGAGGTGCAGAGGCTGCATAGCGTTTGGAATGAAGCTCAAATGCAGAAAAAGAAACGGAAAAAGAAAAATTCAAAAATGGTAGTAAAAGGGGAAGGAAGAAAACAGAAACGCTCAGGCGTGCAGACGACATTTTTGTGTCCTACCACATGCGGATTCATCAGCACCACGCGGCCCAAAGACGGTAACAGCGCTTTCAGCTTGGCTCTCCTGACTTGCATTCCAACAGGGACTGTGCGGTCAGTAACAGAAAGATCGCGCGCGAGCCGTTCGAACTATGCATTCGGACGTCCCTTTTGGAACCGTTGTCTCTCGACGCCACATTAATTACATTAGATTTATATATACATTAATAAAAACCCCGAGGATACAGTGCTGCTATGGAACAAGGTCTAAGGGATTTTGTATTCTACGACATTTGAATGCAATTATATATTTAGGAGACTCGCACACCATGTCCTCCTTCTTTGCAAGGACTGAAACATTGAAACATGAAAGGCAAGGAGGAAGAGGCACTATTCCTTTTCGTGGAGCTTGTCGCTCAGATCATGCCAGTAGACCGACGACTCTTCTCCGCCTGAGCCGCGAAACCCCTTTTTCCGTCGTCCGCCACGCATTCGCTGCACCATTGCAGTCATATCATGAAACGCATAGTGATGCGTCTCTCGCTCTGATCTTGCGCGTCCTCGGTGCGGAGTCGGCACGCCCACTTGTTGCACGCTCGAGCCTGCAAACGACGAAGTCGAAGGACTTGACTTACCCGACAGCTGTGGCTCGATGTCCATGTTCCGTGGACTCGGCAGCAGTCTGTTGTTTGGCTGTCGATGCACAGACGCCGACGCCGACGACGTCGGAGAAGACGGACTCGCATACATTAGGGGGCTGGAATATCGTTGTAATGGTGTAGGTGGAGTAACGTCAATCATAGGCAAGCCAGTCCGATCGCGGAATTCAGACGTCCTTGCAGGGAAGGTCTGCTGCTGCTGCTGTTGTTGTTGAAGGAGTGGATCGGCCACGGCACTAAACGGAAGAAAAGGGGCATCACTGTGTCGACGCGGGCTACTTGGTTTCGCAAAGTTATGGTAGGCGGGGGCTGGGGTTCTAAAGGGAAATGCAATACCAGGAGGCACATGATGGGAGAGATAAGCAGCTGACGGGGGCAGATGCGAAGGAACGGACATGCTTCGATCGGTCCGAGAAAGAGGATTGTACGACAAAGATGATGACGACGACGGCCCGCCGTACTGGACGTTCGGCAGCGATCCCGAGTGGTGATATGAACGAAAAACAGTGCTGGAAGAGTTGGTGTAGTCTATGGAGCCTAATCGCGACGAGAGGGCAGTGGATGTGGAATCCGAAGGCGGGATCCCCGCGAAGCCGATCCGGGGGGACCTGTTATCGGGAGAGAACGGCACAAAGGGAGACAGAGGGAGCGGGACACTTGCATTCGATGGGCACTGCAGAGACGCCAAGTACCTTTCGTCCGACAGCTTCCATTCATACTTGGAGGTGGGGACTTGCAGGCTTGAGGGAGCAGGAAGTATGAGAGATGGGTAGGCAGTGTGGACCGGAGCGAGAGCTGGATCGAGTGGTCGGTTCGCCTTGATCGCCATTTGCATGTCATTGCTGTTATCAGTACTGCTCCTTCTGCTACTCATACTACTATTACTACTACTACTACTACTACTACTACTACTACTACTACTACTGCTGCTGCTGCTGCTGTTGTTACTGCTACTGCTACTGTTACTGCTGTTAATATTGCAACCATTTGTGTTGGAGGCGACATCGCTGACGATGCGCTCTTCGTCGTCAACGCTATCTTGGCGAGACCTCTTTCTCGACTTGTACAAATCGGGATCCATATATTGATGCATCTTCGCTGCCGACAGTGAACAAGAAAATGGATACAGGACGGGAAAATATTCTGGAAAAAATTTCGTTTGCCATCGAACCGAGTCAGAAAGAGAAGAAGCAGCTGTCCTTTTTGTTTTTGGACGGGGTTTTCCCCCTTCGTTTCCTGGTCGAGAATAGGGGGGGTTTCTATTCTTGTGCTCTTGCAGTCCCAGTTCCAATGGACTTCAGCCGGATGACACCTTAAACTTCCGGTTCCCGATGCCAGTTTCGGAAGGAAGCTGACGACCGATGCGAGCGAACGTCAATGCGTATGCATGCAAAGTGTTTATGTCCAGTCGCATGCCTGTGCCAAATGCGGACGGCTCCAGCGAGATGCCTTTTTGTGCCAGGAAGCTTCCAGAACGGTCCCCTGCAATACTCTCCTTCGCGCTGAGCTCACCTCTCCACCTCACATACCTGCTTCAAGTCCCGGCGCTCTTCGCGTCCATGCAGAATGCGCGCTTATGTCCTCCTGTCGACCTTCATTTGGACGCTTTACTCAAGTCGGTACTTGCAGCCTTTTCTCTAAACATGGAGATGGGAATGCGGATCTGATCAGACAGAGCCAAAATGTTGTATGGGTGGGGGGGAGTGGTCCGTTGTCACGTCACAATGTCGCACCGAAATCCGTTTGGTGCTGGCTTCCCCCGGTCGACCACCTTCCCCGAAACACTTTTCCACGTCTCCTTCGCTGCATTTTCGTCGTTGTTGGAAGAATTGCTTGCATTCAATCGGGGACTTCTTTTATTGTCTGCTGTGACTTGGGACTGACGAACCGTCCGCTTCGATTTTCCGTGGAGTACCATTCTTGGGATGGTGCTGATTTCTGTTCCCTGAGGGGCTCTTCATGCACAGAGCAGAGAAACCATTTCCGAAGAAACGCAAGACGTTTCGGGGAGGATCGAGTAACCAAAAAAAGAAAGAAAGAAAGCTGACGGAAAAACAAGAAACACACAACGTGCGATACATGCATTGAGCTCCGGCGTGTCCGATTTCCGGAAAACCGAATGGTTCAAAAGGAGAGTTGGACAATCAGGGGGGTAACTCCGCCCGGTAGAGGCAACAGGTACGCCGGGGACTGGCTTTGCTGCTTGCATGCCTGAATTGCCGGAAACATGATTCTGCTCATGCGTCGTCTTCCAGATGGCAGTCTTCCGGAGTTCGTAGCAGGAAAAGATGCTGGAAGAAGAGGATCGCACCGTGTTGATGCAAGTCCGCGACGGCAGCCGTACGCTCGCTCTCCGGCATTTTGCAGACACGAGGCAAAACAGAGTCGAACAAATGCCGAACGAACTCCTCGCGCATGCGCACGCGCTCTTCCTCGGGGGCATCGAATGGATCGCACAAAGCAGCAAACCCGGAATGTGTGGACGGATGGCGGAAGAGGCCAGGAAGCAACAGACAGGCGCGAATGTCCTGGAAGACTGCGAGCATGAACCGTCGGCGGTCGCCTCCTGAAATGCCCACTTGCGACCGACCCCATGGATGCTCGGCCATGTATCGCATGTGCTTTTTCCGATCTGCCTCGGAGCCCAGTGTCTGTTGAAAGCAGTTTCTGTGCAGCTCAATTGTCACATGCTCCCCACCATGCGTCTCTTCTCTTTCTAGCGTTTCGAGTAGATGTTGCGAACCAGTTTTTGGTCGCTGCCCGGGTATTCGCAGGACAATGGGCCGCATGCCGGCAAACGGATTCATCGACAGAAACGCGAGCATCTTTTCAAACTTGATCGAGTCGGCTGCAATGGCACCACACGAGGACTTGATTTCAAAGATGAGCCAGCTGAACCATCCGCCCGCCGTCACCTCATCCGTTGCATCTCCTTCCTCCTCCCTCTCGCTCTTTGTTGCTGTTGTGGCCGTTTCCTTGTCTCTTCGGAAGACAACGTAGTCGAACTCTGCCTTTGATTTTTCGGGTGTTTGAATTTGACAGACGCGCGCAAGATCCACTCCGGCGCTTAGAATGTACTCGTATCGCTGCGGATCGTATTCGGGGTCCGCCCGCACATGCATCAGCACCAAGTCCACAACGAGTTGTTCAAGCTCCCACCCTCCGTCAATCAGCCTCGACTGCGCATTTTCCTTGGACCCCGTAAATTCCCTCTTTGCGCTAGCTACTCCCGTTTCCTCTTCCACAATCCGAACAGCCTCTTGTGCAGCCTCCCACTTCTCCACAAACTTTGCATACGTCTTGCGCCATCTCTCAATCTTGCTTACCTGCCTCTCCTTCAGCTTGTCGAGCAACTCTCGTTTGTCCTCTGCGCCACATTTCGCACCTTTTTCGTTCATCGCTTCGTCCTCTTCGTCCTCTTGCTCTTCTTGGCAGCCGTCTCCTTCGTCCCCGTTGCTGTCCGAGTCATCGTCAGCGTCATCGGTGTCATCGGTGTCATTGGCATGGTTCTTCATGTCACGACGCCGAGGGCCGTGACGGTGACGGTGATGCTGGCACTGAGCAATCTGAAGTTGCAAGGTGTGGAACTTGTGCATGATATTTCGAAATCCTCGGATCTCAGCAGCATGCGCGACCTCGATGTCCTCGAGCACGCATCTTTTTTCCCTCAGCGTCTGCGCATGCAAATGCTCCAGCAGCGTCCATCGCAACCGTGCCAAGTGCACTGGATCACACCGAACTGTCGCCAGCACCGCATAAAACCACCTTTTGAAAACGGTGAAATCCGTCGATGAGAACCTTGGAAATCCTGGGTCATGCAACCGGTACTCGGCCGGAAACACCAGTCCATGCACTCTTTGCAAATCCCTCCAAAACTTGCTTATCCTATCCATTTTCTTCCTGTACCCCTCATCATTATCATGAGAACCACCTTGATCGCCATTGCTGCTGTCATGGCTTCGTCGAGGTTGTTTCTGAGCCCATGCAGCCCAGGCTTGGAGCTCGGGAGTTGAGTGCAGAGCATGCTGGAACTCTTGAATGTCCCACCACAACGAAACCGCCACACATAACGCACACGACACGCACGCATTCCTTACCGTAACGCCCGAGTCCCAGTCCTTTGTGACGTCCATCACACAACCGCAGCATCCACACGCCAGCTCAAACTGTCCGTACTCGCTCCCTCTCCATTCTCCTTTCCCTGTACGAGCGACTGCACCACTGCTTCCAGCTACAAACCGCCCGTGCCATGCTTTCTGCATCTCTCTCTCTCTCTCTCTCATACACACACTCTCTTTCTATGCTCTACGCTGACTCGTCTTGTGTTGTCTTGCTTCTTCTGTTTAATTTCCCGCTCCCGAAAAGCCCCGAAAAAAAACAGGAAAACGTTCTTGAACCGCGAGTCCAGTTGATGCTGGATGCTACTCCATACTCCCTCTGTTGTCAGTTCGTGTTCGAATCTCTATCGTGCCTTTTCCCTCATTTTTCTTTCCCTTTAATGGTTTAAAGAATTAAATTTATCCTTCTCATTTTTTATTACGCGCGTGGTGGTTGGATAGGTGGTGGTTTTCGTAGCACACGCTCACACACACACGCTCACACACACACACTCTCTCTCTTTCTTGCAGCGACTTTTTGTAAAAATATACAGCGCAGCACCCGTTGTCGACGCACCCTGCCCCTTCAGCGCCAAAGAAGAAGAGGACTGCGGATTCAAAGAACGCAGGAGTGAAAACTTGCAAAGAAGAGAATGTGTCGATTGCCGAACGGTGGTGGCGCTCTGTGGCTTGCGATGGTTGCGCTCGCTGTAGTGCTCCTCTGCGGCGGCGGCGTGGGAGTGGTGGATGCGGGGATTTTGCATGTGTCGCTCGTTGACGATGTTCGACCATTTGTCTCGTTTGATGTGTTTGGCTTTGCGTCGGGCGGCCGACTTTCGCTCTCTGTCTCGTCGATCTCAATCGATCCTCCGCCCTCTGCTTCAGCGTCGGCGTCGGCTACAGAGGTTCATTCGGGGTTTCTGGTGCTGAAAGTCAACTCGCGCGTCGATCTTCTTCCTCCAGCAACCACCACTGGTAGCGACTGTCTGTTGACGCACTATACCCAGCACGTGTCGTCGTCGAGTGCAGTGTATGCGCTCCCGACAACGACCAACACGCTGAGTGCGGAGTTTGTTGTGGTGGACGAAGGATATTATGCAGTGTATTTTGTGTCGTGTCTGTCGCTGTCGACTCGCACCTCGTTCAAGGCGACAATCACCGAACGCAATCCGGAGGACGATGGCGGCTACTTGCCCGTTGGCCAGCAGAATCTGCCGCAGCTCCTGTTCGCGATGTGCGTCTTGCAGCTGTGTCTTGTTGTTGTGTGGGCGCTTGTCCTGCGCATCTTTGCAGCGACCACAACCACGAAGCTGCATGTTGTCATGGGTCTTGTGCCGCTACTGCGCGTCCTCTTCTTGTTTTTCGAAGCCGTGCGACTCCGCGAAATCGAACAAGAAGGAGAGGCAGCTACGCCGTATGCGGTCCCATACTACCTCTTCGCAATCCTCGAGTCCACCGTCGTGTTTGTTGTCGTCATTCTCATGGGCACCGGATGGTCCCTTACCAAGCCGTTTCTCTCCGACCGCGAGAAATCGGTCCTGCTGCGCATCGTCCTTCCGCTCCAGCTGCTTGCAGATGTCGCCATGATCGTCACCGGCGAGCTTGCGCCGGGCTCCCCGCAGCTCGTCTTTTGGAACAATGTCTCGCGCGTCATCGATGTCGTTTGCTGCTGCGCCGTCCTGTTTCCCATCGTCTGGTCCATTCGCATGCTCCGAGACGGGCCGCGCGTCAAGGCTGTCGTTCGGCTCGAGGCATTTCGCGCATTCTATGTCGCCACCGTCGTTTACATCTACTTTACAAGAATCATGGTCGTTCTCCTGCGCGCTGTTCTGTCTGTTCGAAACGAGTTTATGGGCGATCTGCTTGTCGAGATTGCATCTGTGCTCTTCTATGCCTATGCCGGTTGGTCGTTCCGTCCGCAGTCCGAGTCCGTGTACATGGCGCTCCAGGAGGATGATGATGACGATGACATCAGCAGTGACATCCGCAATGACATCGGCGGGGACATGCATGGTGGAGGAGGGGTTCGAGCTAGAAGAGCACAGGACGTCGAATGGGACGCCTCGCGATCCGCCGCGGGTATCACCGCCACAGACTCTGCTGCCGCCACGCACTCGGAAGAAGGAATGGACTAGCTAACGCTGGTGCATTTTCCAAACCACAATACGCCTTACAAAAGAACACGAAAAAACACTCGTCATTTACTCATTCATAAAACCCGCCACGGACTGTAGCCATCGGACCGCGGGACAAAAAATGTCTGGCGCCCCACCTCCCTCCGCTTCCCTCAACGGTGTGTTGCCGACTGTAAAAGCACAGATGTGCGCAAATTTCTGGGGTGAACAGCATGTCGAGGATTACACACACAGAGTGCGTAGCGCACGAAACCGCATGGCCAGTAGCCAACATGACGGTTTTTCCCTCGGTTTCTGCATTCCCTCCATTTTTTCTCCTTGAGCTTTTTTGGCTCTCTCTCTTTCTCTCTCCTCTCTCTCTCTCTCCCCGTCGTTCTGCCTGTCTCTTTTTTCTTTTTCTTTTCTTCTTCTCCCTCTCTGTTTCTCACAACCACCCTTTTCTTTATTTCCCTTTGTAAAAGAGCAATCAAGAAGATCAACAATGCGTGAGATCGTTCACATCCAAGCCGGCCAGTGCGGTAACCAGATCGGAGCCAAGTTCTGGGAAGTTATTTCCGACGAGCACGGAATCGACCCGACGGGATCGTACCACGGAGACTCTGATCTCCAGTTGGAGCGCATCAACGTGTACTTCAACGAGGCCACTGGAGGACGCTATGTTCCCCGTGCCATCTTGATGGATCTTGAGCCCGGTACCATGGACTCTGTCCGTGCCGGTCCTTATGGCCAGATCTTCCGCCCCGACAACTTCGTCTTCGGCCAGACCGGAGCCGGAAACAACTGGGCCAAGGGTCACTACACCGAGGGAGCCGAGTTGATCGACTCTGTTCTCGATGTCGTCCGTAAGGAGGCCGAGTCGTGCGACTGCCTTCAGGGATTCCAGATTGCCCACTCTTTGGGAGGTGGTACTGGATCCGGAATGGGAACCCTCTTGATCTCCAAGATCCGTGAGGAGTACCCGGACCGCATGATGATGACCTTCTCGGTCTTCCCGTCGCCCAAGGTTTCCGACACCGTCGTCGAGCCGTACAACGCCACCCTCTCCGTTCACCAGCTGGTTGAGAACGCCGACGAGGTTATGTGCATTGACAACGAGGCCCTGTATGACATCTGCTTCCGTACCCTCAAGCTCACCACCCCGACTTTCGGAGACTTGAACCACCTCGTTTCCGCTGTCATGTCCGGAGTGACCTGCTGCCTCCGCTTCCCCGGTCAGCTGAACTCGGATCTCCGCAAGCTTGCCGTGAACTTGATCCCGTTCCCCCGTCTGCACTTCTTCTTGATCGGCTTTGCCCCGTTGACTTCCCGTGGTTCCCAGCAGTACCGCGCGTTGACTGTGCCCGAGCTGACCCAGCAGATGTTCGATGCAAAGAACATGATGTCTGCCGCCGACCCGAGACACGGACGCTACCTGACTGCCTCTGCCCTTTTCCGTGGACGCATGTCGACCAAGGAAGTCGATGAGCAGATGCTCAACGTGCAGAACAAGAACTCGTCGTACTTTGTTGAGTGGATCCCCAACAACATCAAGTCGTCGGTGTGCGATATCCCCCCCAAGGGTCTCAAGATGGCCGTTACCTTCTGCGGTAACTCGACCGCCATCCAGGAGATGTTCCGCCGTGTTTCCGAGCAGTTCACTGCCATGTTCCGCCGCAAGGCCTTCCTCCACTGGTACACCGGTGAGGGTATGGACGAGATGGAATTCACTGAAGCCGAGTCGAACATGAACGATCTCGTTTCCGAGTACCAGCAGTACCAGGACGCCACCGCCGAGGAGGAGGGTGAGTTCGAGGAGGAGGAGGCCGCTGAATAAACGATTCTCTTTTTCTGTTCACAAAAAAGAATAAGGACAAAGAAGCCAATCCATTCCTCGTTTTTTATGTCATTTCTGACCATCCTTCTCACAGCTCATTGTTTGAGCTCCGGCGGCGGTGACCGTCGGACAATATAAAAAAACAGGAAGAAAAAGACAAAGCAGCAGCGGAAGGAAGAAAAAAAAAATTTTACGCGGTGCGTGGATCGAACACGCGACCTCCTGCGTGTGGAGCAGGCGCTCTAACCAACTGAGCTAACCGCGCTGTGTTGTGGGATGCTTCAGCTGAATGTTTCATAGTGCGTGTCCTCATGTACTCTCCTGCTCGCTCGTCGGGCTGAGCTGTCCACCGAAGACAGATCCAAAGCCGTATGTTTCTTGCTTTTATTTGTGAGGGGGCGAGCACCAACTCTGCATCAAAGGGCCATCGCAACCAGCACATTCCCCGATCGATTCAACATTCAAAATTGAACGTTGGAGGAAACGGAATGTGGTCGGTTTGAGTTTGTCGGGAAGATCTCTCCTTGGAGCCACGAGATGCTTTGTCTTTGATGAAAAGGTGCTGTTTGAGGGTTCGATTATATAAAAGACAAACAGAAAATAATCGAAAGAATATAAAAGTGAAGAATGAAGACCCTTCTAGACTGGGCTACGGCAAGACAATCCTATTGTTTGGTGTTCAACACTGACACCCAAAGCTGTCAACCGCGTGCAACCCATATGTGAGTCAGCTTACCAGAAAGAGGAGACACATAGACAGAGAAAGAGAGAAAGAGAGAGGGATTATGATAATATTTAATAATAATAAAGGGAGAAAAAAGACAACAAAAAACAACAAGGAAAATGCCTAAGGGTATGGCCGGTATGTAAAAACAATCTAGGTTGCAAGGGCGCAGAATGCAGCACAGCCACGCTTGATCCAGACGGACGGATCGACTCGAGTGGGGAACTCCACGCTCAGGACAAAGTTGGTCGAATGGCCGGTCGTGGACAAGGTACCGGCACGCGAGACGGTCTTGTACACTGGGCATTCGTACACTGTTCCGGCAGGCGGCTTGACTCGGTTCTGCACCGGTTTGAACCACAAGATCGGCATTGGGGCAAACAGCTCTCGCGGTTTGGAATCTCCAATGCACTTGTCGACTGGGTCCCAGCGGGCGCCTTCCATGTACAGACCACGCATGTACGCTCCATCTTCCGGTTTGCCGGAAATCTCGGACACCTGGTACGCTGGCATCACCACAAAGTCAAAGCTGACCGAGTCGACGGCAACCTTGTACTTCCTGGCGTAGTTCTGGAGAATGCCGGTGAGGGCAGCTTGCGGGAAGTAGAGACCCGAGATCCAGTAGACAGTGGGCATGCCGGTTTGGATCCATGAGTTGATAAAGTCGAGGCGCTGAAGAAGATCCGAGGTCCACGACGACAGGAGTTTCAGCGACGGGTACGCCTTGGAAGACCACAGCTTCGGGACCTGGTTGTTGAACAGGGATGTGCCCATCGCTTCCAACTCTCCGGACATGACAACAAGCCCCTTGAGAGCCTTCAGAATGTCCTGCAGCGATCGCCGCATGGCTACAAGCAGCTTGTTGTATCGGATGACTTCTTGCACGAGAACCGTGTTCATTGACTCTGCATACGTCGTCGGATACTTTTCCATCACATCTCCAACGTGCCAGGCATCTGGGACACGATTGAGAATGTCCGTTGCAACGGCTTCAATGACGGCTTCTCGGGACTTTGATCCTGCACCACCGGATGTTCTCGGCTGCAGAGAAAGAATAAGTTCCATCATGTCTCGCGTCTCGGCTTGGGCGCACGTAATGTCTGCGTTTTCATGAAGCCCGAACACCTCGGGTGCAGGATTGATTGGCAAACCCTTGATGTACTCCAGATAGTCTTCCAGCAGCGTATCTGGTTCACCGTGCTCGGGTCCTTTCAGAGTGTGATAGATTCCCGAGTCGGAGAAGCTATGACCGGGAACAAGGATCGCCTGAGAAATTGCAGAGTTCTGCATCGTCAGCAACAATCGGCGGTCCCAATCATCAGTGACACGACCACCGTAGTTGATCTGACCAAACAAAAAGCGCAAGACCTTGAACGGAACTTCTTCGTACTTGTCCAGGAACATCTTCAGCTGCTTCATACAAACAAGCAGATCGCCATTCGTGAACTCGTAGCGAATGTTCCATCCCAGAGGACCAAACTTACGACGCTCCTGGATCTGTGCATGGAAGAAGCACAGAGCAAACAGCAGCTTGCGGAAGGCATCGGGCTTCTTGCAGTCGTCCAAGAAGTTCTGATCCAGCGGCACAAAGGAACCACGTAAGTTGGCACGGAGACCCTTGGGAGGCTCATTCGTCATCTTCACGGAGTTCTGGAGAACAGACACCGGGAATTTTTCAGAGGGCATGGAAGTCAGCCACAGACGGAAATCACGGTGCATCTTTTCAGGAGCAAAGTTTTCGACAATTCGTTCGAGAGAAGGCATCCACGACGTAGCCAAATGGCAGTTCTGCAGCAAAATCCAGCCACCACGCTCCATGGCATCCGCCATCAAGCGTTCCGCAATCGGGCCCTGGCCTTGCCCCAATGAAATCGAATTCAGCTTCTTCGTGAAACCCTTTTCATCCGCAAACCGGAACAATTCTGACGCAGGGTCAGCACCAGCCGACAATACGAAAATCAAAGGCACTGTCGGCGAGGAGTCCGCGTAAGAACCCGGTAAGTCAAACGGAGGCGGTTCGATGAACTTGCCACCTAGCTGAGCGGCAACGTAATCCTGCACAGCTTCCGTAACCTTGTCCGGACGCAGGCACCGCAGGACCAGCATCTTCTGCAGCTGATCAAACTTGGTTTCCCAGTCTCCTGGAAGCGGGAAACGATGCGCATTTGCGGATTCAAAGTACTTTTCAAAATGACCGATATTCTTGGCAAAAACATCAGACGCAAATCCTTGGAATCTGGGCAAACCAGACAAATCGTTCAATTCAGCCCAGACATTCGGCATCAGCCACGATGGCGCAGGGTTGGGAACAGCAACCTCTGTAGAAACACCTCCAGTCAACAAGAAGCGCCATTCTTCGCCATCGATCAGATCTGCGCCCTGCAAAATTCTCGTCGTCAAAAGGAACGAGAAAAGCAGCTTGTGCTTTTCGAACAGTGAGCGACAGATGTTCAGATACAAAGAATACGTAAAGTAGTCATTCAGAAACTTCAGTCGGCGTTGGAGGATCAATCCTTCTCGACCTGCGTCGTCGTCCTTGTACTGCGGCTCTTCCTCGGCAGTCAGCGAGCCCTTTTCTGCATTGTCGATTGCAGAAATGAACAGCCGAACGAACCACTGCAGCGAGTACTGATACATCGGATCCACTGCCGCCATGTCGGCAACACAGAAGAACAAAATGGCCGCCCGAACTGCGACAGGACGGTAGCCCCCACGAGTTGTGTCGATTGCCTTTTCCGTCTCCTCGGCTTCTGCAACCTTTGCATTGATTTCAACCGAAGTCTCCTTCGATTTCGCGAGCGTATTGATCAGTGCCTCGTCCTCCAAAATATCTCCTGAGGACTCGGATAACATCCGCAGAATTTCGTCTTCAATGGTCTTCAATTCCTTCTTCATACGGGCATTGGAAACAACTAACTGATTCTTCATTTCTTCCAAATCCGGTCTTTCCTTGGCAACCACAATTCCGAGCAGCTGGTCTTGCAAGCCATCGGGCGTAATCAAGAAATTCAGCAATGTGACCTTGACGCAGGTTTCCGGAGAGTAATGCGGATTTCGCAACTTCGTCGTAATGTACAGCCGGAAGTCCGGGTGATACGGTATCACCGAGTCTCCCAGTTTGATCATCTCAGAGCCACCTTGCTTGAACGTTTCACGAAGCAAAATGGGTTCCAAAGAAGCAGGAAGCGATTCTCCGACATTTTCAATCAGTACAGGCTTTCCAAAACGGACTGCATTCTCCAGAGAACGAAGCATCTGTTCGTCAGTCAGTTTCAAGACTTCCAACCCATTCTCCTTCTCCGTGTTCTTCACCCACTTGTTGGCTTGTCCCTGCGGATCGATCAGCAGCGGCCAGCGGGTGGACTTTGACAGAATGATTCCGTTCTCAATGGAAAGACCGTCCGTGGGAAGACCTTTGATTGTCCATTCACGAATCTTCACAGGATCTCCCAAGACCGAGGTGAGCTTCACATCAGACGTACAAACAATCTTCGCCTTCTGCAACGCAGCGATCCATTCCTTGTACAACTCCTGACGAAAGAACGCCGTGAACGCACCGACGTATGCAATGGCACCCGACGCAACAATAACATCACCAATCACAGCCTTTTCCTGTTGTCCGAGGACTTCAACGGTATTGCGCCAGCGAATCTTTTCGCCGCCAAGGCCACCAATCAAACGCCCTGCACGATCCATCTTCACTTCGCATTCGCGAACCTTTCGGCCGAGCTCATCCTTCTTTGCGACAGCCTCCGAAAACTTCAGTTCCAAATCGGCAATCTTTTCTTCGACAGTCTTCAGCGTCGCCTTCGCCTGCTTGAGGCGCTCCATGGTCTCTCCAAGCTCCTTTTCTGCAGCAGCCAATGCTTGACGCTTCGGTTCCACAGATTTGCTGACGAAATGATACTTGTACATGGCATGACACCATTGACACATGGAAGTACACGCCGTCGACACCTTGCGAATCTTGTCTGGAACGAAGTCCGGGGACTCAATGTACGGTCCGATCTTCTTGATGACGGACTCCGCAATGTTGTCCTTGTCGTACTCAAAGAAGGAATCCAACAGTCCTCTGGCGTCCTTCAACAATTTGACGGACGGCTCCCAGTAGTCTGCAACCTTCTTTCCAGCCTCACCCACCATCTTTGGCTGCAAGTTCTTCAAAATGCAGATCGCTTCCATAACAAGCTTCACACCAGCAGGCGGGGTTTTGTACGCAGCAACCTCTTGAATGTCCGACACTTTCAGACTCTTCAAACTTGAGACGGCAGACTCGAGGGCTGGGAGAGCTTCATCCAGGTCGCGCTGAGCATCTTCCTTGATGGCTTTGCACTCGCTGGCCTTTGCAGACGAATCGGCCTCCTCCTTCAAAACAACCTTTCTTGTTTCGTCGGCATCTGCCTTGTCCTTGGAAATTTGAATCATCATTTCTTCCACCTGCCGAGAAGTCTCAATCAAAACCGGCTGCATTTCAGTCAGCTCGGTCTTGAGAATCGCAACATCCTTTTCCGTGGACTCCAGTTTGTCCAATCCGACGACTAGACGTTTCTTGGCAGTCGCGACTTCCTCGCGCTTCAACGCAAGCATTCGCTTGAATGTACTCAGCAGCTGCAGATACGATGTCGGCGTCACGTAGTTGTAGCGACGTTCGGAAGCCAAGAACCGACCAGATGCACGCTCAACCGACTGATGAACGGATACACACATATCCACGACAGACTTCACCATGGATTCGTCTCCCAGTGGAGTATCCTCGAACGCAGTCTGCGCCACAGAGCGCAATGCCTGATCCGGCCATTCAGAGAACCAGTCTATGGTGCAGCAGTTCACAAGCGCAGGGAACATACGAAGGCGAGTCCTGAAAGCTTCTCCAATCGGAGAGAAAGCAAGAATAATGTGGCCATTTTCTTTGCATCGCTTCACGAACCGAGCGAACATGTTGATCTTCGTCGGCATAATACCTTCTGCTTGGCATACAGGCTGCAACACAGAATAGATGTTGTCCATGTCTGCAGGCTCCATGATGTTTGGAACCTCACCCGAGTTCAGAAGGTTGTTGATATCTTCCAGGAACGACTCCTTGACAATCTGAGTGTCCGAAAACAAGAACACACACGGCTTGTTTTCAACACCGGCTTTCATCAGCACCTTTCTCAAATCATTACGCCACTCCACCTTGCCATAGCCCTTGGAGATTTCAATTTGGAACACTTGGTATTCCATAATAAACGATGCCACGCGAGCCAAGGACTGTCGGCCAGAACCACCGACACCGAGCAACAGAGCGTTCCCGCCTGGCTGGCGAAGAATTCGAGAGATCCTGCAAACGTGCTCAAGAGCATCCATGAACATAACAAGTTTCATAGGCTTGTTCATTCCCACGGAACTATTGTTGTAGTCGTCCAGAAACTCTTCGACAACTCGCTGGAGCTTAGCAGCATCGGTAACTTGCTCGAAGGAACGGGTATCCATGTTCATAAAATCGGCGAATACAATGCGACCAAAGGAAGGTACGTTCATAATGTCCCGATTGAAGTCCAACTTAAACTTCTTCTTCACTTCCTCGCCAACAAGCTTATCGAACCACATACGATCCTGGTTGTCCACAAGCCGGTCGCGGAAAACACGAGAGCACTCGTGAGTCCAAAGACGCGCAAGATCAGCTGGCTCTGCCATCTTCTTCGGGTCTGCAGACATGAGGCCTTGAACGACCTTTGCCAAATCTCGCAAGTTGAAAGTATAGTGCGACTTCACAGGAGTGGGCAAAAGCTCTGCAAGCACAATGTTGTACACAGCAATCGATGCCTCAATCAAGACATCCGCAAGACCATTCACAGCATCTGCAAAATTGTTTGCCTTCAAGAACGTGCTCAGAATCGTGGAGAAGATGCGTCGCATCGAATCATCTTCCATTTCTGGGAAGGAAACAAAATTAAAATGTCGTAGAAAGCGGTTCGTTACCGGGTTACGTCCTCCACCAGGCGGTCCCATGGCGCCGACAATGGTGGTATCTACGATATTGCGAAACTCAAACTTGGCACGGTCATACCATCCACCATGATCCAGGAACTGGCGGAGCAGCTCAATCGGCGGTTGCGCACCGTACTCTTCGCGTGCGGGCATGTTCACATCGTCGACAAAGAGCAGATACTGCTTGCCAGAGGGCGGGCCATAGATACCCTTTCGACGCTTGTCCAGCTTTCCGTCGATGATGTCCTGCGTTTGGTTCGCGGATGTCTGGGCAGAAAACGCCATGAATTGCGGAATGAATTTGTCGGACATTCCTCTCATGAGTTTGTCGGCAATGGTCAGAGTCTTACCAGTGCCCGTCGGACCAACGCAGAGCACATGCTTGCCTTTTGACAGCAAATGCTCCAGAAGCCAAGAATATCGGATGGAATCCATGGTCGGAACGATGATGTCCGAGAACTTGAGTTTCGGATCCAGTTGCACAGGAGGGACCGTTTCAATCCACGACTTCCACTGAATCGGGCCACGTCCGATCGAAGCCTTCCCCGCATCTTCCTCCTCGCCACCCGCACTAATTGCCTCGCCAAGATCAAGGTAATAGTCGTAAACAAGTCCGGTTTTCGGAATTGAGACACCGCTCTTCTGCTTGCGCAACAATTCTCGAAGGAACTGATCAAACTTTGGTCGCGAGGTCCGATCCAAAGCACCACCAATAGACCAAATAAGCGAGAACACAAAGATGGGTTCAATCTTCGAAGGGAACAGATCCAATACATCCTTGGCCGGTTTATAATCCTCCAATGGACGAGGACGAAGGGCAAACATGAAGCAATCAATCATTCTGAAGAACGAGCACACAAGATTGTTATCAACAGTCGGAACGTATTCTCGGCAGTTACGACGTACAAACTTGAGAGACTCGTAAAGGTACTGATCAAACAATTCCTGGAAACGCGGACGCAGTTCTACCACAGTCTCTGGAAGGGCATCCAGCCAAGATGACACCAGAGCTGCGTTACCAACGGAAGTGGCTGGTTCCATATAAACCATACCACAACGAGACACGGTCGCAGGGGACGCAACTGACAGATCCTCCACCTCAAAGATGATATTCATCTTCCGGGACATGGGGATGATTTCGCCGGATACCAGACACAACTTCTTGTTTTCATCCAGCACCGTGTTCATGGACTCGATCCACAGAGCATCCACAGGGCCGTCAAACAACAGCCACTTTCGCTTCTCCGACGCGTCGTACGCACACTCTCGGTACAGTGTCGCAAGGATACCGTCCGTCCACTCGTGTGTAGCCTCATCGAATTGCCCGTACAACTGACCCATTGTGATCGATTTCGGATTGCAAATGCGGGTCATGATCTCGTCAAACTTGGCTAAGTGGTGGATTTTGCCCTGGGCTCTGGCGAGAACCTTCCGAGCGCATGTTTTCCCGGACCCAGTGGGACCAACCAACATGAGACCGTGACGGAGCACCGTGGTTTCAAAAAGCTGAATACATTTGGTTATGAAAGTGTCAACAGGCTGAAGACCGAGTTCCTTGATCGATTCCTTGAGGGCGGAAAGCAAAGCACCGTAATCAGACTGCGGGAGTTCCACACCAGGGAACAAGTCCGAAATGATACCGTTGAAGAGCACAATATCGTCCGCCAAGAATTTCGGCAAATTGGAATCGCGGAGCGCACGGAGCAGAACAAGGTCTTCCAAAGCATTCGGTTCGTCCCTCTTGAGAAGACCGGCGGCATTGATAACTGTGTTCACGGCACGCATTCCGAAATCGTAGTGATCCTGAGAAGACAGTTGCTCTGAGGAAAGGCGGAAGGTCGCAACCATCTTCTGAGCAAGTTTCTTTGCTTCCCGGAAGCCAAATGAAAACAGTCGAATTTCAGCAATGAGTGCGTAGTCCGGGACCATGCACGCAACCGGGCGGAAGAGAGCCTTCAAGTTGTCCGGCAGTTCTGTGCGTCCTGCATAACCAGGATTCATGGTGATAAACACTGCAAATGCAGGATTGACACGAATTTCAGTCCCCTCAAACACAATCTTATCAACACCCTGTCGAAGAGCTTGCGTGAGCGTGATCATTTGTTGCGCAACAACAGACAGAACTTCGACATCGATACGATTGAACTCGTCAAAACACGCCCATGCTCCAGCCATCGCAAGACCTTTGAAGAATTTACCCATGGCGAGGTAGTCCAGTCCTTCCTGACAGTTGAAAACGACACACTGTTTGGCCAAGGCTTTTGCAAGATCCTTGACCGTCTCGGTCTTTCCCGTACCGGCCGGTCCGGCAGGTGCACCGCCCAAAAACATCGATAACGCGGAAGTCAACGTGAGATAGATACGATCCGTGAGTGGAGTAATGACCAGGCGCGATGTGTTTCCAAGATATTCATATCCATACTTGAACACTGACTCAACCTGCTTGACCCACAAGTCCCTTCCATCCCACTCGTACCGCATCTGTGAAATCCATTCAAAGTCCGTGATTTGAGAAATACCAGCTTCTGCCATAGTAGCAACAACATCACGAGCATGCACATCAATCGTAATCAGCGCACCGAGTGTAATACGAGAGAGAACGGGAAGGTCTCCACGAACGACCTCTGCAAGGTCCAGTAGCTGCTTTTGGCAAACTTGCCCGTATTCTTTGACCCCCTCAAGCCCCTTCTCCTCAATTGCCTTCCCACACTCTGTGGTCCAGAACACCTGCGAGCCGACGAGAACGACTTGGCCGGCCCAATTCAACACCCACTTCTGGCGGGGAGTCGTGACGTAGTCCTTCAGGGACCCATCAATTTGAACTCGAATAGACTCGCACATCATACGCTCCACAACGTTCAGCCACTCCTCAACGTTTCCTTTCGGATAAATCTTTTCCGCAAACGGAATGACTTCTCCCTCACCGGAATACATATGAGTCATGCCGTCGTCCGGCTGGAATTCCAGTTTCGCAACTGCCTCGAAACACTTGCGAAGGTGTTTCTGGACAGCACGGGGCTCGCGAGTCTGCGAAAGAATTTCCAACAACTCATCATTGGACAAAAAATAGAAACGCGCGAATGCCTGTCGTTTTGTCTCAAGATAATCATTGAGACCCTTCTGAACAAGGTCTAGTAGTTTGTTGGATTCTTGGAAATTGTCCAACAGTTTTGCGGTGCCCGTGCAGTAGGTCATGACGTGCGGAATCTTGAAGACTCCAGCCATGATCTTCTTCCACAGG
The DNA here is from genome assembly GCA_009859145.1 of Andalucia godoyi. Classification (NCBI taxonomy): domain Eukaryota; class Jakobea; order Jakobida; family Andaluciidae; genus Andalucia; species Andalucia godoyi. The sequence goes on from VRVR01000010.1 coordinate 302,825, forward strand.
CGGTCCACCGTTGCAAATCGCTTTCCTTCCATAGGAAGCTGTCGCATAATATCGTCGGACGAGAAGATAGGCTCCAGATATAACCAGTTACGCTGGCACGTGAGCCACTCTTCAAGAATGTCGGAACACAGACGAAGTTTCGTTTCCCAAATGGCAATACGCTCTTCAAAAGGTTTCTTGAAGGCCGAAAAGGACATGGACTGCGTCATAACAATATGATCGTCCAGCATTTGTCCAATTTCATCCGATCCCCTGATGACATAAGTACCCGTCTCTTTGTAAGGAAGAACCTCAAACTCAACGGGCTTCCATTCGTCCTCCATTTTGTCCAATGCACGCTCGATGTTGTACTCCTTTCCGGCAACATCGCAAATTTCGCTGATCTCCGCAGTTCTTTCATGAAGGCGCATATCAAACACATCTTTCAACGTTGCAATCGTGCCCCCTTCACCCGGCTGAATTCGGAAACCTAACTTGGCACTGAGCGCATCCCAGTGTCGTTGTCGCATACCAGGCTGGCGAAGGGACTGGATCAGCGGCAAGAACGGCTTAAAGTCGTCCAACTGCTTCTTGATCTCCTCAGCAATCGCAAGAATCTTGGGCTGCTCCTTGAAAGCTTTCATGCTCTTGAACATCACGCGCCAGGCGTTATTGACATTTCTGTCAATTTCCTCGGAGTTCAAAGACTCAAACGGGTCATGCATCCAGTCATGATACCACTTCGTCCAATCGGACGCGGAAACCCACATTTGGGCGTAGGGATCGAACTCCTTATTAATGGCGCTGATTGAGTCATATTCAGTAACCCCACGCCCAAATAATCCTTCTCGACTGTTTGCCAACTTCGCCTGTTCTTCGCAACGCTTAACTTCCTTGATAAGATGCTTGACCTCTGCTGCGACTTCGTGCACCTTTGCCAAATCGGTGTGCTTGTTGAAGGTAGATACGGTACGAGAAAGTCGCTCGACCTCCTTGGACAGCGTCTCCTGATCTTTTTGGAGAGCTTGCGCGAATTGGTCGCGGGACTCGGCAATGATCTCCTCGCAATTCTCGATAACCTTCTCGACCTTGGATGGAATTGCCAAAGACTGCCAGATTCCCTTGAAGTCCTCTTCAGACACCGGAAACAGGAACTTCTCAAGGATTTCCAAATCCACACGGATGGCTCCCAGCGAAGGCTGCATCTTTTCGATCAACGACGGGACAGTCTTCTTATACTCTTCAATTTCCACAACCTCCTCAATGTTCTTGGGACGTTTCTGCAGCTTCTGGAGCATGTCGGAATACTCGGTAGATACCTGTTTCACGCGGGTTCTGGCATGCTTGGCAATCAACTCGAGAACCAACTTGACGAGTTCATCGCACTTGCGGGAGAGTTGAAGACGGATCGTCTTCAAGTCCATCAAAAAGGGACCGACAACAACGGTTGACTGAATCTTTTGGAGGATTTCCGCCTTGCGTGCCAAATGCTTTCGGACTTCCGTTTGCATTTCGTCAATCGTGTGGTCCTGTTCCTCATAAGCCGCCACATATTCGACAGGCTTCATTTTTGCGAGTTCACGATACTGTTCAAACGCGTTGATGTACTGCGTAAGCGCAAACACAACGCTGTCAATGGCCTTGGAAATTCGCTCCTTTCCAGCAACAATGTGCGCCTCATCAGGCTGAGGGAATTCCAGAGTGTCCAAAGAAGGCCAGAAGAATTGATCCATGACATGTTGTTCAAGCCGAGGCACATCCTTCAAAACAGCCACACCTTTTAGGAACACCTGGACTGGCACTTCCACAAACCGTTGGGGATCTGTGGAAACCTTGAATTCTCCTTCGGATTCGACAAGGTCAACTGCAAACAGTGGACGAATAGGAACATAATCCATATTCTTGGGGGTGCACACCATCTCCCCAGCCCCGATAACCTGGATATCGTAGCCAAACTGGTGCTCCACAAACTGCACATATCGCTCAACATTGGAGCGCACAAGATCTCGCAGCGCCTCTTCCATCATGAACTTCATCGTGTTCATGAGGCGCTTCAGCTTTGACATCTCGTACGTTTCCCGGGACTGTTCCGCGAGATTCAGCCAACCCTTCCCGATAGGACGCATGGCTTGCTTGACGCCAGTCTTGAGAATGTGGATCCAGTTCTCCCGAAGGTACGTCAAACACTGATTCGCGACTGCGCTTTGCAGTTGCTCGTACTCATCGATTCTGAGAGTCTTTGTGAATTCGATTTGGTACAATCGCTCATGTGCAATTCGCAGGCACTCCGACCGTACGGCCTGCAGTGCCTTGATGACTTCCGGAACCAGGTACGTTGAAAAGGAAAACGATTTGAAATGGTCCACAAAGTCATGGGGCGGAATTGGGAGCAAGCCATAGTCTGGAACAGGGGGCTGCGCTTCCTTTTCTGGCAGCTGCAGAGAAGCAAACAGGTCCTGCTGCGCCGGATCGTGGATGGATTCTTCAAAAACAATTCGATTCATCGCTCTACAATACTCGACCGAAGATTCGTCCACAAGTTCTTGGATGTTCAGCCTGGGCTGCGCTGCGACAAGGCGCTGTGTGTTGAAGGACAGACGAAGGACGGACGCAATCTGACGTTCGGGCATTGGTGGAATATCATCTGTAGGCATGTTGTCAATGTACAAGTTGTAACGCAATACTGCTTCAGCTTGTGCACGCGCATGATGCGCGAATGCTACACGATCTGCAAAACGTGCGGGATCCTCTGTTTTGAAGTAGCAGTTGATCCTGGGAACGCGAAATGCCACATAGTCGCCCTCTATTCTGGCAATATACATCATTTGCTTGGGATCATAAGCAAAGACAATACAGTCCTTCCATGCCCCAGTCTGTGTATCCTCATTCCACTGCAAGATGCGTGCTGGCTGCTCGACTTCGACCCATTCTTCGGGGTTTCGAACATCAAAATCGGTGTTGTCAAATGCCTCCAAGGGCAAATACGATTTTTGGGCAGGCGGCATTGCATAGTTGATACCCCGCTCCTCCAGAACCTTTTCAAGATCGACGGATGCGTAGAGTCTCCGGCGTCTTTCGATTTCCACCTTTCGAGGCACCTGTCCAGGACCGCTGACGAATGGAATCATCACTTTCGGCTCGGCCTTTCGTTGCTGACCGATTGCAAGACTCTTCAAAATTGCAGACTGACCAGATCCATTTTGAGCGTGAGAGCTTGGTGATCCAAGAGCAAACGACGCCGCAGAAGGAACCGTTTTTTGAATTCGCGGAGAAACCGGATGGACATTCCCTCCAGCAACTCCTGCATCATGCAGACCAGATGCAGACGGCGACGAATCCGACATGGAGAAAAAACCGCGCGCATTGGGCGACTGCAAACTGGTAGCAGTGGGAGATGCGCCCAATGCTCTGGGAGACTCTGAGCCGAAACCGCCGATAGGAGGAAGCGGTGCAGAGCCGTTGAGAGGTTGTCGAATCGACGACTTCAATTTGGAAGCTCGCATTGCCTTGAATTCCTCTTGCGAGATTTTGCTGGGGGAGCTCATTTTCCTGATATGGTGATCACCAAAAGCAAGCACTCCAACAAGATACCAACAGGCTAGAAAACAGGCAGAAGAAAAACGGCAGAAGAAAAAGGGAACAAACAAGGAAAAACAATCGAATGATGAAGAAGGATGTATGACAAATAACAAGAAGAATAGCAATGATGGAAAAAAAATTATATATGTGTGAAAGAGTCGACTGTCTTGCTTTTGTATTTTTTGTCGTTTTTCTTTCTCTCGTTACTTTTTTCGTGGAGAGATTTTGGCAGTGTCTGAAGAAGGGAAAAGAGGGGAATGAGGGACAGCCAGGAATGACTGACGGTTGTTGGAAAGGTGGAGAATGGGAAATGTCATTTCTGTCATCATGATGACATTTGGTCTGCTCTTACCGGCGAAAAACATATCACAAAAAACAAAAAAAACCCGCTGCCACTTTTTGCGATATGATGAAGCAATCTACAGCGCACGTAAACGAAAACACTGCCACGCACCGTGCGCATGCGCATGCGTTTGTTACGGTATCTTAAGCAGCTCCGTCACACGATGCCCGGTTCGTTTCGCCTCCCATTTTGATCATGAAATCCCTATAAACACGCCACCGCGTTGCATTCTCGCACAGCGACGCTCATTTCTTATTTTTATTGTCCATGCAACGCACCATGTACGTCACGCCCGCAACGCTGCGCAAGACCCATGACAATCTCCACCGCCACCTTCCGGCACTGGATCTGATGCAAAACGGCGCGGCAGATGTTGACATGGGGCCATTATCAATTCCAGCAGCGGCTGCTCTGTAAATCGCGCGAATTCGCGGGGGCGGCAGGTGTCGATTGTGACTTGTGACGGAGGAGTACACGTCTAAAGCGTGCGGCCGCTGCGGGGAAATGCATCGCAAGATGTATGGAGGCAAGGTGTGTTTTGTTGCCCATCGTGCAAATGCACGGTCGACCGCGATTGGAACGGCGCGCGCAACATCTACATCTATCTTAGGAACGTCTCTCATGCCGAGGGGCGTGTTGGGGCCTACCCCCTTCCAATCATGCTATGCATGTTGTTTGATTATGGGTGATCAGCGATGATTGTCCGTGGTTAGTGTGCAATGCAGGCGTCGAAGAGGGAAAAGCCTTTTTGTATGTTTTGTTTATGACAGATTCGCGATAAAACAGATGAATAGATCGCACTCAGCTGGGTTTGTTTTGAGATCCTAGAGCACCCGGGACGACATCGATTCGACTTCGCTGGACTTGGAACCCCGGGTTGATCCACGCTCCACAAGAACACTGAGCGCCGGACCAGTGCCAATCTCCGATCTTGGAAGCACACTTTGGACACGCAAGCTTGCCTTCGAGCTGGGAAATCTCGGGAATGGAAGAAATCCACGGGAGCGACTCGACGGATTCGGGAGTGAGAAATAGCGACATGCATCGCGTCTCAATCCCAGATCGAAGCGTTTTGCGACCCTTGTAGTATCCAAATGCGGCGCTTGCAGCTCCTTCGGCGGGTTTGTCGTGAATCAGAATGTTATCATCAGAAAACAACACCGATCTGCACTTTCTGCATGCATACGAGTTTGAGTTTGTTGTCGACATTCCGCTCTTTGTTTGTCTTTATATATGCGTGTGTGTGTGTGTGTGTGTGTGTGCAAACAAGCACATTGTATGTTTTTTCCTTCCTGCTTTTTTCGCTGTTTTCTTTCCTCCTCCGTGCAGTTGCTGAAGATCCGGCGATGGTGACACAACGATTTTTTAATTACAAACGGTGATACTGATGACAAATTTTGCATTTGCAAACTTGCGTGTAAGGAGGAGAAAAAACACACACACACACACACGAAATTATCATGACATGCAGCGAGAATGGCGCACACGTATACATTGGGAGATAGAGAGAGAGAGAGAGCTCATTCAGACATTCATTCTGAAGTGAACAAGGTGCTCCATGAGCTGTGCTCGGTCCCGAAATCTCGGCATTTCATGATACCCGTCCCCTTGCACATAGAGCAACATGGAGACGGCGATGTTGAGCGGTATCTGCATAACGAACTCCTCAAGCGACATCGCACCGTTGCTTTGCTTTTCCATGAGAACGAACTTGCATGTTCTCGCAGAGAGGATATATCCGTCTTCCCAAGACAGTCGGAGGACGTCTGCTAACGACTTCACAGCGTGGTGATTGAGATAGTCTTCCACAAGATTTGAGCAACTTGGCTCTCGGATCACGCATTGAGGATCCAACGCGGCCAAATACAAGAAGACTGCTTTCGCATGGGACTCTTGTATGAGATCGCAGATCCGAGACTCGTGAGCTCCCGTGATTCTGATATCGTCAACAACAAGCACGGTTCTTCCGCGCACAAGCCTTTCGGCCTCTTCTGTTTCCCAGAAAAATACATTCTTCTTCATGATGCTTATACGTTGCGCGAGATCGAGCTTTCCGTAGTCCCCCTCCAGACAATTTTCTCTTGTGATGCCCACGACGGGCAAGCAGACACCGTATTTCTCAACAAGTGTTCGATGCACCATTTGCATCAGAGCATACGCAGCAGTGGGCGCCATCTTCTGAGCCGAAGAAGTCAGCACAAAATGGGAAGGGTCTACGTACAAGTCGTGACCGTACAGCTGCATGAACCGTTCTGCGAGCCTTGAGCCATACAACTTTGTTATTCTTCCTGAGCCATACTTAAACTGCGAGTACTCGCTTGCTTGGAATTCCGGTGAATCCGAGCAGACCTGCGACTCCCGGATCGTCAGTGCATAAAGAGCCATCTGTTCATACGCCGAATCATCATTCTGAACCACGGAAAACCGAGACGGGGAATCACATCTCGCAGAATCCGCCTGTGGAACAAGCGAATAGGACACCAGAGTCTTTGTTCCAGAAGCCGCCATCGTGAATAGACAGTGCGCCACACGGGTTTTTTTTTTCTTTCTTTCTTTCTTCTTCTTCTTCTCTCCTGGGGAAAGCAAAACAAGCAGAAAAAGAAAAGGCAAAAGCAAGAAAAACCAGCCACAAAAACCCCCAAGGTGATGATGGGCTGGGGCGGTGCGGGGTCTCTGAAGCCTCGGTGTTCAGAAGGTGGGGACCCGCTTGCTGAGAAAGAAAGTGGGTGACCGAAGTCACGCAATCCGAAGGGAAAGTTGCCTGTTCAGGCTTAGCGCAGCTTTTCCAATACATCAACCCGGTCTTCGGCGATTTGTTTTTTTTGTAAGTGTTCGAACAGTACAAAACCCAACGGCAAGCTGCGACCTGCCTAGTGGTTGGATGGGTTGGCAGGATCTGCACGCACAACCTCAATGTACTGCGCCTACATTATGCACTGAACATGCACATCTACGAATAGATATTTGAGAGGTCTCAAACTGCGGAAGCAGGATGATGTCGTACTCCGCACAGAGCCACTTTCTCAGCGTGGCACGTTGTTCCTGAGAAGGGTGCATTTTGATTCTGACGGCCCTAGCAGCAGGCGCTTTCGTGTCCTCAGTTGCAGCGATTGATGCACCTGGAGATACGAGAGGAAGAGGCGGTAGGCGCAGTGACACGCGGTCTCTTAATAGGTCTGCGGGACCTCGGAGGCCCTGCATCGAGCGGCGTAGGCGTAGGCGAATGCGTCATCCCAGCGCACTCACGCCCATATTTGAATAAAAGAGTGAAACCAAAAAAAGTGAAACCAACGAATGATAGAATAGATGGCTATGGATGCTGCGCTAAAGAGTGTCGAAAATGCGGAGCCTGTGTCACAGCTGAATTTTGGCCGAGCGTGCGTAAGCACGAATTCCCTGTGAAACAAACGTGCTGGTTGTCGGCCAGTATTGACCGTGTCTGTTTATGTATACTTCCGTATGCATGACAATGACGTGCTATTATTCAACGGTCAGGTAAAATGGTCCCGACTTGCATCCGCATTCGAGATTCGAAATCCGAGATTGCATTTCCCCCTTCTGACTTTTGCTCGGCCCAATCGAAACGAATCGACGGTCCGTTACAACTTGCACGCACCTTGAGCAGCGATGCTGCTGACAATACCGCGAGTGCATCTTCGGCTCCTGTTCTCTTCAGATCCAAAAAAAAAAAAAAAAGGAAAAAGACACGTCATCGTCGATTGTGCTGTATATGCTTTCTCGCTGGTCTAAATTCCGAAAGCAGATCCGAGATGCTCGTTCATTGTTGATCAGCAGAGACTGGACTTCCCCTGTTGACACCCGATGTTAATAAGCGTTTTACTATATACGACGACACGTATGCGCGCTTTTGTGCAAAAACATAAGGTTTCATTTTTTTTTTTTGTGTTTGTGTTGTGTGGTCGGTTTTTACAACTGGCGAAGTGGATCCAACAACATCACAAATGACAAGTCCATCATCACATCATGGACGCGTGGTGGAGCGGCCGACGCATGTGGCCGTCTTCGATGTGTCCCATGGAGCATATATCTCCCAAGACATTTCCAAACTCATTTTTCCAGTCGTGCTGGCTCTGTGAGTGCGACATGGACCAGTCTTGCGTCTGTCTTGCAGTCTGAACCCTTTCCTGCGTGAAAGGAACGTCGGATCCTTGACGATCCATGTTGCCGAAATCCCGTTCGCGGTTCATTCTTTTTTGATTATCTGTGGAAGCTGCTGTTGTTTAGCGTTGTGGTTTAAAGTGAACACAAAAGCAGAAAAGAAAGAAGAAGAAAAAAAAGTTTCTTGTCGCGAGTATAAAAGAAAAGAAAGTGACAACACTGTTGAAGAAAGAAAACAAACTACTATACAAAAAGTACGGCAAGTTGCAGTTACCGCAGTTCAACAAGCACAACACCAGTTCGCACAAAACCCCCCAATAAAAACAAACGTAGCACTCCGAAAGAAGAGAAATGCACAAATTACCCGCGTGGGAGTTCCAGCAGCCGCTGTTTCGGATCTGCAGCAATTATGCGGTATGACTGCTCGGGAAGACGTGCGCCAGCCCGGACACAGTCGGTGATCCAGCGCGGATTCACGACCATCGGGCTTTGCACTGCGTTTCTCGGAGCGCTCGTCAAGGACTTTCGAGCTCTGTCTTCCTTGGAACTTGCCAAGTTGGTGGCAAATATATGTGTAGTCGAGCGTTTCAGAGGATACAAGACCACAGAGCCTCCGTGGACTTGAAAAATCTTCTGCAAATGATACAAACTCAGCTCCGTACTGATTGTTCCACCGTCGAAGTATCCCACAATCCCTTCAAACAGCAGCTTCTGAGGTGCATGTTCATCTCCTCGCTCTGGCTCTTGTTTTTCTGGAACGGAGGAGTCCTCGAGACGAGAAGCAGTGCCATGCGGTCGAATGAGGTTTCCGTAAAGCTCGGTATCGGGTCTCTGGTTTTCGAGTTTTGCATGACGATGCTGGAAGTATCGCGTTCCACGTGCGCCCCTGGACTCTGCAGATGCAGAGGGTCCATGCTGAAAGGCTATCCCTCCCAGGAATGGATGCTGGATTTCAGCGATGGACGCAGACGAACTTGCTGCTGTTTTCGATCTCTTTGCGGACGGGAGGCCGCTTGCGCCAGAGCAGCTGCCGTTGCCTCGGGCCGATTTTTGTATCGTTTGACAATAGCGGTTTTGCGGCCCAAGCGCAGAGAACGTGCTTGCGGTCTTTTGCATGCGGTTTTGTTCCGTGGACACGACCTGCGTCAGCACTGTGAATTCTTCATTGGCATCGGCGGCGTTGTCGTCGTCGTTGTTATTGTTGTTGTCTCTGGGGGAGTGTCTGCCGCTCATTCAGCGTGTTCAGTGCGGAGATCCCTTTCGCGGAGGACGGGAGGAGGAAAGGGGACGCAAGGTCTGGTGCCGAGTCGCGCAGAAACAAAACCAAAACATATTAAAGCAGAATCAAGCAAGAACAAACCAGAAATTTGTCATTGCCGCCGAACGCTGATCTGGCGGGAGCAAGAAGGAGCACATCAAAATTCAGAGATGGGGAATGACAGGTCCTAAAAGCATTCTGTCCAGTGTCACTGTCCTCTGCACTGACGTCTTTTCTTTTCTTGGCATTTGGGTCCTTGGTTGGTGATGCGAAAAAAGCGGCAGTTTTCTGAAGGTTAGCGGGCTGACAAGGCACTGCAACAGTTGGCTAGCGGCCGCTAGCGGTGGCAGGTAATCATCAAACTACTGCACCTATTTGAAGTGATCGCACAAAGAAATCTTTATTATTGGTCACAAAGACGATTTCGAATTGAAGGGCATCAATTGGAGTCGTCGATTTCCGAGGAAACTTGCGAATGTGAGGAGCGAACAGCTATGTTTGCTGGTGCTCCATCCATTTCCTCGAGAGCCATATACGCTTTTTTGTGTCAGACAGAGCCGCATCCGGAATGCAGCTCTCGTAATTACCTCGGATTAGCAACATGTTGCTAAACGGTTCGTGGAAGTCGTCGTCGGCGCCTGTCAGAGATACATTGCCCAGAGACCGAAAAGACTCGACTTCCACTATCTTACTCTTTTTTGATATTCCAGCAAGTCTCTCGCTGCTTTGTTGCTGCGATTGAAAAATTCAATGAGCTTCTTTGCTCTGTCGACGATCTGCTGCAAAATTGGGTTGTCAAATGCTCCCTGGACTGCCAGCTGCAGTGTGTGAATGAAGCAGCGAGAGTGTGGCAGTCCTGCGTTGACTATTGCATTCACCTGAACATCGGCATTGTCTGAAGTCACAGAAACAACTTGCTCCTTTGTAATACCGTATTCTGACAAACACTGATCCAGCGAAGTGGTCAGAACATCAGTCGATTCCGATGAGGACATGCATTTAAGCAGCAGCGAAACCATTCGAAACTTTTTTCATCAATGAAGTGTCCGGTCGCGGCAACGTAATGATGCCCACTCTTTGAGGGCCATCCATCAGTCGTGAGTGCCACTCCGAAAGCTCCAAGAAAGCGCGATTGAGTGGCTCCCTTGACTTGGGTCGCAAGGTGCGGAGTCAATTTTTCTGTTAAAGTCTTTCGATCTGGAAATTTGAATTTGGGCTCCAGTTTCCTTACAAAATTCTGAAATCCCACGTCCTTGACGGGAGAAAGTGGTTGCAGATCACGACAAACCAGAAATGTTAGGGCTTCGTTCAGTTCTCTTTGCCGAGCTGGAGGGAGTGGTTTCCAGATAGTATCGAGGCTTAAAGAACTTTCTGATTTCTGGTTCCCATCAAGAAAGTCGGAAACATGGCAATTTTCCAAATGATCTTGCAACTTTTCTGTGCTCGGCTTTGAGAACGAATACTTTCTTGGAGCTTCTTGTAAGCGGAATACACACAAAGCACAATGCACGTCGTCCATTTCTTTTCCACGAAAGACCAATTCCTCATCGCTTGACGGAGTTACACCAAAAATCTCCACACAAACGACGCGCGGCCTGCAGTATCAACTGGGATCAACGGATACTTTGGATGATAACGCACGACTGGCAAGTCCCAGCTAAACGCCTCCGCTCGTCGCTGTTCAGGGGAGCGAGATTTACACAACTTACTCGCTTCAGCCTTGAGTTCACAAATGGTTGGCTTTGACATTGTACCGTAGTGTCAGCAAGATTGCATGTGAAAAAGTTAAAACGATGTCCAAAAGAAAGTATAAACGGAGTGAAGAAAGTCAAAATTTGACCGCAGTTGGCGCCAGCGAAGAGCGGGAAAACTACAGTCAGTGAGATTGTTTTTCGCCAGCGGTGACGAATTCCGCAGCCGTCTTCAATGGCAGGTTTCCGCTGTCGTACCCCCGCTAGCCGCAACACTAGCATGCAATGTTGCACACAACCCTCGTCGCAACACTATCCTTTGTTGCACGACGCCTTTGGCGACTTGACCTTTGTGGAAAACACTTTGGCTTGCACAGTTCGCCAAAGCCTCTCCCCCTTCTTTTCAATATTTTTTCTTCTCGATTTCCTCTCGTCGTTCTTTGTTCAGACAGTTTTCTTGATTTTCTTTACAAATTTTATTTTAAAAAAAATAATATTGTCGATTGGCTTATCTCGTGAAATGCAGCGTCGAGAATACGATAGCCACCCAGACGACCACCGTCGTCCGCCACGTGACGACCGTGACTATGACCGTCCTCGAGGTCCACCCAGAGATGACCGCGATTATGATCGTCCACGTGGTCCTCCGCGTGACGACCGCGACTATGACCGCCGCAATGAACGCGACTATGACCGTCCTCGAGGTCCACCCAGAGATGACCGCGATTATGATCGTCCACGTGGTCCTCCGCGTGACGACCGTGACTATGACCGCCGCAATGACCGCGACTATGACCGTCCTCGAGGTCCACCCAGAGATGACCGCGACTATGACCGTCCTCGAGGTCCACCCAGAGATGACCGCGATTATGATCGTCCTCGAGGTCCTCCACGAGATGACCGCGACTATGACCGCCGCACTGACCGTGATTATGACCGTCCTCGAGGCCCACCCAGAGATGACCGCGACTATGACCGTCCTCGAGGCCCGCCAAGAGATGGTGACAGACGTGATTTCGGTGGCCGAGGCAGTGGGCGTGACTTCCAGCGCCAAGATCGCGGTGGATTCAACCGAGGCGGTCCTGCTTCCGCTGGCGGACTTGAGCGATTCACTCCGGATGAAACTTGCATGATTTCCCAGGGTCCCGTGGACGTGGTTACCAACTTCTTCAAGGTTGTCATCAAGAAAGGAAAGATCTTGCGATACGACATCATGTTCTTCATTCCTGCGGATCCCGAGCGTGACAGACCAAACGCTGTTCCAATCGAGACCCTGTCCAAGGGCAAGACCGCAGCGCTGTTTGAGAAGCTCCGACACCAGCATGCTGCTGTTCTTGGTTTCTGTGCTTTTGACGGTTCTCGTCAAATCTACACCACTCGTGAGCTTCCAGAGGTCTTGACGGTTGACATTACTGAACGAAGGAAGATCGACCTCCAGTTTACCAAGGTTTCCGAGCTCAGCTTCAACTCGGACACCATTCCGGGCGAGTTCGCTGGAGATCTTCATACCGCTTTGGAGCTTTTTGTTCGCAAACTTGTGGTGGATTCCGACGAATCCGGGAAATGGGAAACCAAGCGGTCCGCCATGTTGCGTATGGCGGATCGTCACCGCTTCGATGGGACCGACATCGTTCGTATCCCGGCATTTGTTCACAGATTTTTATTCCGCGATGCGGGTGTGTTTTTCAATGTCGATTATCGATTCTTTTTCAGTTTCCAGGGAGCAACTTTGGCAGACTGTTTGCTGTATTACGCAAAGTCTTTGGGGGCACGCGTCAATGTCTCTCCGCCTCTTGATTCCGAAGCTGCAAAGGCAGCATACGAGACCGGCTCAGTGGACCGCCAGCGGATTGACGCTCTCGCAGAGATCTTCCGCAACTCCCACGAAAACAAGCGTTTGATTGATGTGCTGATCAAGGGTTTTAAGAATTTTTTGATCATGCCACGTCATTCGAGCGGAAAAGGAAAGGCTGCGGCGCCGGTCCGCATCCACGGGATCGCGCTTCGTGAGACTGCCAGGAGCAAGAAATTCGAACTTCGCACTCGGGGCGCGGAAAATGAGCCTGGCCGAATCCTGTCTGTGGAGGAGTACTTCTCTGAAAAATACGACAGAAAGTTGCTCCATGCGGATGTTCTCCCTCTCGTCGCTTTCAAAATGGATTCGCAAGGAGGAAAGCGACGCAAGGGTGGCGAAAGCCGAAGCGGAAGGACGGATGGCGGCTACCAATACCTGCCCATTGAAGTTTGTTTTGTTCTCGGCGGATCGTACGCGCGTCCTTTGGCTGGCGGAGATCGTGAGTTGATGACGCGTGCTTCCTCCGTTCCCGTCTCCGAACGTCTCAAGAAGATTTTCCAGCACGTGAATCTCTTGCAAACATTTGATGTTGATGGTGGTGCTGTCCAATTGGATATTCAGAAGACACCCGTCCAAGTTCAGGGCCGAGTTCTTCCAGCTCCGACAGTGCTGTACAACACAACAGTGCAGCCGCGAAATGGAGAGTGGCGTTTGCAAGGCGTTCCTTTCTTCAAGCCTCTTCGAGATGATCTTGATCTGCTGATAATGATGCCCGATGACCTTGAGCGTGATCATCGCCGTCCAATTGATACGCTCAATGATGTTGCTCGAGAGCGACGCATGTTGTTTAAGCGCACCATTGCAGAATTTTATTCGAAGAATGACACTCATGGCGAGTGTATTGTTGAGAAGTTGCGTGCGTTTGCTGCAAGAGGCCATTTGAATCCATCGAGTACAGTTGCGCTTATTGTTGTTCCCAAGCGCGACACGCAGCGATACAACTCTGTGAAGGCTCTTTGCGATGTTGAGCTTGGGCTTGCGACACAGTTGATTACGGCAGAGCGTTTCCGAATGTGCAAAGCAGCCATTTTCGCCAACGTGCTGGCAGCAATCAACGTCAAGGCACCAGCCCTTCGCGCCGATGGGATGGGCGAGAATCAGTATGTCGACGATGCGTTGATCACGAGCGATACTTGTTTTGTTGGAATAGACGTGTATCATTCGGCCGTTGGTCAAAGCAGACGATCGGAAGCAGGATTTTCTGCATCGATTAATGCCCACTCTTCGCAGTACTACTCCACCCACCGATCGCAAACAGCTCGCACGGAGTTTGTGGCCTCGATCAATGACATGATGTACGAGTTCCTTGAAGCGGCACATGGAAGACTTGGCGTGAAGCCATTCTCGCGGTTTGTCATTATTCGCGATGGTCTGTCGGACTCTCAGTTTGGAATGGGTCTTGATGAACTTCAAAAGATGCGTGAGACCGTGCAATCTTTCTACGACGCACTTCATGCAAAGGATGGAGGTGCTGGCGCCGCGAAGCCGTGCGAGTTCGTTCTCATGATTGCACAGAAGCGTAATCCCGCCCGCTTTGCAGTCTATGAGAACAACAAGTACAAGAACTGCCCTCCAGGAACTGTTGTCGACAAGGATATCGTTGAGTCCTCCCGTGCGTTCTATCTCGTCTCTTACAATGCTCTTCATAATTCTCCTCGACCGACGTACTTTGTTGTGCTTGTGAACGAAGCCAACATTGGAATACAGGATCTGCAGCGAGTTGCATACAAGCTATCGCATTTACATCCCGGGTGTTCGCGTGCAGTGAAGCTTCCCATGCCGCTGTACAACGCGCACAAGATTGCCAATCGTGTCGGAGGCATTTACACCCCCGGCCGCGAAGACCTGCACGACGATACCCGCTCCGAGAGTTCAATGACGTCAACCGACACTGCCGATTCTGTGTTCGGGGTTGCGGAGCAGTTGAAGCACACTGGCTTCTTCCTGTGAGGCAGTGGCGACAAGAGACAGAGAACCGAATCACAGAGATGAGAAAGTCTGCTGTGCGACGCTATGTTCCTCTACATGTTCTCGTTGTTGTCGTGTCTCTTCATTCATTCATTTATTTGGTCACCCGATGGTCTTCGTGATATGTGTCTAGATGCCCTTGCATCTGTTTACTTTTCCCTTCATTCTGGGGCGTTGTTGCACCTCCTTTGGATTTTTGGTGTAAAAAAAAAGCTTGATCATGTAGCATCAACTCCGTAGTCTCAAAACCGCAACAAAGGTCAAAATCATTCTTGCCTGCTGTTCCTCTTTTCCTCCAACAATTTATTATGATTACGATTCTGTTATTTTAAAAAAATAAAAATAAAATAATAAATAGTAATTATTATTCTTAATATTGGCTTTTTGCTACCGTTGTTATTGTGGTGTTGCTAGGATATTGTAGGATGTCTGATTCTCTGTGTGTGTCGACGATTCGCTGCTTGTCAGCCGATATGGTGGATGCAGCCAACTCCGGGCATCCCGGTATGCCTCTCGGCATGGCTCCTGCGGCGCATGTCTTGTTCTCTCGCGGCCACATTTCGTTCGATGCTTCGAATCCGGGGTATCTCAACAGGGACCGGTTTGTGCTTTCAAACGGACACGGCTGTGCGCTTTTGTACTCCATGCTTCACTTGTGTGGGTACAACGTGACGATGGAGGACCTGAAGAAGTTCCGTCAGCTGGACTCAAAAACTCCTGGACATCCAGAGTGTTTTGATACCCCGGGTGTCGAGGTCACCACTGGTCCTCTTGGACAGGGTATTGGAAATGCTGTTGGGATTGCGGCAGCAGCAGAGAATTTGGGTGCCCGTTTCAAGCTTGCGTCCGGAAAACCCCTTGTCGATCACTATACGTATGTGTTTTGCGGAGACGGGTGCTTGATGGAGGGTGTCGCCCTCGAAGCGATCTCTCTTGCTGGGCACTTGGGGTTGGGAAAGTTGATCATCTTGTACGATGACAATGGGATCACGATTGATGGATCAACCAAGCTGTCCTTCACCGAGGACGTGCGCAAGCGAGCAGAAGCGTGCGGCTGGCACACTTCTGTTGTTATGAACGGGGACGAGGATTTGGATGCTATTCATAACGCGATTGTGGAAGCAAAGAATGTTTCTGGAAAGCCTTCTCTTATTTCCCTCAAGACGACGATCGGATATGCCTCGCCTCTTGCCGGCCAGCACAAGGTCCATGGAGCTCCGCTCGGAAAGGACAACACGAAGAAATTGAAGAAGACTCTTGGTTTCGATGAAGAAAAGTCTTTCGTCGTTCCAGAGGAGGTTTATGCAGCTTACCGCAAAGTTGCAGAAGCTGGAAAACAGCGAGCTGCAGAGTGGCAGGCGGAGGTACAGAGGACGCTGGATGCGAATTCAGACGGCCTTCAGGATCTGCGGTCCATTCTGAATCCAAATTGGGAAGCATTGACGAAGCAGGTCGAGGCTGCACTTCCCAAATGGTCAACGAATGACAAGCCCGTGGCGACTCGAAAGGCTTCTGAGCGCTGTTTGGAATGCATTATGCCGTGCCTGCCGCAAATGGTTGGTGGTTCTGCGGATCTGACGCCTTCCAACTTGACGTTTGTTCCTGGTGCAAAGGATTTCCAAAAGGAATCGTATGATGGCCGTTACTTCCGCTTTGGAGTTCGTGAACATGCCATGGCTGCGTTTGCCAATGGCGTGTCTGCGTACGGAAACAACACACTGATTCCGTACGTGGGAACGTTTCTTAACTTTATCGGGTATGCTCTTGGGTCCGTTCGACTCTCGGCACTGTCCCATCATCATGTTGTGTACGTTGCAACCCACGATTCCATTGGTCTGGGCGAGGATGGTCCGACGCATCAGCCAATCGAAATCGTTGCTGCCCTTCGTGCCACTCCGAACATGTTGATGTTCCGTCCTGCAGATGCCAACGAGACCGCGGGTTCCTACTTCCAGGCTGTTATGGTCAACCAGCACTATCCATCCGTATTGGCACTCTCTCGTCAGGAAGTGCCAATTCTTGAGGGATCGTCTGCTGGAAAAGTTGCTCTTGGTGCGTACGTTTTGAACACATTTGGTGGCGCCGCGGATGCAAAGCCCACCGTGATTTTGGCAGGAACGGGAACAGAGGTCTCGCTTTGCGTTGACGCTGCAAAAGCGCTTGCTTCAGAAGGTTTTGTTGTTCGTGTTGTTTCAATGCCTTCGTGGGAGTTGTTCGAGCGACAGTCTCTCGAGTATCGTGGATCTGTTTTCCTTGCCGGCGTGCCTGTCGTTGCTTGCGAAGCTCTTTCCACCTTTGGCTGGTCCAAGTATTCTCATGCCCAGGTTGGCATGGTCACTTTCGGAGCATCTGGTCCGTTCAAGGACGTCTACAAGAAATTCGGAATCACGGCAGAGAATGTTGCTGCAAAGGCACGTCGTGTTGTGGAAGTCTACAAGACGACTGCCCCAGTGTTGGTTCACGCAGACCTGTGAGACCATCTCGTCCGTTCTCTCGCTCGTTTCCAATTTCCTACCGTTGCACCTCAATGAAAAGATTTGAACTGTTTTTAAACGCAAATACAAAAGAAGAAAAGGGAATAGCCACTCCACCACACTCTACTCGGCACACCACACACACCCCCCCCGCACAAGCCTTCTTCCTTTCACAGTCAGAATAAGGCATTCCAAAACAACAGGCTCGCAAAAGCTTTTACAAAAATACTAATAATATAATAGAAAGAAAACAGAAGACAGAAAACAAAACCAAACCAAAAAAAAAAAAAAAAAGAAGAAACGGATGCATTTGCACTATCGAGATTGATACGTAATGGGCAGTGGGGACCGATAGCCGCCGTCGGTCAACATGGGCGCACGATGCAACCGAGGTCGGTCCAACCGATCATCGAATCCACCATCGCTGGAGTTCGATGCGTTGTCGTCGCCCAGTTCCAATCGTTGAATTGTCGAAACGAGAACTTCATCATCTGCAATGCGCTCTAGCCCGTCTTCCAACTTCATTTCAATAAACTGCAGAGTAGATCGCATTTGATCCACATGCGTGTCCATGTCTTGAATGAAAGCCAAAAGATCCGGATTTTCCGGGGACTCTTGGAGTTTCACTTTCGCATCTTTTGACGCAACACCGTAAATGCCGTATGTCACTGCAAATGCACGGCGAATCCAAGGACTTGCCCGGTCTGGGTCGTTCAACTCGGCAAGAAACACCGCCAAATCAGAATACACTTCACTGGTCTGTGGATGGAAAAACCCTAAATTCTTCTCCACAAACCGAACACCCCTGCTCAGCATGTAGAACTGAATACACACGGAAACGAGCTCCTCGTCC
Organism: Andalucia godoyi; assembly: GCA_009859145.1. Taxonomy (NCBI): domain Eukaryota; class Jakobea; order Jakobida; family Andaluciidae; genus Andalucia; species Andalucia godoyi. The sequence continues at coordinate 320,944 of VRVR01000010.1, forward strand.
GAATGCTCACGAACCAACATTGGATCTGGAGGAGGGTCCTTGCACAGACGGGCAAGCGAAATAATACAAATAGCCTTTTCCAACAGAGACAACTGCCAGTTTGCAGACAATGCTGCTTGCGCACTCAAAGCATCCAACGTCTGCTTCTGCGGAGCTTGCAAGGAGGACGTTTGCAAAACTTGGTTCTTCTCACCAACAGACTCCACCGAGGTTGCGCTCGCCCGTCCAAAAACGGCACCGCTGCGTTCTGAGAACTGCAAAGCGCGCTGGAAACAATATACCGCTTCTTCAGAGAGCTGGTCCTTTGGAATGAAGGCACAGCGATTCCAACGAGAATACTCGGGACGACCAGCCTCTGCATGCCTGGACATGAAATGCTCTCCAGATCGAAGATACACCAAGACCTCGACGTCATGGCCAATGTTACCAGGCGGAGCTTCCCGGCATTCCGTCATTACTTGGCGGAACATGGTTGATGCTCGTTCTCTCTCTGGACCCCCCGTCAAGTGCCACTGACTTCTGGTGCCTTGGGAATCAAGATCCAAACACTCCTGGAGGGATCGGAGCACCGATATCTCTTTTTCATTAAGAGGATTCGCGGAGCGCCGAAGTTGAATGATCTTCGCGCTGTCACTGGGAAGCGTTGCCAGCGGAAGACTCGATTTCGTCTTCTGAATCATGATGTCAAACGACGTGATTGCGAAATCGTCAATAGAAAACGGAGTCTCTTGGGAAAAATCTACATCGCTGTCCTCCATGAACTCGTCCTTGAACAACACACCGCCGAGTTTGGATAAAATGCACAAAACAACGGAAAACAGGTGCATTTGCTCAAGGGAGGTGCGCTGGATGACTGGGGACTCAGAGGGAAACTTCTTCAACGCCAAGTCCTGGATGTATTTCCACACATTGATGGAACTCTGGGAAGGAACGCCGCAGAACACGTCGTTGAGATACTTGACAACCAGCGTGGCGATGACTTGGCGCGCATGATTCGGACCATTGTTAAATATGGCCTCCGGGTTATTGAGGTCGAAAATTACAGAAAGCGCATCTCGAATCAACGTTCGAATGGTCCGAGCAAAAATTTCCTGCATCACTAATTGTCGATGATGAGCAAACTGCAGACGATTCACAATCACACCAAGGAACCGCATGTTGATGCCGCGCGAATGCATGGCCAATGAAAGCTCGTCTGACGAACAAGGATTCACAATGTGCAAGTTCATTTCCTCCACAAACCTAGGAATGACAACTTTCTTCAAGTGTTCGTAGGCTTGGCCGACAGTCTTCGGCGTCACATACAGCCGTGGATACGGTGGATCAATCAAAACTTCCTGATCATCCAGCGGCAAATCTCGTTGAGAGATCTTTCGATACACTGTCACACCGTGAATCGACAGCGGTTCATAGCCTTCCACCAACTGCGTTTCGTCGCGGTATGCACCGAGAAATTCGGGTCTCAAGAACAAGCCAGCAGCCGGAGACGGCCACAGTGCTGCGGCATCAATCAAATGGTACTTTGGACTATCTGCTTTGCCCGTGCTCATGATTCGACTTGCAGAAGGAATCGACAAATGATAGTCTCTTCCAGTCAGGGCTTCGCGTTCGGCGAAGCACTGGCTTTGCCAGCCGAGCACGCGTCCCACGCGATCCGCAAGATCCAGTCCGCGGGACGTGGTCTGTATTTCAAGCTCGTTCGTTGTCAAGCCGTGGAGCAACTGCGCATTCATCGGATCGTACAAGAAAGAACAAACGAATCGCTGTCCACAGCAGTCCACAATGCACACGTCGGCGATGTCGACAACTGGATTCGCACTGTTCATTGCGTGTCGAAGAGTTTGAATCGCACGCACTTCAGCAGCAGCCGTTCTGAAGGCCATGTCTCCGTCTCCTCCACCGATCTTCCAGTGCGCAGCAAGGCGGAACACAACGTTGCGGTGAAGATAAACTTCACCGCCTCGACCGAACGCAGATCGAGCCTGAAATGCGACGGGCTTCGGAATCGTGCGATCCACAACAATCGCACGAGCACCTTCCCGGGCAATCAGCAAAAGCTGTTCGTGCTTGGACACCGATTGGTATGGCACCGCCGGATCTGGCTTGGGAAGCGTGACGATGTGAGGATTTCTGGGAATGAAATCAGGGGGGTTCAAAGGCATTCCAAGGGCGTAGAAGTGGAAAATGGGTGAAAAATGATCCGGTAAAACGAGCGCATCGTCTGTCAGCAATTTTCCATTTGCACCAAACACTCGCTGCTGATTCACTCCATAGCCAAAATCATTTGCTATCTGGATCTTGAGTGTCAGCACGGTGCACTCGTCCTTCGGAAGATGGAATCGGTACAGCACTTCTGATGCATCTCGTGGCACTGCTGCCTGCGAAAACTCCGCATCATTCATGAAAACCTGAGCAGGTTGGAATGCCACAAAGATGGATGTCAATTCCGGATTGACCGCGTCAGCCTCGTCTCGCAATCGCGCTTCCTCAAGCAACGCCCGGCGCTTCTTCTCAACAGCCATTCGCTCAGCATTACGATCCAGCGCTTCTCTGCGGATCGAATACTCGATATCCCGTTCCCATCGCTCTCTGGCACGTGTGGAGACTTCAATCTCAAATCCGGCATCCATGTATTTGCGCTCGGCAGCGGAAACGGTCGGTTGCGGAGCACTGTCCTCTTCAAATGGTTCCGGTTCCGGTTCCGGTTGTGGTTGTGGTTGCGATTCCGGCGTCGGCTTAGACTGCGGTTGCGGTTGCGAAGCGGATTCTGCCGCAATTGCAGCCTGGGAAGTCGGTTCAGAAGTTGGCTGCGCAGCTGGAGCACACTGCGGGGTTGAAGCTGGCTCGGGGATTGGTTCAGTTGCCTGTGCTGACGTTGTACTGGAGGACGCGACTTTTGCATCATTATCATTTCTATCAACTGCCGCCGTGTTTGAGCTCGCGGTTGCACCAGCATTTGCATTCGACGACGCCACACCAGGTCCCGAGACCTCACTTTTCACGTCCACGTCCTGGTCCTTGTTACTGTTATTGCTGCAGGAAATTTCCTCGTGCGTCTCCGGTTGCTTCTTTTCGGGTCCATTTTCCCTCACTTCATCGGCAGGTGCCGATGGCTGTGGATCAGAAGGAGGCGCAACGGGCGCAACTTGCGCACCAGAATATGACGCGTTGTTATTGTTATTGTTATTGTTATTGTTATTGTTGTTATTATTGTTGCTGCTGCTGGTTGTATCATTCACAGGACTTGAAGAGCCGGAAGGCCCCTTTTGCTGCTGTTGCTGTTGCTGAGCCTTCTGCGATCCATCAGCCGTGGCATTGTCCGCTTGCTGCTGTTGCTGCTCTGCAGCAATCCACTGCTCATCAGGCTGTTCGTTCTGTGCCTTTTTCTTCTTGGACGCACCGCACCCCATCCCTACCTTTCTAAACAGCAAGTACAAACCGCCAAAAACAAAAACAAACTCCCCCTCTCCCGAAAGAAAAATAATTTAATAAAATAACTAATTAAAAAAAAATAATAATAACCAACTGCTACGCTACAAACAAAAGAAGACTAGACTGAAAACCCAACTTGGTTTGAAAAAACAATGTCGGATGCAACAAAGAACAGATCAAAGAAAGAGAATGAAGAAACGGAAACAAAACGAAGAATCCAAGAAGAGCAGGATGCAAAAGGGATCAGCAAACGAACAGCAGAATTTCACGGGTCAGAAATGGATTCAGGTTAGGTTTCGGTGAGAGGTTGGTTGGGACTCTTTGGTGGGGTGGGGAAGGTCGTGTGTGTGTGTGTGTGTGTGGTGTACAGTCGCTGTGGCAGTGCCTTCGAGTAATTGAGGACTTGAGACGTGAGAGTCGAAAGTCGAGAGTTGAGAGTTGAGAGTTGAGACTGCGGATCTTTTCTCTTTCTGTATGAGTGCTTTGTGTGTGTTGTCTGGGTTGGTGTGGAATCCGTACGTGAAAACGGTTCGGGAGGGGAAAATATGCAAACGGCCGGCTTTGGTGCTTTTTGGAGGTTTTGATACGGGGTACAGGGAGGGGATTACGGTTTGCAAAGGTTTCCTTTGGGAGGGGATGAAGATTCACATTAAGGAGGAGGAGGTGGTACTTGTGATCCTGGACTATTTGAAGCATCGGGGGTTCTACCAGGCACTGTCGTCGTTGGAATCCGAGTCCAAGGTGACGCTGGAGACGTACGGCCAGGAACTGTTGTTTCTACGTTCGCTTGTTCTGGAAGGGGCATGGGACGACGTGTGTGCGTTTCTAAGTCCGCTGCAGACCCGCGTGGACTTTGACTACAAGGCGGCGTTGTTTGCGGTCAAGAAGCAGAAGTTCCTCGAGATGCTGTCGTCCGAGAAGCTTTCGCCGGCGGTTGTGGAGCTCGTGGATGGGCTGAAAGAGCTGGAGGATAAGTGCTCGCGAGAAGAGTTCAACTCGCTGTGCTATGTGCTGACTCTCAAAAAGCTGCAGGATCACCCGGACTTCTCGACGTGGACTGTGTACCATGGGCGCGTGGAGACGTTTGAGATGCTGAAGCCGCTGTTTTCTCGCGTCTATGACCACCATGAGAAACAGGCAGAAAAGTCAAATGTGTCAAAGATGGAGCCTGGACGACTGGTCAAGCTGTTCCGTGACGCATTGCTGTTCCAGATCAGTGCTTACGAGGCAGTGGAGAAGAAGAGGAGGGTGACGACGGATGGCGGAGGCTCTGAGCTCGGCGCAAAGAATGGTCCGGTCTATGGCTCATTGCTGCATGATTTCCCCGAAGGAGTGAAAGTCACGGCACTTGATTCCGTGCGCGCGCAGCTCCCCGAGGTCGTTGTGGACACAGATGGCAATGGGAGCCACGACGACAGCAAGGGCATTCGAACAAGAGCATTCAATGCTGCGGTGCATCAATCAGTGCAACTTCCAGCTCGAAATCGACCAGCGCAGCATTCGCAGGCTGCAATGCGCGATTTTCAAGCAGCTGCCTTCCGCGTTGCAGGAAATCCGTCCAGCACGACGGTCGTGGGAAGATCGGTTGCGCAGCCGTTGCCAAAGTCCGCCGATCGGTTGCCACGAAGCGCATCTGCTGGTCGCAGTTCCGCTGTCCAGCAGCAGGGCTCGCAGAATCCTGCCCAGATGCAGCAGGCGACCCGAGGACTTCGACCGCAGTCTGCGCGTCCGGAACCACAGGCTGGCCCAAAGAAGAAGCCTGTTTCGTTTTTTGTGGCTGCAGATGGGGTCCGCAGCAATGACGAGGACGGCAACGACAACTTTATCAAGGACAATGATAACAACGACAATGGGCGAGACATAGAGGATGTGCAGGAGCCGGAATTTGGAGATCTGTACCCTGATCTCTCGTCTCCAACGAGTCAAAGCGGGCAGGGACAAGAAAGGGTGGTAGGGGCGGACGAAGGAGAAGAACAGCGACAACCGTCCATGACACGGTCTTCTTCTGTTTCTTCAGGATCGGCGAGAAGCGTTCCGCGGTTGTCTGACAGCAGTGTCCCATCGTACGCTTCCGAAGCAGTTGGTTCAGATCCATTTGGTCACGAGGAGGAGCAGCAACAATCGCCTGCTTTCGGAGGAAGAGACGCAGGACCAGTTTCAGTTCCTGCACCAGCTCCGGTTTCTTCTAACCGGTCTCTTGTCTTGTCTCGAGGTGACAAGGAATCTGTAGCGCAGGGTTTCCGGCCCATTCAACAGCGGAATTCGGAAGGCCGACGGGGCGGCGAGCCAATGGAATCTATATTGGAAACGACGCCGAAATCCTTCAAGTTTCGTTCTTTTGATTTTCTCCAGGACTCGCAAGCGCTGCGGTCTGTTTCGTTTGCGCCTGCAGGGACCTATCTTGCAGTTGGATCCAACTCCAAGACACTGCGAACGTGCTCCTTTTCTTCGTTGAACACACAATCACAGCAAAACGTACCACTGTCTCCTTTGGCGCTGCTCTCCAGTCTCCATCCGTTACAGATCTTGTGGGAGGCCCACAAGTATCATGCTGGCTCAATCTACTGCACAGCCTTTTCGGACGACGGGATGTTTCTGGCTTCAGGGTCCAATGACCGGCTAGTGAAGGTGTCATGTTTTCACGAACAGCAAGCGGTATCGACAGTCACTCTTCCAGGGCATTCTGGAACCGTTCGGTCCGTTTCATTTGCTTGTGGCCACCCGACGCATCTGTTCTCTGGTGGCGACTGCACTATCAAGTTGTGGGACGTGCAGGCCGAGTCCGTTCTGAAAGAGTGCTCTGTCGCCGCCGCAAGTTCTGAAGACGTGCCTGAAGTTCTATCGGTGTCTCCGCTGCGCAATCCCTTGAATGCACACTGCGTGCTGTCTGGCTCCTCCGACGGGGTCCTTCGGCTTCACGACTTTCGCTCGACGAACCCGTCCGAATGGACCATTGATTTGCAGGGCGGCGAGATCTGGTCATTGTGTGCCGGGTACACTGGGCTGTCTGACGGTCGTGCATTTGCTGGTTTGCGAGACGGGAGAGTTGCAGTCGTGGATTACCGCAGAGGCATCGTGGATTCTTTTCTGGATATGTGCCATCGCGACGAATGCCGGTCTCTCTCGCTCAGTGCGTGTGGCCGCTACCTTGCATCTGCATCCTTTGACAAGTCTATTTGCATCACGGATTTGAGCAGTATGACCGTTGTTTCTCGGATCTTGGATGCTCACCAGGATCGTGTGGTGTCCGTTCAGTTTCATCCGCTGACTTCCGACATCATGGCGTCCACCGCAACGGACCGCAAAGTCACACTGTGGGTCAATGACGCTGCATGAATGCAGGAAACACACACCCCCTCGGCTTCTTACATAAAGACGAGTATTTATTAACATAATACGGCCCCCACCGCTGCCTGTGCTGTGTGACATTCGTTCGATTTCACGGAAGGAGAATCCTTCAAGTTTCCAAAACCACTCGGAAAGCAAGCAGCCGCCAAGCAACCTTTTTTGTTATTTTTATTATGTATATTATGTATATATTATATTAAAACTATTATTACTTACATTTAAATTTATTTCTTCGCATCTCCAACCGAAAACCCATCGATGCTGCTCCACTCCACGCAGGAACTCGCAAGTCGTTAGTTTTTCACCGTTTGCGACGTGCGCGAAGAAGGAAATCCATGGTGCACATTGATTTCAAGGACAGTGTCCTGTATCAGCTGTGGGTGCATCCAATTGTTCTGTTGTTGATCGTGCTGCAGACAGTGTTGTACGTTTTGTCCATCACCAAATATCCCGAGTATCTCGATAGGTTTGCCTTTGTGTACGAAAAGATTGTGAATGTACGGGAATGGTGGAGGCTGGTAACCTGTGCGTTTTTCCACGGATCGTTCCTGCATCTTGCGTTCAACATGTCGTCGTTCTATGCGCTGACTGCATTTGAAGACTCAACAGGCAGCATATGCGCTTTGTTCAGCGGTGTTTCGCCGTCCGACTACTTTTCCTCTTCCGTCTCGGCGTCTCCGATGCTTATGGTCCTTCGCGAAAAGGCTGCCTTTCTCGCAATGATGACCTCGCTGACACTACTCTGCGGAGTTGCGACGTATCTCTTGTATCATTCTGCGATCCACCATACGGACCACCTCGCAGCTGCGAGCTGGATGCCAAAAGCACTTGCCGACCGAATTGCAAGCTGGGACACCAATCGCTACTATTCGCAGCCTGCAGTCGGCTTCTCCTGTGTGCTGTTTGCGCTGCAGACGATCACTGTCTCTTTGTTTCCTCGATCGGTTGTTCCAATGTTTGGATTCTTCAACATTCCCGCTGTCCTCTCCCCCTTTGTTTCTCTCCTTATCATCCAGATCATCGTCCCAAACGCGTCCCTGCTTGGCCACCTCGCCGGCATTCTTGTCGGCTTCCTGTACGGCTTTGGCGTCGTTTTCGGCGGATGCTCGTTCCTCGGCCCTTCTGCGCTGTACATCACCCTGGCCATATCCGCAGCCTCGGTTTCTGCAGTCCACTTTGTGAATCGCAACTCTTGATGAACATCAGTAAATTGAAATGGAAAAAAAACAAAAAAAACAATTATGCTTTTACTCGGATATTGTGCTTTCTCGTAAACTCACCAAGCTCGGCATCGCGTCTCTTGAGCGCCTGTTCCAGCTGCGCGATGAGCTCCGCGATTTGGTCCTTGTTTCCCGAGACGGCCGGCACGACTTCTCCGACGGTACGTTCAAGCAGCACGCCGCCGACCATTCTGTAAGCCTTGCGCGATGCCTCGAGGCCCGTAAGCGAGGACAGCACAAGGTCATGCTCGGCACGGTCCATCTCCAGCTCCTGGATCTTGGAATGCAAGTTCAGGCACTCTTGTCGGAGCGTCTGGAACTGGTTCAGAATCACCTGCTGGTCCTCAGACGACATCGACGAACCCGTCATCGACGCAGATCCACTGGAAGACGCCATCTCGTTCTTATGTCAATCGTACTCAGTCTGCTCCTTTCCCCCCTTCTTTCTAAACGCAAGCTATTCCTCTCCCTCTCTGGTCGTGTCACCCACCTCGTACCACCAAAAGGAGAAAAAAAAAGAATCAAAAAGAAAATATTTAAAAATATAAAATACATTTAGTAGAAAAATTTAAAAAAACAATGTATTAAAAACGACAACCATAATAATCCAAAAGCATGAATGAAAGGGACGAAATTATGAGTGAAAGAGGGGAAAGGAGCGTTTCTCAATGAAAGGCGCGGGAGAAATAGGATTTCTCTCTCTCTCTCTCTCTCTCTTTCCTTTTTTTTACAGCTGTTTGGATCAACGGAGTCGACGAATCTCGACCAAAAGAGGTTTTCCTTTTTGTTGAGACAATGCGAACAAATAGAATCCTTTTTTCTTGATCGGCGAATGTGAGCCCGCAGTCAAATGACAATTTTACATTGAAAAATTAATTAAGTAATTGTTTTCATTTTTTTCCTTTGCGGTTTTCAGCGTTTATGCTTCATTCAATTGATTTTTTAATTTATCTTGTTTGTTCTGTTTCCGGATGATCCAGCAGCTTGGAGAGTGCCAGTCTTTTTTGTTCAGCCATGACTCCGACTTGAACGCCAGTCTGTTTTGTGTGTGCGATGCGGGCTTTCCTCCGTTTGTTCCTCTCACACACTCTACTTCGATTTCCAGCAGCGGCAGTAGCAATAGCAACGACAACGGCAACGGCAATGGTAATGGTGTGTTCCAGGGTGATGGAGATGGAGTGCATTCCGAGTTTGCACAGATGTTTGCATTCCATGATTCGTCATTGTTTTGTGCAGAGTTGGGCGTTGACAGTCTCGTGACGCAAGCTCCACACCATGTCTTTTCAAACTCGCAGTTCTTGAGCATGCTCGCGGCAACGAACGACCTTGCAGACTCTGACACGATGCATCCGTCTTTTCTGGAGGCCAAGCCAGAGCCGCTGAGTTGTCCGCCTGCTGTTCCTGCTGCCGCGATGCAGACTCGGTTTGACGACTGCAAGCTAGAGAGCCAGGCTTGCGAGAGTGCAGCACGAGGTATGCTTCCTTTGCACGTGGAGAGCGCTCCGACGCCGCTTGGCGATGTGGCTGTGCCATCCATGGGGGTTGCACACGTGCCAAGCGGCGTGTTTGGAAAGGCAATGTGGTTTCGTGGATGCAGGATTCTCGTGCGGTGGAAGCACGGATGCGAGAGCAGCAGCTATGTCGGAGATGTGATGCCGGAAGTGCTGGGAAACATGACAAACCGTATCGGCGTGTCTCTGTCGCTGCCGGATGTCGATGCCGATGTCGATGCCGATGCAGATGCAGATGCGCCAATGGAGTTGCTGCACGATGATGACGACACTCGTACCTCTTGTGCCGGGACTCGGGGCGCAGTACTCGCCGTCCATGGTTCGTGGACGTGCCACTTGTATTTGCTGGACGACAAGGACAACTGTTCCGGACTGAATATAATGAAGACCAAGTCTGGTACGCTTGTTACCCGCGGACCAATGTCCATGCTTCTGTCCTCGCCCACGCACCACCACCATCACGATCACCACGATCACCAACAGCAGCAGCCTCGAACGAACTGCACGTTCGAGGCGTTTACCATGCCGTGTGCAACGATTGGAAAGAGAACATCGTTGCAGTTTGCGGTTGTGTTTCGCGATGCTGCGACTGGCGAGGACCTATTTGAGGTCTTCAGCTCTAAGTTCAAGGTGCTTGCTCGCCAGCGCAAGACAATCGAAGAAAAGGAACGCCGCAAGATGGCCGTCTCCAAGCGCAACAACGGCGTTGCCCGTGCGTCGCCTCGCAAGTAGCCCCGCGTCAGCAAGCTGGGGTCTTTGCCAGAAGGGGAGATCTCATACAAAGATTTACATCTCCCCTTCCCAATATGTATTATTGAACATTTGAAGCTCCGCTGGAAAGAAAAGAGAGAGAAAAAACCCACCCGCGAAGCAATTATCATAAACACAACAATGTACCTTTTTCCCCTTTGTGAGTGCGTTTGGCGTCGTTTACTTGCAATCCCGTCTCCAAACAAACAATCAATCATTAAAAAAAATAAAACCCACAGATTGGGGGAGAACGGCGGACAAAAGCGACTTTGAGCACGTGCGGATTTTCATATCAGAACGACTTGTCTGAAAAGGCGCGGACGATGGATCCCGGGCCAGACTTTGCAAGCAGCGCTGCATGAAGCTTTAGGAGCGAGCCTGCATTGGGATGTTTCTCTTCGAAAGCGCGATAGACCATCTTGAGGACCGCGTCGATTTCCGCGGGCGATGCAAGCTGCTCTACGGCCACAGCGTATTCGGATTCCTTCAGCGCTGTAAACACCGGGACTGCGCACTTTGTGTAGAACTGCGCCGCATCCGCACTGGTCTTGGTCTCCACGCTCAGCGAACTCGGAGCGCTCTCGCAAAGAACCTTGAGGGCAGACTTTGGGTTCGAAAGACTCGACTGAATCGCCTTTTCTCTCAGTGATATATACTCGGACCACGATGACATCTCTCTCTCTCTCTCTCTCTCTCTGTGTGTGTGTGTGTGTGTGTGTGTGTGTGTGTGTGTCCTCTCTCTTCTTCTTTCTGTTCTCTCTTTGACTTTCCACTGGCTCGTTGCCGGTGCCTCGGCTTTCCCAAGACGCAATTGTCAAAGCAATTCCTGTCGTCCGCCAACCTCTAGCATCAAGTCCATTGCTGATGGCTTTCGCCTGCTGTACGAACTTTAGGGCGGCAAAAGCAATGCGCCTCGACGCCCGTGCGGCAAACGCCGTTTCCCGACTACAACAGCGGCACTCGTGCATCCATATCCGAATCCTCTTCTTCAAACCAGTTCCTCAGCACACGCAGTGCATATATATAAACCTGGGGACTGGCTCATGCATTCATCATACATTCTTTCTTTCATTCATCCACATTTTGATTTTTATAAATTAAAAAAAAATAATCAATATAATCTGGCTATCCGACACACCGAGATACAAAGATATCCAAGATAATAATACTTTTTTTTGAAAAGAAAAGAAAAGAAAAGAAAGGGAGCAACGAGGAAGATGGCACCGAATGGAAAGCTTGTCGTGCTGCTTGATCAAACGGTGTTTGTGGCTGGAGGTCGATTGAGCGGGGTGGTGCAGCTGCTGACAGAGGACGTGCACACAGCGTCTGCACTAGACATTTACTTTACGGTGTCCGAGTCGCTTACGTTCCAGAGCTCTGCGGTTGCGAAATCGGTGCTTTATACGATCTCTGTGCCGCTGTGGCGCGCGAACAATGAGCGTGGATTTGGGTTTCGAAAGGGAACGCACTCGTTCCCGTTTGCACTTCAGATCCCCGAGGGGCTTCCGCCGTCGTTTGATGATGGGAAGAAGTTCCGAGTCGCATACACAATCAATTCCGTGCTGTTTTCAGTGGGTGGAAATGCAAAGCACAATCTGAGTGTGACGCGCGATGCCAATGTTTGTGAGAATCTGCCTGCGAATTTGCAGAATATGGTGAATATCCCGTCGACTGCAGAGGGAAAGAAGAAGCTGCTGTTTGGAGGAGACAAGGATCTGCAAATGACGATCCGGTCGAACAAGTCCATCTATGCGGCGGGAGAGCCCATGTACCTTTGTTTGGACGTCATCAATGAGTCCACGAAGCGCGTTCGGGGGATCAAGACCGAGGTGCGCAGAACGATCACCGAACTTCCGGGACAGCAGGGGCCTGTGAGCGTGTCGGTGTCGTCGCCAAACAGCCATCCGGAAAGAGTAACCAACGTGCAGGTCGTCGCCGGAAAGGCAAAAACAAAAGTCATCTCAAAGGCAGAGTTCTTTTCATTGGACTTTGAATGCCTGCCAAAATCTCACCGACAACTCGTTATCGATGTCCCATCTCCAATCGATGCACGCACAGTTGTGGGCACGAAGCTGTTCTGCGTCGAATGGTCCGTTTATGTCGCGCTGGATACTGCTTGGTCCAAGAATCTTGCTGTCGAAGTCCCCATCAAGATTGCCACGTCCGCCGCGTACAACACCATCTTCTTCCCAACCGTCTCGCAGACCGTTGTCCATTCCGTCGACTCTGTCCCCCAAATACAAACTGGAGATGGCTCAGACGATGAGAGCAGCGTCTACGAAGCCATGCCTGCTCAACCAGTTCCGTATCCCTCGCAGCAGCAATCACCGCAACAGCAACCGGCATCCGTGTACCCTGCCAGTGCGATTACGTATTCTGCGCAGCCTGCCAAGGCGTCCAGCAGCAACATGTGAGGTCATGTCGTTGTTGCAGCTCGCGTTGGACTCGTTGGACTTTTCCATTTTCCTTGTCCTTTTTGCGATGCCACATTTCAGATTTCGGCACCCCGTAAAATCGCAGGTGGTGTTTTTTAAAATTCATTGTTGTTGTTTGCAGCAGGATGATGTTGAGTGAGCATAGTTATTTTTATTATTATTATTTTTCATTTAAAAAATAAAAATAAAAAAAGATTAAATAAGAAGCCATAGGAGGAGATGGGACAGGGGAGTGGTGGATAACAGAAGAAGAGCACCACTACCGAGTGCCAACTTCTCTCTCACAAAACGCTTTTTTCAAGATCAATCAAGCGAGATACGAGGTTTTCTACCGCAGCGACAGCTTCAGAGCGCTCTGCAACCCCATTCTTCAGCGGGGCTAGAGAAGCGACAAGCTCTGTCGACATGACATGGAAATCGTCGAGGGGCAATTCGCCAGACAGAAACCGGCGAACCAGATGGATAAGCGCGGTGAGAATGCTTGCGACGGACGAGGAAGACTCTTCGTAGCTGTACAAAGAATCAACAGAGGAATTGGAATGTTCATTCTTGATCGGCTCTGTCGTCGCACGGAAAGAGGATGCAGAAGAAGGAGTACTAGTCGCTGAAGCTGGGGCCGAGGTGGACGAAGAACCACCAGATGCAGCAGAGCCCGCGGCAGCAGAAGAGGAAGAGGAAGAGGAGGAGGAGGAGGAGGAGGAGGAGGAAGAGGAGGAAGAGGAGGAGTCGGAAAGCAAGTCCTGAGCGGCACTCACCAACAACCCGCGAATCGAAGTTTGCAGATGCAGCGAAGTCGGGCGAGATGGACGAGCCGCAAAGACTTGAAGAGCCTGGACAAGCAGGCGATTGACTCGTTGCAAGTTGAGAATGAGCATCGCAAAGGATTTGCGGAACTCATCCAGAACGGGGAGGCTGGTGCGATTGCATTTTTCCACATAGTCGTTGCATTCGCGAAGCTTGTCAACCATGGCAGCCTTGCGCTCTAAAAGAATTTGGACCAGCAAAACAATGCGTGGATCCACGCATTGCACGGTGCTGGGATTCATCGACGCGACCCCGAGCTGCGCTCCAGTCACTGCCAGAACCTCGAGGATCCCTCGTCGATCAAACACAGACATGGAATTAGGCTGCTGCTGCGATGGAGTTGCCAAAGCGCCCGAAGCAGCCACATACCCCGCCCCGTGTCCGGCGCCATAGACGCTGAAGCCGATCGGGGTGATGAAGGACGGCGCCGACACGCGTGAATGCCGCCACGGAGCAGCAGCCTGTGTCAAATGAAGCGCTTCGTACATCGGAGAAATCGCAAAATCAGGGACGCGCACAAGATGGCCATGATAATCCTCATCGAGACGAACAATGTATTCGGACGGAGCACGAAATCGCGTATCGCGATCATCATCCTTTGCTCGCTCGCGAGGTTGCTGAGGAACCTTCGACACAACCGTTCCGCGAAGCACAAGGCCCGTGACATACTCCGCCACAACGACCAATGTCTGCGCGGGAATTGCAGCCGGGACGGCATGATACTCCAGAACAACTTGGTCGTCGCGACCCCGCAGCGCTTTCGCATCCTGAATTTTGCGAACTACCTTGCGAAACCTCTCCAGCTTGTACATTTCACTCTCAATAAACGCCGGCGAAAATCTTCGAGGACGGCCCATCTGACTTCTCAAGAAACACCACTCTACTTTTGTCAGCTTCTGCCCCGGAGCAATTCCAAGGTCCAGCAAAATCCTAGAGAACTCCTCGTCCGCGAACCAGAAGTCATCGATGCACGAGCCTGAAAACTCGCAGATTGCCCATCGTCGAACGAGCGGATTCTGGAACATCAAGGGATTCGGCAGAGGAATGCCACGTCCAACGTCGGCAGAAGAGTCGTAGACATACCGAGTGCTTTGGAAGGCGTTTCCGTCTTGATCCGAGTCCGATCCTCTGCTCTGCGAAGACCCATCACTAGAGGACAAGGAAGACGAAGGTGTTGACGACGAATGAATCTTGGAAGCAACAGTTTGCGCAGCCTTCCGTACTCTCCTCGGTGTCGTCGAGGATTCTTCCTTGTCTGAGTTGGGAGCATTTGCTGGGAGTGTGTCGCGAATCCACCAAATCTTTCGTTTCGATTTCCTTTCGAGGCCATCCGTGATCGACAGCACATGGTCCATTTCCTTTCGAATCAGAGGAACCTGCCTCAGAAAGCAAACAGTTTCTGGGTCTTCGACCACTTCGTCCTTCTTCGATCGCTTCCGTCCAGCGGATCGTCCGCGTTTTGAAGACGGCGCATCTTCGGAATCTTCCGAGTGCGATGCATTCGATCGTTTCCGACTAGACTTTGTCTCCATCGATTCATGATCTTCAAAACTGCTGGATGAATCGTCGTTCTCCTCGGAGCTCAATCCTTGGACATTCACATTCCCTCTACTGTGATGCTGCACGTGTCGGATCACGTGTCTCTGCCCCCCGCGTCCCCTCGCTTCCTCATTGCCATCCTCATCCTCATTGTCATTATCATTACCTCTCTGACCGTGTCGTTGCTGGATAGAATGCATCGCAGACTTGCGAATCGGCTTCGGAGGCTCAGCCAACAGCAAATTCGACTCCACATATGCATGCAATTTCTCAGCAGTCATCCGCGGTTGCGCGAGCAGCGTCTTCGTCTCCGAGAACAAGTGACGACACTGTTCTGGAGAATGGCTCGTTCCTTCCGCGATCTCCGTCCAATCAATCTCGTCTTCAACCCCGGCAGTCGCATTCACAGACGAAAACATGTGTCGCTTCACAGAACGCAGAAACCTCGACGTGTCCGCAAGTGACCACGGCTGCCCAAATCGACTTCCTCCGTCAGAAACCGATGAAAGCGCCTCTGCCACAGAAAAAATATCCTCTGGATCAATCACAATCTGAGAGCTCAACGAACCATCTTCTACCGGATGGTCATTTCGAGTTCGGCTACGCATCACCTCTGACCTTTCCCCTCTTTTCCCTCCCGCTCAGACGAAAAAGAGGACCAAACAAGCAATGGAGAAAAGATCAAATCCAGTCAAGCAAATAAAGAAAAAGAAGAAATATTGATTATAATGTATAGTGAAATGAAAATATATGAGGAAAAAAAAATTAAAACAAAAGAAAATGAAAAATTAAAATAAAAACGTTTTAATATTGCGTTTTCTCAAAACAAAATATTTTGCAGAGGAATTTCGGTCGATCGAGCAGAATCACAAAGTCGTTAACCAGATCGCTACGGTCGATAACTCAAATAATATACCGTACAAAAGGAGCTATTTTCCGTTTATGGGTTGGGTTCGTTTATGAATTTATGTATTGATTGCTATTATTTTTAAACTTTAATTTATAGAGAGAATGGGAAAATAAGGTCACGAATGGATCAGCGGGGCGTTTGTTCGTGCGTCAGTCGCTGAGCTCAATAGCGGAATCCTCTGACTCTGCAGATGTTTGTTGGTCGTCTTCAGACTGCAATTCCGCGTTGCTTTCCGATGATGAGTACGCAGCATTCTCATCTCTGGGTGAGACACCACCGCCACTGCTGCTGCTGGCGGCCGATTCTTGCTCCACCTCGGATTCTGCTTCCATCTCGGCCTCTTCTTCTTCGACAGCAGTGGCCGCGGCACAAAGATTGATACCGGTGGCGTCCTTGACGTACAATGTGGCCGCGTACCGCGAAAGAACCGGACCCAAAACGGACTGGCGTACTCGAATCTTGGACAAACAGTCAACCGGGATCAGTTCTACGGATCGATCGTACATTTTCTGGAAAATGGCAATGCACGCATCCTGCTCTGGATTTGGCAGCTCCACACCTCGCATCGATTCCAAGGCAAGCGAGAGTCTCTGCACAAGGTTCTCCGCAGAGCGTGCATCTCCAAGACGAGGAAGTTCATCGAAGACGGGGGCGGTTGCAATGACATGGTTCGTCCAGAGCAGTGCAAGAAAATCGACAAAGACGCCGCATGTACTGTCCCAATCGGGAATGCGCAATCGATGTGCCATCAGAGGCTGCAGATGTTCCAACCAGGCTTGCGCATAAAGCTCGTCAAGAAACATGGTCGGCAGCAGCTTTCCAAAACACAGACGATTCGCTTCGGAATACAGCCCAAGTTGCATGAGATCCGTAAACGACATAAAAATATCGCGATCTGCTAAAAGACAGAGAGTCTCATGTCGCCACTTTGCCGCCTGTTCAGCATACGGCATCCTTTTCAAGATGCCCTCGACAAACGAAAGAGAAATGGAAGGCTGGTAGAGGTGGTCCGAAAGCACAATATGCAGCACACGCATTCGAACAACGTCCGAAATCTCGACATCCGGAATCTTCTCGAGAAATTCAAGCAGTTCCAGCGCAACACTTGCTTGAAACATCGCCTGCCCCAAAATGTGCTGTACCTTCTTTGGAATGACGGAGCGGTTCTTGTCTCGAATAGAGACAAAGAGATCAAATACAAGATACACCAAATCTGCTGACGCTTCCTTGTTCACATAAGGAGTGTGCTCGAGTGTCAAGGACCGCCAATTCTTCACGGCAGAATCGTACCACACGGAAGCTGCAAGATGCTGCATCCACGACAGGTTCATCGGATGCTTGTTACGAATCAAGAGCTCGTAAAGAATGCGTTCTTCCGAACCATATAGCAAAAGTTCATCCGATGGTATGGGATCCAGGTCTGCGGGAACATGAACAGGTGTCTGGCAGACGAGAGACGCCAGTATGTAATTTCCTTTCTCCATCAACAAATCAACAGCGTCCTGGATACGGTGTTGAAACACAGCATTCAGAACTGGAGACTTTCCGTCTCCAAATGGAATTCCTGCAACAGCACGCTCCATATACCCGGATGCAAACTGCAGAACCTCCGGAAAATCCTGCTTCGAAAACAAACCATCCAGCAACTCGCGAATCGCAAATGAAGACTTTTCGTTTCCCCGCTTCGACAAAACCTTTTGGAAGGACAAGGAATTGATTCTGTTTCCGTCTGCATAATAAACCACGCCAAAAGGCGAGACATCAGCACTGAACCCGCATGGCTCTTCATGTTCGAGGACGAACGAAGAGCTCGGTCGGGAGATTTTCAGCGGCAACTTTTGACGTGGATTACGAAAAAACTGGATAGCATCACTCGGCTTCATTGCAGGCTCTGGAATCGTGACGCCATCACTGTCCGCTGCAGACGCAGTATCCTCTGGAGGCGTAACAGCATCGTGAGAGACAGTCTTTCCAGACAAAAGATTCGCGTGCAAAGCTCGCAGCCGTACGGCCTCTTGTTCGTCCCCGACATCCTCGACCACAAGATCAATGTTCTGCCGATTGTGTGGCGCGGGTTCTTCTTGTTGAGGCAGTCGCCCTTGTGAAGGAGAATCCTGAAGAGCAGCTTCGACGTCAAAGGCCCATCGAGAAAAGTGATCCACTCGGAATATCCAAGTCTGATCTTCAATGGAGTAGGAAATGAAATGAGCATCCATTCGCTCCGTGTACAACGCAACCTTTCGCTCGAATTCTTTGGGGGGATACCCTTCAGGAGGCGCAAGACCCAGCAGCGTTATGATAGCAGGCTTGTTGAGTTGCTCATTGCATTCTTCAGTCTCGACAGTTACCGACATTTGCTGTATATCAACGCAGACGTCAAGATCAACGTTCCGCAAGTCGACGGGTTCGCAAAATTCGATGCTGCCCACGGACTTGCGACCAATCAGAAACTTCTCGACGTGCGACACTTCATCCTCACTGCACGCAGCGAGCTCGTCAATTCGTGGCACACAATAATATCCCGCCTTCGTAAGACGCGGCACAAACGATGGGGCACGCGGGGATGCTGGGGACTTCAATGTGGTTGATGTGGTCTTGGAAAGACCTGCGGAAATTCGGTCTTCCGAAACATCATCTTTGCTGAAATGCAGGGCGTTTCGGTCATTGTCACTCACATCGCCGTCGTCATCCAGGGAGAAGTCCACAGGGATAGGACGAGGGACAAACCGCGATGGAGTCGCCGACAGTGATGAAACAGACGTATTCACCGCAGGCACATCGGAGGAAGCGGTCCCGTTCAATACATCTGCAGCAGGGACACTGCGAATTGATGACGATAAAATACTAGAGCCCGTGCCGCCAAGTATGGAAGACGTATTCTGAGCTTGTTTTCCGACAGGAGTCCTTTTGATGGATGGTTTGTAAGCGTAGAACAGATCGGAATCAATGGATCGAGCAGCAAGAGTCCCTTTCGCATCCGGGGTTTTCGTAGACGCAAGAACATCAGACTTGCTGGCGTTGGAAAGTGCCTTTTTGATGGAAACAGGTAATGCACCTACCGACGTGAGGTCAACCTCTGCGGACAAAGACGTTCCAGCAACAGACATTGCATTGGGCATGGTACCCGGATAGGAGGCCGACGACGCAAACAGTCCAGTTGACTGCGGTTGATTCGCACCGAAGGTTGACATGTTCAAGGACTGATTCATAGAAGAAGTCCCAGGCATGGACAATCCAAATCCCGTAGATGTAGACGGCCCCATGCTGAATTGTGATGTTGTGCCACCTAAACCGCTGAATCCAGAAGAACCGACGAATCCGCCAGAAGTCGCAGGCAGAGAACCCGGCATCTGCGCACTAGTTGGTACACTGGGAAAAGAACTACCTTGTGCCGGGGGGATTTTAAATCCAAAGGATGATGCATTGAACGCTCCTGGCTGGCTGCTCGTCGCCGACGATCCTGAGAAACCGAAATTAGTAAGCTGAGGTTGAATGCCAGCACCAAATGCCACAGAACCCCCACTTGATGTTGGAACCGCAGGAGCGGCCATCAACCCACCACCACCAAAAATGTTGCCGGTGGCACCTGGTTGTCCAAACGATGTCATCGACTGGCCGGCAGTAGTAGTAGTAGCAGCAGTCGGAAGAGTTGCAGGTCCGGAGCCAAAAGTGCTCAGTGCTCCAGTTCCAAACCCTGTGCTCGCTCCAAAACCGGAAGATGCGAATGCGGGCTGCGAGGCTGCGCCGAATCCTCCTCCGCCGGGCTGTGCTGCAGATCCAGAGGTGGAAAATGGATTGGAAGAAGCGCCGAATCCGGAAGGAGCAGGCTGCGTGTTAAAGGCTGAAATGTTGGTCACCGGCATGACAGCGGAGCGCTGGCCACCGGAGAAAGCACCGGCTCCACCAAATCCGCTAGAGGTTGTTGATACAGCTCCGAATCCAGAGCTGGGCTGAGCCGCACTTGTAAATCCAGAGTTTCCATAGGACGGGTTGTTACCAAAGCCAGAATACCCAAAACCACCTGACGCCGGCTGTGTCCCAAAGCCACCGGACGTGGGTTGCCCGCCAAATGCTCCGGTAGGTTGGGCCGCAAAGCCCGGCCCTGTGAGCGGCTTCGGCCCAGCTGTGGAGCCGAAACCGGAGCCCATGCCAACCTGGGCTCCAAACCCAGAAGACGGAGCACCTCCACTCACTTGCCGAGCATACGTTGAAAGGTGAAGTTCCTCAAAACTGAAGTTTTGATACTGATTATCCGCCGATATCGAATGGAACTTGTGGCGAATTGTACTGGTGGGGCCATCCTGTAGCTGGTAGGGTCCCTTGAACGGAGTTGAGTCAAGCGCCGGGGCACCGCCGGTGCTGAAATATACGTTACTTACTGGCTGGTTGGAGAGTGTAGAAGAGCCAAAGCCCTGCACGGCAGTACTCCCTCCAAAACCAGAAGATTGTCCAATCCCAAAGGCAGGTGCTGCAGAAGCGCCAAACCCTGTATTCGTCCCCTGCTGGCCTCCAAACCCTCCACCAAACCCCGCATTGGCTGCGGGTGCTGGCGCGGCATTCCATGCAGTGGAAGCGGTCGAAAATCCCGTGGGAGCAGGCGTTGCAACAGGCGCAAAACCAACCCTGTTCTGCTGGACACCAAGAGTTCCAAAGCCCGAATTTGCAGCTGCAGCAACAGGCTGTGCTCCGAACCCCGACTGCTGAACACCAAACGTTCCTGGGGCTGCCGGCTGGCTCCCAAATCCTCCTTGCACAGCAGGCTGTGCGCCGAAACCCCCTACTGATGGTGCGGGCGTCGCGCCAAACGCACTCGGGCGGTTCTGCACGTTGCTCCCAAATCCAAATCCAGCACTTTGCTGCTGGCCAAATCCACCTTGCTGATTGAACATTTCAATAATGCCCCGTCGCTGACAGATGAAGCGTTGGAATCACAGTCTGAACGAAGAAGGGGAAAGAAGGATAATCCGCAGAAAAGGAAACGCCAAACACGAACCGGAATTCTTTCACTGCTCGCTGCGAGGTGCTTTTATTGGAACTGCGAGAGGCGAGATAGGTTGGCCGCCCCCGTGTTTCACATTTCAAGTCTCAAGTCTCAAAGAAGTCTTCTCTTGCTACAGTCGTTGGATTTTTTGGATGCATTTTTTTTTTCCTTTGGTTGGTTTTTTCAGTTTGATATTTTTTTAAATTACAAATATAAATTTGAATTTGTTGAATGATTTGAAATTTTCAATTTTAATGTTGAAAAGGGTGATGGCGGAGGAAGGAGAAGTGTCTAAAGATGGTCGAGATGGACATGCTGTACTGAGAGACTTTTGCGAACGGTATGACTTGGAGTACTCGAAGTTTCTGAACATGCCGCCGATTGGGACGCATATCGTGGCGTTTCCGAGCCTGTCGGAGGTTCCGGACGGTTCAGTTGAATCAGTTGGAGCAGGAAAGTTGGACATCAACGGGGAGTCGTTCTTGCCTGTGAATTGGCTGCATCCGTTTCGGGTCTTTTCATCCGTTGTGGACGAGTCGACGTTTCGAGTCTCGCAATCCCCGCTGTACAAAGCCGGACATATCTTGAGTGTGGACGCTGCGAGTATCGCGGCCGTGGTCGCCCTTGGTGTGGACAGCTCCCACTCGGTTCTGGACATGTGCTGCGCACCGGGAGCGAAGCTATCTCTGATTGCGCTTTGTCGTCCCCGTCGACTTGTTGGAATGGACGTGTCGCTGCCTCGGTTGCAGACTTGCCAGAACATTCTGCGAAAGTATGGGATTCGGAAGGAGGTTTGTCTGATGCGGTGCGACGCGAGTGCGGTCTTGCAAAGCACCGTCAAGGACGTTTGGAAGATGCACACTTCTTTACCGCATATTGTGGATGTGGTGGATTCACAGACGTGTGCGAGGATGGTAATCAACAAGAATGCAAGGCGACATGCTCGGAAACGCAGACGGATCGCTGAACCGGGGGAGGTCGACACGGAGGAAAATGATGGCTTTATGTTTGACCGCATCTTGCTGGATGTCGAGTGCTCGCACGACGGCAGCATCCGACATGTCAACAAGTTTGACGAACGGTTTTTGGACCACAGCCATATGAGTCAACTCATTGCAACGCAGCGAAAGAGTATTCGAAAAGCCTGGACGCTCTTGAAGCCCGGTGGCATCATGGTGTACTCTACATGTAGTTTTACAAAATGCCAGAACGAGGACATTGTCGAAGAATTCATCAAAGAAACACCAAGCGCTTCCGTTGACGAAATCCCACAAGCAGAGCATTGGCCCTGCTCGTGCATCGGTGGCAACCTCACTGGATCGCTTCGATTTGATCCATGGGTTTCAAAAACTAGTGGCCTGTACATATCCCGCATCAAGAAGGCGTGCATGTCATGCGAGGATCCTCCGTCATGATTTCCCACGTGATTTCCAACTGCGGGATCGATTGGAATGCGTCGCCAAAAATGTCATGATCACCGTCAAGGTCGCCGTCGTTGTCGGAGACTTGGTGACGTTTTGATGTTTTTGGTGGCGCTGGCAGCGCACTGCGAACCTGTCGGGCTGCAGAAGAATGTAGTAGACACGCAAAATGCTCCCGTCGTTGCCGATACACTTGCGAAATCGCAATTCGCAGCGAGCTTGCAGAGAACAAATGTCGAAGCCAGGTCTTCACAATTGCCAGATCATGAGGATTCGTTAGGTCCAGATCTTCGAATATGAACCACGTGTGCGAGAAACGAAACGAGCCATTTTGCTCGAAGACAGAATCCGAAATCAGCTTTTGCATATTCCTGCGCAAGTCCATGTCTGAGAGAACGTCGTGAAGAATTTGTAGCCGTTCAATCTCGAAGAGGGTGATGTCCGGAATCGCATTGACTATCTCAGTCTGAGATGGCGACCGATTCAGCTTCGTCTTGAGTTGATCTAACTTTGCGGCATACATGCTGAGCGTCTGCAGCAAATCTCCTGCGAACAAGATAGCGCAATCCGTTGGTCCGACAGCGAAATCCGAGGAAATCGAAGAAGGCGAGGGTTTCGGTGAGACGCTGGTTACCACTGCTGGAGCAGAGGCCGGTATCGGGGCCACTCTGACTGGCTTTTGTGGAGAGAAATCAGCACTATCAAGAATGCGACGCTGCTTGCGCTGTTTGACTCCTGGACCTGCTTCCGGCCCATTTGGCATTTCAGACATCATCTCTATGAGTACGGCCAGCTTGGAGTCCATATCCAGTCGGACACGATCTGCAAAGGAAGGATGCGTGAAGTCAGCCGGTTCCGATGCCTGCTTTCTGACATCGCCCTTTGGAATTCCCAAGATCATGTCCAGAGGTGGCACTTCGTGTTCAATCTGGGCCTTTTGGCGAACACGGTGCGAGTAACGATGGTTCACCACACCCCTGTCGTCAATCGACAACATTGACCGCGACATCGACATTGACTGGTGTGGGCCTTGAGAGCGGACGAGCCCCAACTGTGCCTCCAAAACTCGCCGAAGAACGCCCGCTTGTTCGAACCCTAATTCCAGAGTGTTGCATCGTGCCATTTCCAAAAAGCATTTCCGCAGTATCCAAAGACAGCGGACATCGGTGAAATCCGTGCCTGCAATAAAGACATCGACACGAGCAGCGCGCAGCGGCGTCGATCCAGTTGACATCTTCCGACATAGCCGATACGCTGCTGGGAGCATCCAGCTGTTCGAGAACAGCCGATAATGACGTCTGACGAACGACTCCTTCTGTCCCAGCTCCTCTGCGATAATCAAAGCTGGAACCTGGTAGTGGGCAGGCAGCGACAAGCGCTCGCGATAGTGATCGACGGCGGACATGATCAGTCGATGTGCATTGACTGCATGCATGGACCATGCATCGCTGTCGTCCAGAGATGGATTTTGGAGCAGATGCACCTTCAGATCCTCCAGTGCGGACAGCTCTTCCAGAGGTGGGGTGGCATCAAAGGATAACGGAGTCGCTGCAATGCGCACTGCGGATTCCCAATCAAAACAATCAAACATCGACATCAATCTCCAGAGAATCATCAAGCGCTTCACCGGATGCGGAACATCCGATTTGTCGGGCCGCACAAGAATCTGGAGAAACGGATAACTGGAGAGTTTGTATGCCTGCGGTGCATCTCCGTATTTTCCAAACCACTCCATGCATGCACAAGCGTACTCTCGAATCACAGGATCTTTCAACAGCAAATAATGTTCGAGCGCCGATTCCGGAGATATGGCGGATAAAAACATTTTGGATATTACTGTCGCCAAGACCCGTTCCTCACTGTCGTTCTCGACTGCATTGTGGTCCTTTCTCCATTGTTCGAAGTTGGAGCATGTCGGGATTCTCTGGACCAAGAACGCGACAAGATGATGGATCTCGATCATGTTCATATTGGAGACATCGAAGATATCCTGAAAGCGATTCTGATGCAAACAAAACGCTGATTCTCCAAATTTGTTGTCTGCGGATCGCTTTCGATTCGACTCCTGGAGCACATGGGAAGAGACCTTGGAGGGACTGTACGGGACACTAATGACCGGTCTACCTGCAGTAGCATCGATACTTCCTTTGGGTTCCACTTTGGATTCCGGTTGAGAAAGCGCCGCCTCATCTCGCAGCATCTTTTGTTTCTCTGCTGCTTCGCGCTCTACACAGGCCCGGAACGAACGAGAAAGCCATTCCAATTTATCAGACGGAGACGCGTCGTCAAAGGCCGAAGCCGAGCATTGATTGAACTTGTCATACAGATCTTGCAGTAGAACAGCCGATTCGAAAGGGTCCTGCTTCGTGAGGAATGCGAGATGATACGCAGATCGGATTTCGTGCTCAAAGCCGCGGAGTTCCAACATGCAAATGATGCTGTTCAGGTTGTCCAGAGACTCGCATGGCCACGACATCAATCGGCAGATGACGTCATCTATCTGATTTTCCATCGCATTATACTTCATTAAAATGTGGTCTGCAGCAACAGGGCCTGTCGATGGAGACGACATGTCCGATTTCTTCAGCAACACATCGCGCAGCACGTCCAGCATGCTCACAGACGAAAACCTTCCTATCCGCTCAATCTCTTCTCGGCACTCCGCAATCATTTGTGCCCGACAGTCATCGAATTCTGATGCGGCCGCGTTCACTAATGGAACATGTTCCGGGAACAGCCGGTGCGAACGCATAAAGTCATAGGACATGCGCATACCGCGCGCGATTCCAATGATCACATCCAAGTCATCGACATCGGTCAGCGCACCAAGCGTCTGAAACAGGTGAATTAGAAAGCTGTCTGTCGGAACGTGTCCGTCAGCCGCTGGAGCAATGACAAACCGAAGTTTGAATGCTGACAGCTTATGTGGGACTCGGTCGTATTTTCGAGATAATGGGTCGGCGGCTCGTAGAACTTCAGGATTTGCAAACAACTGGAAAGAAATCGAGACGCGCAACAGCCCGATTCGCGACATCTTGCAGAACTGGTCAAGGTCCATATCAACGTTTCGTTCTCGAAAGGACTCAAATAGCTTCTCATACTCGCGATGAACGTCTGTCATCGACAGATCATTCAGAAATGCATAAGCATCCCCCATTCAGAACGCCCAATTCCAAAAATTTCCGCGTGCTGCCTTGCGTAGTTCCCTCCCCAGAAAAGGCAATCGTGAGAATAATACGCACTATACAAAATTACTCCTTGTTTCCAACCTAATACTCCTGTCCGATGATAAAAACAAACCAAAAAATCATACAAAATAAATGCAAAACGCAAAACACGCGCACGATACTTTAGGAAAATGTTGTGTTGGCCGGTTTTACGCTCTAATTGTATTTTACGACGGTAAAATACGTATTTTCCATGTATTTTACATCATTACATCCGGCCCGAAAAACGTATTACAATTATGCGTTTTCCATCGAATGTTAAATGGACCTTCCGCAGCGTATAAATTGCCCGTTCTTGATCGGAAAGCATTCAGCGCAGCGTCAGCAACTCATTGCGTGTGTTTTCTTCGTGATTCCGTTCGAAATTGTGCCTCGTAGAGAACGGGCTCGTTTACTATGAGGCTGCTCGACTACGGTAGGCCGTCCAGAATGGTGGTTCGTTTTCGTCGATTTTTTCTTCTCGACTCCACAGCATTTTTTCGCGTCGACGTCCTTTTGCAGTAGCTGCAGCTTGCACTTTGACAACGAATTCGTTTTTGCAGGCACTCAGTCGAACGCAGACAGATTCTGATACGATGTGTAGTATTTACTTCAACGTTGCAAATGCCGAATTACCTTCTACCACGACTGGAAAAGCAGTCGAAGTCAGGATTTCTCATGGTTCGTAGTCTCGGCATGAGACGGAATTGTAACCAATGAGCTGTCTCCTGCACGGATCCATGAACATCATTCAATGCTTGTCATGCTGTATGATGCATACGCATTGGGTTTGGCCAGGAGGGGCGGCGAAGAACTATCATGGCGACTGACACAAGCATTTTGTACCTCCTAATGATGCGCGGCTGATCTTCAGGTTATCGCAAGTGCGAAAGAACTCTGAAGAAGAAAAGGAAGAGTTTTGGAATCCACATGATGATTTGGAAATGGGAAAGCTTTTGTTGGCGGAAATCATCCGCTCATCATCCAAACAGGCAGCAGCATAATCTGGGGCCGGGCGGTATGCCGTTTGTACGGCGAAACTCTGATGCTCGCGGTTCTGCTGTCGCAAACAGCTCGGAAACTGCACCACTTCGACGGTTCTCCTCAGTTTCCTGTGAAAGGTCGAGAACAGAACACTTCGTTCATTACACTTAGCGTTGACTGAGCGACAGAGAATGTCGGCCCACCACACACCACCTAAGACGATGCAGATAACGATGTTTACGCATTAATTTGTATCAATGCATTGGTTTCGATGACAATATGGTGGGTTTTACGTCATTTTACGTGCATTTTACAGTAAAATACGTATTTTTTACGTACCCCGACTTCCAACCCCCGTAAAAAATAGCCAACACTAGTCGGTGGTTTCTCGAATCTCCACCATTTTGCACGTATTTTGGTTCTTTTTTTTAAAGACTGAAAACAAGAAGAAGAAGAAAAGAAATCAAGGAAAAACAGGATGAGGTGGTGGCTGGTTTGAGATCGTGGGGCGTGTGATCGGATAGAGAAAAGCTGAAAAACGAAGGAGGAAACGTCTTGGAAAGAACAAAGAGACGAACACTCCCGGGTTTTCACACACACACACACACACACACACACACACACACACACACACACACACACACAATACGAGTACCTGCAAGTTGGACGCGTGGTCGTTTTCTGAAATGACAAGGATTGTGGATCCATTCTGGAGGCCGCGCCGGTCGATGAACATTTATTTTCCATTCTCAGTCTCCAAGCGTATTCCACTGCGAGATTGTCTGTCTGTGGATGAATGTGCGTGGGCAATGTGTAGACATGCGAATAACGTGGTTTTTGGATCGAAAGCGGGCTGTATCCATATGGTTTCCCGATCGAAAATGATGGATGGACAGCGGTTGGACGGGTGGTCGGCGCCCGGCATTATGTCCACCAGCCGAGTTGTGCACCGCGGCGGCACGTCGGCAGTTTCCGGGCTTGTGCAGTCTGATCACATCGTGTCGGGTGGTTGGTCGGACGGATCCTGGGCGTTGAGCGACATAGGACAAGCAGGCCTGGAAGTGGTCCGACAGGTGCGCAACATTCATGATGGAGTGATACGCTGTCTTTCTCCTGCTCCGAGAAGCCCGCATACTTTCTTGTCGTGCTCCGAGGACAAGAGAGTCGTCTTGTGGGATGTGCGCATATCGCCGCCGAACCTGGATGTCCTTGGAAGAACGCATCGGCATCCCGTACAAGTTGTGGCATTTGCACCGCCACATGCAAGTCCGTTGTACGACGATCTGATCATGTCTGTTTGTCGCGGCGGCTCGCTGTTGCTGTGGGACTTGCGAAGCACGCGAAAAGCTGTTGTGGAATGTGACTTGCACAACTGCTTTCCGTCCTTAGCATCGCCAGATGTTTATGCAAGCGATTTTGACATGTCGTTCAAGGCAGGGATGGTGGCGCTGCAGATGAGCGATGGGTCCGTTGGGTTTCTCGATTTGATTCCATTGCTTGCCGACGGATTTTGTCGGGATTCCCGCGGTCCTCATTCCGTCCAACCGCGCTGCTTTGCGGTGCATTCACAGGCTGCCAACAATCGGAAATGGAAGTTGGGACACATCCGGTTTTTTGCAGATTCAACACTGGTGGCTACGAGCTCTGAAGACGGCTGCTTACTTGTGTTTGACCCGCTTAGTGGTCGTTTGCGATCCGATATTCAAATCCACGGGAATGCTATTTGGAGCTTTTGCACAGATGAGGATCATCGATGGGACTCCCAGGACCCCCAGGCAGCGCCAACCGACCCCTTTCTTTTATATTCGTGCAGCGAAGATTCGACAATTGCAGCCGTGAATGTCTGTTCTTCTTTTGGAATGTGGGACCATCTCACCGGCTGCACTGCTTCGGAGAGCAATGTGTATGTACTCGATGAATTTGGCGAGTGGACATGCGGGGTCGTTCGCTCAGCAGATTTCGATCGTGGGGTCATGGACATCCAGTTTACAGAGTACGTTGCCGGACAAGACCGTGCTGTCGTCCATCCTTCGTTGGTTCGCCCGCGATCTCGCTGCACATGATTATTTTTTTTTTTTTTTTTTTTTTGGCTTTCGAATCCCTCTCTTTTCTCTTTCAATACGCATCACGTGTCTGTCTGTCCATACTCTGTTTCTTTCATCCCTTAACACAGTTCTGGAGGGGGAAAATGCACTCAAGGTCAATTGTCTTGTCTCGAGGATTGGAAACTACCAGAAGACACTGCTCTTCCAGAATCGCACTGTCGAGGGGCAACAGCTTTCGACTCCGCTCCCAATCTCCATTCTCACCTTTGCATTGTGTTTCCTTCTCTTTTTTCTTTTCTGTACATTTGTCTGTTTGCATCCATTCTTTTTTTTTAATAAAAAATTTAAATAATCCATTAATTATTTGTATAACAATTAATTGCTGCGTGCATTTGTATTTTTAATTTGTTTGTTTGTTTGTTTGTTTTTTTGGAGCTCGAAATGTCGGTGACTGCGGAAGAAGTTCATCAGAAGCTCGATGCGGAGCTCGTGAAGCTGCTGGCGTTTGCGCCTGTGCCTGTGCCTGGTGCGGCGGGATCTGCGGATGTTGATCTTGAGGGAGGATGGTCGTTTGTGAAGGAGCTGGAGGGAGTGAAGATCTATCGGATGAAGCCCGAGGACATGCCAGTGTACTTTATGAAGGGAACGACGGTCATCAATGCGCCGTATGCAAAGGTCACGGGCATGGCATGGGACACTCCGACACGAAAGACCTGGGATGATCTGTACATCGAGTCGCATATCGTGCAAGTGATCGACGACAACACATCGATCGAACACTCTGCGTTTTCGTCCGGTGCACCACTCGTGTCTTCGAGAGACTTTCTTCTTGCAAGACGAAAGGGCACAATCGAGAACGGTGGTGGCTCCTACATTGTCGCGCGGTCCGTCGAGCATCAGGATTGCCCGCCAAACACTGGAAAGCACGTCAGAGGAGAAATTTACTCGTCTGGATTTGTGTTTCGGCCGGCCGCAGACAATGAAAACAAGACTTTTGCAACCTATGTAGTCGCGGTCAATCCAAAGGGCTCCATCCCGGGTTTCGTCGTCAACATGGTTTCCACGAAGCAGCCGACCGCCCTTGGGAAACTGCGCAACGCCGTCGAGAAACAGTAGATCCCATTATCTTTTTCATCGTGGAACCCAAATAAAAAAAGAAAGAGGATCCTCTCCTCCTTTTGTAAGTAGTATTTTGGCACTTACCGGTAAGTGGGTGCACGCGCGATGCATAGTACGTCTTTCACATTGATTCAATACGAAGGGGATTCGGAATTCCAGCACAAACTGCATAGTGCGTGTACGTACGTCGCATTTATATGCATTCTGCACTCGGGTTTCACTTTATTGTTTTTTTAATTTTTAATTTTAAAATTTTTTTATAGAAAATCTTATTATTGCTACATTTACGTTGTGAAAACAATTGGATTCTTTACATTGCTTTTTCGCAGGTCCAAGAACCGAGTTTTTGGTAGGATATTTAAAAAAATGGACGTGACGAAGACGGACTCGTGGGGACGAGAGGGCGCCGTTGAGGACTTTGCGACGGAAGAGATCGTCAAGGACTCGAGGCCAAGGAATTTCAGAAGAGGCGCTGGGCATAGTCGCAACCAACGAGGTTCGTGTAGATACAAGCCCCGCAAGACGCATTCCAACTTCCATCAACCGCCGTCGTACACATGGGACTTTGCATGCGCCAAGGTGTCATCCATCTGGAAATCGGCATTCGCAAAAGAGGAAATTCGAGACTATTTTGCCAGCCACTAGTCAGAGAGCGTTGGTGCATTCTCAACTTTGAATACTACAATGAAATACCCACACCGTTGCCACTTATTGCGATATGATGAAGCAATCTATCGTAAAGGCAGGTATTCTTGCCGGCTGGAGGTATTCTTGCCGATTTTCTTCCAACGTTTCGCTTTTATTTTTCTTACCTATTTTTGCTTGTTTTTCTTTTTTTCAAAATATTAACGAGATAAATGGATTCAGTTTCGAGCGGAGAACAATAATTACATCTCAAATGGCTTTCCTGGCGAATGGAAATCGTTAGTTTTGGGCAAATCGTCGGTTTGCTGCTTGGATGAACGACAGCATCCCTGTGGGTTGTATTCCAGCCGTGCTTGCTGGCTCTGCCACCGGTTGTTGTGATGGGGGAACATAGGGCGAGGTGCTGCTACCTTCACCACCGTTGTAGGAACGGATGTGGATAGGATTCTGCGGAAGAGCAGCAGTCGAAACGCTCGAGCTTCGCGTTGCGGAATGTTGTCGTTTCTGCGCTTTCGCTTCCTTCTCGGCTCTTCGTTGATTCTCGTCTGCAACTTTGT
>VRVR01000010.1:351964-409697 GCA_009859145.1 Andalucia godoyi
TGGAGTTTATTTTCTTTCCCTCAAACAACCTTGCTTTACTTTATTTATTCAGTTTAATTATATATTTTGGAAAAAGGAAAGGCAAAATAAAAGAAGAGTTACAGGTGATCATGCGGATTGTTCCTGCGAGTGGAGAGGCCATAGCTTCGTGTGCGGCTGCAATTGCGTCGGGTCGTCTTGTTGCGTTTCCGACAGAAACCGTCTACGGACTTGGCGCTCTTGCGTCGGATTCGAATGCGTTGATTTCCGTTTTCAAGGCAAAAGGCCGACCGCTGACCGATCCGCTTATTGCCCATGTGTCGAATATTAGCCAAGGTCAGTTGCTCACAATTCTTCCTCTTTCCTCTACTTCGTGCTCTTCTTGGTCCTCCGCGTCCTCTGCATCCGCGATGGACGATGCAAGCTGGCGATGTGCGTCGAGGTTTGCGATTGCGCTTGCAAATGCTTTTTGGCCAGGTCCGCTGACCATGGTTCTTCCTGCAACACCAAGTGTTCCAAAGGAAGCAACTGCTGGGACTGGTTGGATCGGAATCCGAGTTCCTCGACATCCTGTTGCGCTGTCGTTGCTGGATGCTCTGGAAAAGCACTTCTCGCAACGAGATGAAGACCGAGTTGAGAAGGGAGGCCAATCGATACAGGGGAAAGGACGTCGTTTATGTGCAATCTGCGCTCCAAGCGCCAATCGGTTTGGTCATGTTTCTCCAACCACTGCTCAGCATGTATACGATGATCTGAGTGCATCTGGTCTCGTAGACACTGTGCTTGATGGCGGACCATGTGAGGTGGGAATTGAAAGCACTGTTGTCAAAATTGATGCGGATAAGAGGCAGATCGTCGTACTGCGAAGGGGCGGTGTTTCCGTCTCGGAAATTGCTGGCGTATGCGGATCGCTGGCGAAAGAAAAAGATGGAGAAGGGGGCAGCGGGAGCAGCGGGAGCAGCGGGAGCATGGAAGGATTCGACACTTGGGAAGTTGTGGTGATTGATCGGCGTGTCAAGAGCACCTCGGCGCAAGCACAAGAAGCGCCAGGCGGTCTCGTGACGCACTATGCACCAGATGTGCCGTGCTATCTGATATCTGCAATTACGAATGCAGATGCTAGGATGCACAGTCAAGGAGACCCGGTTTTGTTCCCGGATGTTGTATTTGTGGATTTTGGAGGTCGATTTGCGAGCTTGCGGTCCTCTGTCGGTGCGTACCGCGATCTTTCGTGTTCTGGATCTGTAGGCGAAGCAATGCAATCGCTGTTTGAGGTTCTGCGATGGACGGAGCTTGTTCAGGTATCCGTATCGCCAGGGCGCTCCAAGGTCGTGGTCGTTGTTGATCTCAAGGACATTGACAACTGCGATGCCCTGATGGATAGGATTTGGAGAGCGTGCTCAGGACGATCATGCGTGCTGGATGCGGCCTCTGGCTCTGTAACTCCGTCAGCACGTTGAAAGCCCGCACCCACTCCCTGTCGTAGTCCTCGAACCTTTCTTCCTTCCTTGCTCACCTGCTGTACGAACTTAGCTACGGCAGTTTTTGGAAAACGCGAAAGCACCCGGAAAATCACGGGAAAATCCAAACGAACTTTGCACGTTTGCACCCTGCACTAGTCATTCCCGATTTTCCTTCGAGCATAGGAGAATATCTGAATTCCCCTATACTTATATACGCTAACACTTGCTAGTTGGTTACTTGCTCTTGTGAAAAAGTACTTTTATGTCTAGTGCAATTACCGTTGATATTTTTCTTTCAAATTATTTATTATTATTATTATTATTATTATTATTATTGTCATTGTTTTTCAGTAATCTTTAATTATTACAGGATATTTCCTGTTTTTTATTATTTTTTCCTTCTTGAACTGCGTTTTGCGCATCCTTTCTTTCACAAGAGCGATACGATCCCCAATCATGTCTGGGGTTGGTTCAGAAACGACATTGTTTATGATGTCGAAGAGCGGACGGTCGCTCAGTCCGGCGAAGAGGCAGTCGAGTTGTGCAAAGTCGGTATCAGGATTGTCGTCGCAGACGTCGAGTGTAGCAGCCATGTCGGAGCCGGCAGTTTTTGGAAGCAATGTATCGATATCGAGCGGCGGTCAGGTGACTCTCTCATGGGAAGCAAAGCTGGCGGAAGAAGAGGCGGTTTCCAATCTTCGAACGATGAATAGGAACAAGATCAGGCCTTCTGCATGGGTTATGTCACACTCGCCGCAGAGATCAAGCCAGGTCTCCTACACGGCTGACAATCCTCCCGTTGGACAGTACATTCCAAAAGACCATTTTACTCGGCCGAGATCCCCGACGTGCGACTTTGCAAAGATGGGAGAGCGCTTCCGAGAGTCTGCCGCGAAGCATGGCGATAGCACCTCCGGCTACAACAGCAGCAGCAGGCCACACACAAACATGGTGCAAATGGAGTCACCGTCTGGATCTCGCCCCGTTTCAAGAGCAGAATCGGACTCTTCAAAGCGTCTCGGATCGTCGACTCGCGAATGGCCGTGCTTCCGATCGACTACTCCTGGGGCAGGGGCATTTGAAAAGCCGCGACAATTTGTGGAAGCGCAGTACGAGGTGTCGGACTCGTTCTTGTCAACGAGACCAAAGTTACTGGTAGCTGTCATGCGGCACGATTCTCCGGGACATTCGCAAACAGTGGCCAAGTCAAGCACGTGGCAGCCGAGAACTCCGCGTTGTTTGGATGCCGTTCGACCCGCAGCACCATGCACTGCGGCAAAACTGATGGTGAAATCGCTGGACCGTGACAACGCCCATCATTACGCACTCGTGCAGATGCGTTGCGTAACTCCCGTCAACACGGACCATCTGCTGTTGAATGAAGTTCGTGATCCGAGAGAACCGTTTGCAGAGCAGCGAGTCCGAACGCCCGATTTCCGAAAATACAGACCCCGGCCCGAAGTGCCTGGCACAAACGAAAATCGATCGCACGACGAGTTTATGGCAAAGATAGAGAAGGAATGGGGACAGGATCTTCGACCAAACTCCGCACCGATTCCCGACGATTCCATGCTCTCCACGAGGCCGCGCTGCTTAAGTCCGTCGATGAGACACGGCCGAGGACATCTGCCTTTGAACTATGAAGAAACGAAGCAGCGGGACCTCTCGAATCAAACTCGAAACCAGAATCTGGGCGGCAGCCAATCGCAAGACTCCGCTCTTCGAGTTGCTTCGCACATCCTCGAAAGTTCGATCGATTATGACCGAGTCGGTCCTGCAGCGGAGCGAGTCAAATTCTTTGCGGGAACAGGCGGTATCGCTTGGAATCGGAGTCCGCAGCGTTTCACCTAACCGGTGTTCTCGGGAGTACATACTTGTTGGACACATGAGATACACAATTACGCTTGTCCGGAAAGTAAGCTGGAAGAAGGAGGGGAGGGGGGTGCTTGGCGAGACAGCATGTTAATTGTTCTCCCAGTGTTTTTTTCGTGCTCTTTGTAACCTCGAATAGTTTCATTGCAGGATACTGTTTCTTAAAGCTTCCATTTTACGTGATACGAATTGAATAGGGCGACGTGCTTTCGTCGTTCGTACGCACTCCCGAATGATGATGTTGTGCGGAGTGCGATGTGCCGATTCGTGCCGATTCTCCACCAGCTGAATACTACAAGTTCAGAGCATGGTGGTTTTGCTGTCAGGTACGGCCATACTAGAGTGAAAATACCGCATCCCGTCCGATTTGCGAAGTCAAGTGCT
The DNA here is from genome assembly GCA_009859145.1 of Andalucia godoyi. Classification (NCBI taxonomy): domain Eukaryota; class Jakobea; order Jakobida; family Andaluciidae; genus Andalucia; species Andalucia godoyi. The sequence goes on from VRVR01000010.1 coordinate 355,663, forward strand.
CTCAGGCTGGAGTAGTACTGAGGTGGGTGACCACTCGGGAATTCCCAGTGCTGTACTTTTTGCGACTATTGCTTCTTTTTGCTTTTCATTCCAGTAACTCTCCCCGTACAGTAAAGTCCAAATCGTCGTTCGCATCTGTAGCCGCTCGCCAAAACATGAATCATTCCCCAGTCGATTCAACATTCTGAAATGAATGTTGGAGGAGACAGAATGTGGTCGGCAGTGGGACACATCGCACCAACGACGCAGTTGCCTTTTGCTCCTTCTTGTTCTCTGACTTGAAAGCGCATTCCGAACGCAATCGACCACATCTTCATGGCTTGCTCAGCAAGAACAGAAAATGATAGAAAGAAGAAGAAAAGGGAAGAATGAACACATTCTGGACTTGATTGCAGTAAGACAATCGTATATGTTTGATGTTCAGTGGTGGGACCTGCTGGTCGGCACCTGGCGTAGATTTTCCTGCTGCCGCAAAGGAGTAAATGTTTTCGGTCCCCGCTCTGCGCAGGTTTTTTTTTCGTCTGCACTCCGAAGAAAATTTAAAAAAATTCATAACAAATCGATGCACTTTGCGAAATGCAGGGCGTTTGTCGTTCGATTTTTTGAAATAGGATTCGAGGCTTGAGAGTGGACGTCAGCATGAGCGCGGGGTTCCAGTCTCTCGACACGGAATTGCTGTCTGTGCATCGTCACCACGAGGATGGTGACGCCGATTATGGCAGTGGCAGTGGTGGAGTTGGTGGTGCAGAGTGCGCTTCTCAGTGCGATCCCGAGCATTCGATAGTCTTGCTTCCGAAGCTTCGGCTTCTGGACTTTTTGTTTTCATTGGGCGGTTTAGCACCATGGTCTCAGTCGCACCGAACACTGTCCGTCGTTTACGACATTATGGTTGTACTGTGTCTCATTGCACTTTGGGTGCTTACACTGATTGCGCTGTTCATGGCAAAGGTGAATCAGGTCATTTTTATCTATATTGTATGGTCCGTCTTCTTCACACTGAATTTCATTCTGATGCGGTCCGTGCTCCGCAAATCTGCTCGCAAGAATGCTGCGTCCACACTGTCGTTTCTTTGTCGGACGCAGCAAGAGCGGGCCGGTGTTGAGCGATTTGCCAACATCTTCTCGGTGGTTCTTGCCGTGGAGGTTCTTTTGAATGCAGTCTTGTCGTTTTTGGTGAATACCGGCTTTACGGATGGGCACGAAGTCCTTTCCTCCCCCGTTTTCTCTGTCTCCGAAGTGATACTCGGCTCTTTGTTGATTGTCTTCTCGATTCCGGCAACATTGGCTTGGGTTGCACCGACCGCAGTGCTGTTCACATCCTACATGGCGCTTACGAAAATCATCCAATCGATTCATACTCGACACGCACTGGATATCGTCCGCCTGATCGCACAAGTTGAAACGGTGCTTCCGCTAATTCGGCACATCAACATTGTTTTTGGTCCCTTGCTGTCGGTTGGATGTGTCTTCTCTGGACTGACAGCCCTCGTGGTTGCGATAACATTTCTGCGAAACGTTGGTGGCTCCGCGTTCTTTGTGGTCGTTTTGGCGTTCTGGCTGCTTGCAAGTGCATTCTATATCATGGTTGTTCTTTTTATCGGTTCATCCGTTCATCGAGCGGTGAATAATCTGTTCCAAGACGTCATTTATTCGAATGTCCTGAACATTGAGTCACAGGACCTGCTTTTGAAAACCCATTTACTAGCATCTCTCAAGAGATTCGAAACCAATTGCTTTGCAATACAGGTTTTGGGGCTTCCCATCACGAGGACACTGTTTTTCCGCTACGTTGCTGTCTTGGCGTCGTACGTTATTGTGCTCCTCACGTACTCTACGTTCTAGCCAAAGCCGTCCTTTCCATCTTCAGCGCTCTCTTTTGCCTTTTTATATATATTTTATAACAAATTTGCTGTTGGCGTCGGCGCTGTTGTATATGTATTTCCAAGAGCGAGCAAACGGGTGATTACCGACGAGCAGGGGAACGAAGAGTCGATTCCCACAACAGTGTCCCGTTGCTGATCCCCGGCCGATCAAGGTGTGCCACTTCTGAAAAGGAGGCTGGCATTCGCGGAGGCGTTTTCAGATTGCCATTACTATTGATATTACTCATGCTCTTCTTGCCAGCATCGCGGAGAGGTGAGATGCCAGCTCTGTTTTGTCTTCGCGATGACGACTCCCCCAGAGCGCTCTGAGGCCGCAGAGGATTGCTCGGCGACGTTCCCACCTGGTACACACTCGACTGCTGGTTGCTGTGGTTGGCCCTCAGAACTGAAAGATCCCGCCGAACATCTGGGATCGTTGGTGCAACGTGAAAGACGGACTTTGCGGGTGATTGTCTATAGGACAAAGGACGGTCGACCGTCGCCGTCGCCGTCGCAGTCGCAGCAAAGGAAGAGGAGGATGTCCTTTGGTGCAATCCAGGGGATTGCGAAGAGAATGCCAATGGTTGATTTGTACGGTATCGAAATGGCGACGAACGGGCTTGCGGTGAGTGTTCTTCTCCCAAAATGCCGTCTTCCGTGCTTTGCTTTGGAATTGTCGCCGCTTCAGCATAGCTCTGTCGTCGGGCGAAACGGGGATCATGGTCGAACCGTTCCGGTGCAAGTTTGAATGCGTAAATTTCGTCCAGCCGTTCTCTTGCGACGAGACCGGACGGCACAACTACATCCAAGAAATACTCTGTGGATACGAATGCAAGACGTACAAATTCCATGGGCGACCCCTTGTGCGCAGAAGCTTCAGCGTTCTTTGCACCGGCGTTGGCGTGCACAGATGTCCACCGTGCGACTGCATCAAACACGATTTCCTCGCTTGCAACCCGCAGATTGTCGGATTGTACAACCTCGGCCAATGCCGACTCTTCCAGAAACATGAATCCGGCACTGCGGACAACCTTTTCAAAGTTTGTGCACAAAAACGACTTGCAGACTTCGTCCAAAGCAACGCAGTTTGCACTCCGAGCCGCACCCCAGATTAAGCAAACGGTGTCAACATCCACTGCAGATCCGAGGGTGGCAGACAGCTCCCGCACAAGGTCCGAGAGCCCAAGCGTGCGTGCGCCCACAAGCAGGAAGCATCCATCATCCACCGAGTGAAAGCGAAGAGAGTCCGAATAGAGATATCCAAGAAGCAGCGAAAATGAATTTGGTCTGATTTTCGGTGGAATTGTCAACGAATTCACATCATCGGGACCCGAATCAAGAAGCTGCGCAAAGTACGGGCATCGTGCCCACAATATAGCCTTGTGCGATCTGAACGCTGGTAAAGACGACGAATTCATACTTGGGCCGTGGTGCATCTCATGCTGCACTGACGCTTCCGATCCCGGATAAACAAGACTCACATCTGTGAACTTTTGATGCGTCAGCAGATCACTGACCGAATACACTGCCATCTTTCTATCTTCCTCACAGGTTTCTTACGTTGCAGTGTGGGCCGCACACGGCAGGTGACAGAAACAGTAAAACTATAATACTTTATAAAAAAGTACGAAACAATCTGGGAATTTGCGTTTTGCAGAATAACGCAATTTTCCCAAGCGAAGTGTTTCCGAGTGCTTGGGAGCAGTTGAATTTTTTTTTGTAGTGTACAGCAGTTGCTCGGCGTAGAATCGGCAAGTGAAAACTCGTGTTTTCAGATGATCATGTTCTTTGCTGAGCGAAGGGCACACAGAGGAAAAAGACAGACTCCATTCACAGCTTCGAGCCTGGAAAGTTCTTGCTTCCGAAGTTTGCAGACGGCGAAGATGGTTTTGGAGGACAAGCGGCGGACCGGATGCAAGACTGCGTGCGCCAGAGGATGTCGTGTCTCAGATTTCATCCAGCGGAATGGCAGACTGTTTTTTTTTTTGTTTTTTGTTTGGAGAATTGGAGGAAAGGAGGAAAATCGGCGATCAGACAGAGCGGATTCCGATTGGCTTCCCCGGTTCGAGCTTCCTAGGAGGACGCATGCGTCCTTCTCGCTGTTTCGAAGCAGAGGATTTGTTGGACGAACCTGCAACATTGCTCCGCGGCGACTTTGAGGATGCGCTGCCGGAGCGAAGAGAGGTGGCTGTGTTTTGGGCGCCTTGTGACACACGGTTTGCAAACGCCAACGCACCTGCGACAGGCTTGCCGACAATGCCGATGAGCTTTCCGGCGGATGGGTCTGTGAGCGACAAGAAATCGTCCAAACCACCGCGAATTCCTTGCGCAAGAGCTTCTGAACCCTTGATGAATCCTTCTCCGAGATGCTTGACTTCGTCCTTTTCATTGGAGTCCATTCGCGATATGAACCGATCATCGCCGGACGCGCCCGCTGCCGCTCGGCCAAGGGACGACGTCGCACGAGTTGCGCTGGTGAAGGACGCTTCTATTGTATTCGATATCAGGTTCTGAGATCGACGCGCCAGACCCCTCGCAAACAGGTCCGGGGACAATGTGAAGGATTCCTCGGGATCGCTGAAGAATTCGCGGACACCAGAGCTGATATCCTCCAGCAGCGAGGCAGGATTGCCCATGAAGTCAAGATGCCCGAGCACCTTGACCATCTGCCACATGATGTTCTCCTTGTAGTGGTCAATCAACAAACGGCCGATCGTCTCTGGACTGCCATGCACATGTTGCAAGAAGAGCGATTTGAGAGAGATGTTGGCATCTGAAATGTTGGAGAACAAGAGACCAACGGACGCGAGTAGAGATGCGAAAGGAAGTCGATCAATCGGGAACGGCGGAGGAAGAATAGGAGTCAGCGGCTCGTCAGAAGGTAAATGACCTCGAGACGATGGTATCAAGTCACGATCAAAGTCAGACCCATGAAGAGAGAACGTTACCGAGACGGAGTTCAGGTGCAGCACTCTGATGAACAGAATAAAACTGGACACCGAGGTGGCATCGCGCTGGTGTCGGATGGTCTGGATCTTTGTCCAGTGGCTGTCTGCCGCCAGTGATTGCAATCCAAAATCCCCGGCTTCGTTTCCAAATTCCTCCAGCAATTGCTGATTGATTTCGTGTGTGCTCGGATCGTACAGACCGGATGCAAGCGCGAATCGATAAAGCTCCCGGACCATGGATTCATCGACCGAAACACGAAGCTTCTGCATCAAAAACGACAAGTAGTTGATGTATATTGTGGGCCGCGGGAACAGCAAAGATTGCGAATAGGAAACGTACAGCAAAGGACGCGATTCTTGCTGTGCTTCGACTGCGTCGTGTTTTGGAGACTGTCTGGATTTTCTCTTGAACGAGAATACGTTCTTTTTCGTCTCTGCCTCTCGATGTTGGTCTACCGACAGGACCGTTGGGAACCGGGCGTCTGCAAGCATGTTGTCCACTTGGAGATCTCCCAGAATAAAGTCGCACAACATGTCAGTTCCCGAATTCTCGAGATGCAAGCCGAACTTTTTGAATCCAGCATTCAGAATTTCTTTCGGCACATTGTCGACAAGACAAATGCTTCCTGCAGCAACCGTCAGTTTGAACAACCACGTATTTCGGGGCGTCTGCATGGGCTTTGAAAGACCTGGTTCACTGCTGTACAGACGAAGGACGCGACGGGATCCCTCCAGGGAGACCTGGGCGAAGACCTTTGTGCCCCCCGCTCCATGGTCGATCAGCAGCAGCGGCCTCTGATCCACATCCTCCAACAGAATCGCTTTCTTTTCTCCGCGATACTCAATGCGCACAACATGGGCGGCCTGCGGATTTCTCCACGCAAAGGGGATCGTTCCTCCGGCATCCACTGTCACGGGATCTCCTCCTTCCGTGTCTTTTTCGGATGTCAGCTGACGGAATGTGACAGACTCGGACAAGAAATTGGAGAGTTGGAACGGCGGTCCTCCTTCGGAAGGTGAAATACAGAGCATCATTTGGCCATCGCTAAATTCGTTTGAAATGCGGACCCACCGCGACGTCTTCACATCGTCTGCACCCGGTACAACGAGCTCGGCTTCTTGATTGCAAACGTGCGCCAAGTTCAATCGACAATCCAGAAGCTGCCCACCAATGCGAATTTGCACTTCGCGGCTCGATGGATTCGTAAAGAAGATGGGGGATACAGCCTTCGGTTCTATGGTGCTCACCACCGAGAAAGTTCCACTCGATTCCGATTGGCCGGCAGACAAGTATCTTCTATCGCCGTGCAATGTCGGCTGCACAATCTCCACGACCAGGTGATCGTGCTGGCTGTCATCGAGACTACCTGCGGACTTCTCCGAATGATTTCCAGCAAGCATTCCGTTGACTGCAATAAAGTGCGGCCTGACGGTAATCAAGGAGCTCCGGAAGAACTTGCCGGGAGCAGGCTTGACGGTGACGCTGAAATCGACGCACTCTGTTCTAGAATGACATGACACGTTGGACATAGACGCGCCGGCATGAATTGGAAACGACTCCGACACCACAGAAGGTCCTAGAGCCAGGCGCACCGAATGCCTCTTTTTGTTGGAGTCGGAAAAGCTCAGCAGAACCGGAGGAAATGCAGGATGGCCTCCGGAGGACTGTACAAATGTTCCGTCAAAGTCCCAAGGAGCCACTGGATTTTCAGTCATCGAGAATGGAATTCCTGGGGAGAGCTCCCACGACGAAGAGGAAAACATGCGGCCCAGCTGTGATGCATTCTTGATCACGGATGGCTGCGTTAAGATGGCAAAATTACGGCCTGACGAGTTGACAACCCAGGCATCCACCCAAATGGACACTGTCCGCACCAGCAATCCATCAAGAGATGAGTTGACGCGCAAGAAGGTTTCTCGATCATAAATGTCTCGCAATGCCACCTTCTCCGGAAGGACTTCTGGTGTCGACTGCGTCACCGGGAAATGCACCTTGACAACGTCTGAAGGCTTCCACAAACCAGCAGGGATGATCCGGACGTGCAAGTCTGTTTTTGGATTCAGGATCTCGATGGGACAGCATTCTCCGGAGCGAAGTTCGTGTTTCCACAATGGAGCTTCGTTGAGGAACGGTTCGGAAGAAGAAAAGCACTCGAAGGTTGCGGGGATCGGAAGAAGATTTTCGAACGACACCGGTGGAACAATCGACAGGATGCACATGGAGGAATCAGAGGACACCTCTGCATCGGCGAGCACGAAAAATGACTTCTTCGTTGCGGAGCCTGGTTCTTGTTGGTATTCGAAGGATCGCAGGCTTCGAAACGGAACGGTTCTCTTCCACAGGGCGGACCACGGGATGGGGTCTCCAGCAAGGTCTGTTGTGACGTCGTACGAAGGAGCAAAGGAGATCCCGAAGGATCGAACGACGCTGGGGAGGGGAACGAAAAACGAATGGTCGTCATCTTCAGCAGAGAGACCCGATTCCCCTGGCGTTGCCTCGTGCTCTCCGTACGGAATCAGATTTCCGATGAGAGACCGGTTCTCGTAACGTGTGGGATGCGAAAATATGTTCAAATCCAAAGAGGACAGATTTCGAATGAGCACGGAGGTGTGAACGAAAATGTGGCGTGTGTTGTTGATGACACGCACAGTGATTCCGATGTGGCTCTGGTTGCTGGAGGACGGGGACGACGAAGCAGAAGCAATGCCTCCAAAGGCGGAGAACTTGTGGTGCCCCTCGCAATGAACGGAGACATCTTGAAATTCAAGCCCAAACTCCGGGATCGAAATCGCGATTCGCCGCGACGCATCCGCTGTGGGAAAGTGCGAGTAGCGTGAAGAGTCCGGGAAATGGAAGCCGAACGACTCCTGGTCCTCAATGAACTGCTCCAGCAGTTTTCGATGATCTCGCGAAGTAGGAGTCGACGGATTTGGCACCGCTACGGACAACTGAGCGGATGCTGCGCTCCCCGATGCAGCAGCGTAAACGGACATTACAATGGGCGTCCCCAGTTTGTTGATCACCCGGAACGGATGGTATGCCGACTTGAGTGCCAAGCAAGACCTCCGATACTCCTTGCGAGTAGCAATTTGCTGTGAAATGTCAGCCGAGGACAACGATGTCGGCAGCGCAGTAATCTCCATCTGCCGGCATTGTTGTTGGATCCACAGTACACTGTGTATGGCTGCAGCGGTGCATGTGAGATCCACGGAGTTGGGAAACGTCACTTGGACTTGGGTTTGCGGACCACCTGTGTAGTCTTCAAGAGAGATGCCGCGCGTCGACGATTCCTTCTGCTCCGACACAAAGAGCTTCCATGTTTTGATCATGAGGTTTGCGGACAATGGTGTTCTGTCTAGCAACGGCTCCCACGATCCAAAAACGAGGGAGTAGCTCGTTATACAGACGTCCGATGTCAGCCCGATATCAAGAAATCCAGAATCAACAATGACATCCATGTGAAGGGCATTGGCAGCCAGCTTAAGAATCGGCACGTCAAAGCCACGAAGATCATCAATGATGACCGCCTCCAGCGACTCTGAGAATCGGAAGCTGGCCTTGATCCCAGCACCAATGCGTTCGGTAACATCATCGATGTACTCAAAAGCATCTGCTACGGCGGCCGGAACGAAGTGCGTTGGGCGTCGCAGCGACTGTCGCGATTCCTGGATGGATTTGTCGATAAATGCCAAGCATTCGACACACATGACCATGTCCTGCAAGGAAATGCGTGCACCAAGCCGCTGAAAATTCGCAATGACCTCCCAGTTGGTAATTTTCCCGCTGTGTTTCGCAAACAATGCATTCACTCGGACGTTCGCATCGAATGAATGAATGATGTCTGTCTGAATGATCTGATTGGAGTCCTTTCCATTGCTGCTGTACTGCGATTCCGTGAATACGCTGTCTCGTAAGTAAACGTGGACATCGCGCAACGAGATGTCCGAGGCATCAACATCTCCAGAGAACGTGCGCCGCATTTCACAGGAAACCACTGCACAAAGCAGGGTGCATTGTGGGAAATGGGGCAGACCATCTGAGCTGAGAATCGACTGGTCGTGCAGCACCTCGGAAACCGGGGTCAACAGAACGACAATTTCACAACGGTTCAGGTCCACAGTAATCGACCGTGCATTTATACTCTTGGGCCTCTCGATAAAGGCTGCCTCTCGAGCTTGCAGAAGGGCTTGGTCGGCGCGGATCCCGAAACGCAGAGAATCGAGCCTCCACAGCAGAGCTTCAAACCACTGCAGCATCTCGGAACTGCGCTGGAATGTCAAAGAAATGGAATCGTTGATGATCAGAATTCCGTGCTGCAGACTGGAGATGCTGACGGAAAACACGGTGATGATGTACTCTGGAAGCGATGTGTCCTCTTCCGTGAACAAAAGGATTTGATTGTTCGGATGGAGATGTGCCGCGTACGAACCTTCGAGGGTCTTTGCTTGACTGATGTCAGATGACGATGGTGCTTTTGCTGATGATTCCACGCATCCGGACACGACCACCGCGGACTGAAACTTCTGTTGCTCGAACGGTTTGAACTGACCGAATGGATTCTCCGTGAATACTGCAACTTCGTCAAGAACTGCAGTCAAGAAGGTAATGTCCGTGACATTGAGCAACACGCGGAAAGACCTTTCCACCTGCAAGCGCGAATCTCCCGACGGTTCCACGAACCAGTACAGCGAAAGCGGACGAAACATGGAATGGTGCGCATTCTGAGATGTGCTCATCGTCACGCCGTACAGCTTGGCTTGTACCGGATACTCGGCTGTCGATTGCACATCCACAGATCCAAGATCGACTGTCAGGAATCGGGACGGGTCACGCATTCGCTGCCCATGAGTCAGGAAGAAGACGATTCTCGGGGCATCGATGCGGATATTACAGTTTGGAGACCCAGCAGAGCTTCCAAAATACAGCTGATCCAGCGCGCGAGTGGACAGCAATTGCGAGCTCCACCGAACTGTGGACACGTTCACATGATACGGAGGGGAGAAGAAGGAAACCAACCTTTGCAGGATGATAATATCAACCTGGGCCTCGGTTCTGGTGATCTTGATTTCGTACTCCAGTGGAACCTTTGTGGACGGGACGTCTGCGGAGGATTCCGACTTTGGCAAGACGAGGCGGAAGTCGATGAAACGAAGAAGATTCTGACTGGACAGCACAGGATAGGATTGCTGCTCGTGGAAAAACACGGCGTCCACGTGTTGGACGTGTCCACGAATTTCTTGCTTTTGGGGCCCGTCTGCAAAGAACAGCGCGATGTCCGACAACAAGACGTTGCAAACGTCCCTGTCCTCCCGTCCTGCAGCTCCATCTCGGAGCACGCGCAGCATCAAATTGACCGATGCAATTTTGATATCCAACTCAAAGATGGATCGATCTCGGTACTCGAGAAGCTCCTTCTCATCCCATCCGAGAGACGAGTACAGCTCCTGTCGATCGCTGTCCGAAATTTCTATGCTTGCCATTTCTTCGGGAGACAGCTTTTCCTTCTCACCCCATTTCCACAGAATCGACGGCAGCTTTTTCCACGTGGACTTCTGCTCCGCCGATGCGACTGAATCCGTCGAGGGGGCCGAATTCTTGAGCGACGACCGGCTCTTGAAAGTCTCCTTCTCTTTTCGAAGTTCCTGAACTGCAAGCATTCGATACAGTCGCAGGTCATCCAGAGGAAGTTCCTTCTCAAAGTCTTCGAGTTCCTCATGTTCCTGGTCCGACAGAGGCAACTGCCACTTGCGTTTGTTCGTTCTCTTGTACAAAGAGATGTATTTTTGTCTATCTTGTCGACGTTGGCGCAAGTCGCTCCACTGCAACTTCATCCTCGACGTGCCACGAAGCTCCCGACGAACAACGGTAGCTGCATACCTCCACCACTGGCCTGCATTTGCGTGAACTGGAACCGCGGGTCGCAGCGACGCGTATGTAACCGTCAGCCGAAAATTATTGAACACCTCTGCGATGCGAAGCAAGGAAATCCAATGCCGGTCGGAGAGTTCGATTCGCAACGTCTCCTGCAGACTAACAGAGAAGGAGTGCTGTGATTTGTTCAATCGCGAGACGGCGGAGATGTTCACGGGACGGATCAAAAACAATGGCGAGCGGCCCGAGCCAAAACCGATCTTTGGGTCCCAGAATGCCGAGGAAACCGAGAGTTCAAACAAGTCTATGCGCTTCATTAGTAGCTCATCCACGCCCTTCTCCTTCGACACATGACGGCGACTGAACACAGGATCCCCGTTTTCGTCCACAGATCGAACAGACACTTCTCTCGCAGCAATGCGCATCGACTCTCCGTAATTCGCGTCCACCCACTCTATCACAAAGTCGTCGATGTTAATGTGGATATTTTGGACAATAAGCTCGAGGAGCTGTGTAGAGAGACCCGGGACATGCTCCGGCTTCGGCAGGTCTTTGTCGCCCTGCACGAGGTTGTCCAACACGGACCTCTTGATTTTCAAGATCAAACTTTGCAGTTTCTCTGGATCAATATCCTTGACATTCAGCGAGGATATTCGGATGATGACATTTCGCAAGTCGATGTGAATGGATTCCGTCCCCAGGGTCTTCCAAGGAATCTTGATTGCCATCGTTCCGATCTGCGACTCTGGATGCATTTGAAAGGGAAGTCCAAATTGCAGAAACAAGTCGTCTTTCAGTTTGATGTTGGACAGTCGCAGATCGCCATGAATCAGAGACATGTGAAGCGAGGAGAAGTCCACTCCTTGGATGTACTTGCCCACCGATTTGGAGAGCAAGTACGCCACCGTGTTGTCAAACATTGGAGCTTAAGCTTGAGCTTGAGTTGGAGTTGGAGTTGATGATTTACTTGCCTGTGAACAGAGAAAAGACGATGAAGAAGTAGATGCAAAAGCGAAGGCGAGCGCGTCTCACGGCGTGTTGTTCTTCCAATACGTCGTCACTACTACAAACCACTGCTATCGTAATCCTACACCAACAACGATGAGCCAAAAGCAAAAGAACAAAGGTTTCGATAACAACGTACTGTGACACGCAGCTTCTCGAGACATTTTCGCTCCCGGGAGAAAGCATAAAAGGATGAAACCCCGTTCAAAAAGGGAAACTTAAAAATACGATATTGGATGCATCAGTCGAAGTTCTACTTGATAGAACTTCGCACATATGGAAACATCCACTTCAGTGGAACACGTCAACACGACACACACCGCCGAGTCCATTTGCCCCAAGGAAACACCCGCATGCACTGCACAGAGGTCCACAAGCCGCACTCGTCGTGTTTTCAGGAGAAACGTTCAATATGAGATGCCAGCATGTCCTCCTTTGGATGTCGACGACTCGTTGACAGTACTTTAGGATCCGCAACGCATCTACATATTCCCCCAATCAAGTGCCAGCGCAACAAAACACGTTGTAAGAAGCAGATAGATTCTTTCAAAAGCTCGAGGGGTAATACCCCCTCAGAACCTTGAGATTAAATTAAAAATAAAATTACGTTTAACAGAGGGAAAAAAATAGAACGGAAGAAAAGGGGGGAAAAAGACATACTTCAACTTCTCGACGTACTTTTCTTGGAGTCGAGACTCGTCGGCAGCTCGGATTGCAGCGGCTGTGGACTGCTTTACTTGCACACGGTTGACCATTTCGTCGTACGCAGGACCCCGAGCTTGCTTGACTTCGGAAATGATCGATCGTGAGTGCGGAACCTCTCGCGGGACCTTGTCTGTGCATCGCGGCTTCTTTCCGCTCGACCGATGGCCTGCCGTAGTGCTCATCTCGTTTCGAAGCAGCTTTCGATAGCTTTGCGGCAGAGAATTCACCAAGGTGTTGTAGTGCCGCTGGCGGCCTCGTGGTTCCACCGAAATGGTCTTCGTCGCTTCGGCCATCTCTCTCTCTCTCTCTCTCTCTGTGTTCTAATGCGCGCGTGCGTGCTATGAAAATTGCGTCCATTCAGGAGAAAAAAAATATAATAAACAGCAGTTAGACTGATGGACGAGGTGTTGGAAGCACGAAAAGCCCGATTTGAAATTTGATGGTCCTAACGACTTCTTTTATATTACAGCAGATTGCTCGCTTCCAACTGATTCGAGAACAGGGGGAGGGCAAAAACAAACCGAAGATGGTGGAAAATGCGAAATGCACAGCGAGACAGGCAGGCAGCAGTCAACGTGCAAAATCAAAATCGTGCAGAAAATGCAGAAGAAACTAAGGGACACTAGTTCCGGTAATTGTACAAACAAAAAACGTACAGAAAGAATACAAGCGATGATGGTAATGTAACAAAGCCGTGCAGACCGGCAGGCAGATAGATAGGCTACTTCTTCTTCTTTTTTTTTGCCTGCGGCCTTTCCCTTTTTGCCCTTCTTTCCCTTCGCTTCGCCGAACGGATTTGCAAACAGTCCGACACCCGGCAACGGCAGCCCACGAACGCACGAGTCATGAGACCGGTCTTCGGGGACAAGGATTCCCTTCTCGATGATCGACGAATAGAGTGGAACGCCCTTCTTTGCCAAGGCTTGGCGAATCCGATCGCACTCGCGAAGTTGCTCGAGCCTGTATTCGGATGGCGGTGCAACATAATAAATATCTGGAACAAGTGACTTGGCTGGCGCCTCGGCCTCTTCGTCTGCAGCACCCTTTCCCTTCTTCTCCTTCTCCTTTCCCTTTCCCTTCTTTCCTTTCTTGCTATCGTCGCCCTTCTTTCCTTTCTTCTTGTCTCCTTTTCCAGACGCACTGCTGGGAGGTCGAGACGCTGCCGTTGGATCCGGCATCGAAAGTTCCTGAGCTGGAACAACCACGTCAGGAAACCCGGAGTAACGGCGAGTCGACCCATGCGGGGTCTGGAACCCCCTTGGCCTTTCTTCGTCATCTTGATCAACAAAGTTGAGCTCCGCCATCTTGCTGATCAGGACGCTCGACGATCTCGCAGACTCTGCACGCCGCGTGATTTCCTCTTCAACTCGAGATCGATGAGTTGACCATGCGCGCACAACCTTTGAAAACTCACGTTCCTCCAAAACAGCCTCCGTCTGCGCAGCTCGTTTTGTCAGCCACAGTGTCTCCATGGCCTTTTCTCTTGGATCCACCTCATCGGAGAACGACTGCGATGGAATCAGCCGCGTCGTCTGCAGAGACATTGCCATGGAAGTGGACCCTGGAGAAGTGCGCGGGCGTTTGAATACGTCGTCTTCTGCACTGGAGTCGTTTACCCTGTTGGAAACAGGTCGCGCAGAGGGGACCACTGCAGGTCGCGTCAGCGCCGACGACACCAAATTTCTTCTGCGGAACGACGCAATCCCTGCGGCGGCATCAGTGGACACTTCAGACCGCGCAGACCGCAAAGAGTAGCCCGTGTTTGCGCCCATAGAGCGCGGCGTATCAGGGAGAAAATCTTCTCCCGACACAAAGAAGGACTCTGCATCAGGGTTATTTTGGTTGGGAGGAGACACAGATCGGCCGTTGGACGACTCGTGCTGCATTCGAATCTGCGTCAATCGGGGGACCCACTCAGGACTTTGCTCATTCTGGTGCAGTTTCAGCGACGACGACAGCGGCGGCGGAGGTTGCTGCGCAGCTTTTCTGGAGGCAAGAGGTTTGATTGTCAGACCGAGTCCCTGACGATCGGAAGAATGCATGAAGAGCTCGGACTGTTCGTGAGTTTTGGAGAGCTCAATCGTTGTCGAATTCGCAGTGCTGGACTGCGCACCAAAGGTCTTTGCAGTCGGTGGTCTCAGTTCCACCAGTCGCTTTCTCTTTTCTCGGTACCAGTTATAAACGCGTTCGATGTTCACTTTTCGTTCAAACACATCTGCAAGCGCAATGCACTCTCTCAGCACCGATTTCAAAAGCGAGTACAACGCAAATGCGCGTTTCTGATCGCGATCCGCATCAGAGGAAATCACCGCGTATCCATACCTCTCAATATCTCGAAGCATTTCCTGGAAATGCTTATCCTTCTCCAGCAACGAGTCTGTATACGACCGCAGGTTGATGTTTCGGTCGCCCAGCAGCAACAATTGCTTTGCTTCCGACTCCTTGTTGCTGTTGCTACTGCTGCTGCTGTTATTAAGGTCGGCAAAGAGTGACGCGAGCTTCTGGTCTGCATCCCACAAGAGTCTTGAAACAGCAGACTGTTCTTGATGCTGCGACGACGATACTCCAAGAAACCGACTCCCTTCGCTCTTTTTCCCAGTAACGATCATTTTTCCTTCGCCACCTTGCCGAGAAAAAAAATGAAACAAAACTGGCAGAACAAGTTTTCAGCAACTCTACGTACAACAATGCTTTCCACAATAAATAAAACTAATTTCTTTTCTATTTTTTAATTAAAAAAAAATTTAAAAAATAGATACAAAGAAAAGAAAAGAAAAAGACGGGAAAAAAACTCTGGTTGGAGAGAATTGCCAAAGGAATACAGAAAAAACGTCAGACTCCAATTGCTATCGGGTTTTCTATTTTGTTTTTTCCTTGTCGCAAGAGAGACGGAGAGAAATCGTTTGAAACGGTTGGAAAAGCCCGCGTGCATCCGTCGTACGGGCACGCATGAGCAAAAAACGTTTGTTGTCCGTTTTGTAATGCACGCTTGACCCCTACTTTACCGCACGTGCTCATCCGTGCGACTTTTTTCCATTCATGCCAGTCCATCGTCATTCCGATGCCCGCCCCCAGACGGTCAGATGCAGGTGTCTTCACTCTCGAAAAACATATTATGATATTATCCCTTTGTGTTTATGTTGTATGCGACGCCTGCTGAGACAAGAATGCGGAGTATGCGTGGTCACGGCAAGTGCGCGTTTTGTGCCTGAGGGGCGACTGGGGGCGACTGCGGGGAGAAGCAAGCAAGCACGGATGGGAGAGGGGGGAATCAGCCGATCAGGGAACCTCACTTTTCCCGTTTCTGTTGCGACGCCCTCCACTCGAAAGCGTCCAGAAGCGAGCGGTGGAGGAATATGGTAGTAATACCGGGATGATATCAACGTGCGTTGGTGCTGCATCCGATTGTTTGCACGCATAGCTGCATTTTCTTTTTTCCTGTGCGATGAGGGCGGCTCATAACTGCATGCAAGCAAGCGGACTGAGGCATCTAATTTTTCCTCCCCGTCCAAATGGGGGTTTTTCCAAGTGACATTGCATTGATGCTCAAAACGGAAATGCGACTGCTTTGTGTGGAGCGGTGCTGCTGGTTGGGTTACAAAATACCAGACTAGCCAAGAACGGACAAGTGGTGGCGCATTGCTGCGAAGCAGTGCCAATAGTTCAGGGTTCATGCAAGCTGAAAGTGCGCTCTGCTGATTGGCTGGACGACAAGTCAACAACCGTTTCCGTCTGGTTTGTCGCATTGCTCCCACGTTCTCTCGTTGTTGACGTCTGCTCCGACTACCGGCTGATCTTCTAGCATTAAAACGTTTCCTTTTCCAAGAACTTTGGATGTCAAAAAAGCGCAGAGGATGCCTTTCGAGCAAGACATGCATTCGGTTTTGCTTGCAGCGGAGCGTTGTTGCATCATCGCACGCGGAATGCACTGCAAATTCTCACGCTTTTTCTGATCGCTGCATCCCAAAAGAAACGAATTTGTTCTCTCTCCCGTTTCCGACCAAAACTTGCAGTCTGACGAAGGCAGAATGCTCGTCAGGTACATGCCGGTGTTTGCTTCCCGTGCAGTTACTTTTTTGTATCGTTCTTCTTTTTTATTTTTATTTTGCTGCATGTTCTGCAATCAACGTGCATTTTATCCCATTATGAGGATGTTCCGACGTTTACCGGACGACGGTGTTTCTTTCAACAGCACGCAATGCTGCATCTCTTCTGACAGTTCCGCAAGCCGTCGCGAACCGGACCGTTCATTAACGTCCCAGTTTCATGTTTTTGATCCAGTTCACGGGCAGACTGCGAAGCCGGCTCTTCGAGAGCGCAGGTCCAAACAGCGCAGCACCCTCGTGCCAAGTGCTACGCACAAGATTCCGTGGACGAGCAACGAAATCGAGCAGCTTTGCCGTGGAATTGAGCAGTTCGGAACTGGCCGTTGGAGTGCCATATCCAAGTCGCTTGGCACGCGAACTCCTCTCCAGGTGAAGAACTATGTGAGCCATCACCGTGAGAGGCTGTCTACGCTTCTTCGCGAGCGCGGTTACTGTCAACCCGGGGTAGCTGTAGGGCTGCATCAGTCAGAAGAGCAAGGAGAGCAAGAGCATCAGAAGCGGTATCTTCGAACCGCAAGTAACGTGTCGAGTGGCACATTTTCATCATCATCGTCATCGTCGTTGTCTTCTTCTTCTTCTTCCTTTTTCTCGTCAGACGGTCCACGGTCCCTTGCGAGTGACGCACCGGCCTTGGATGTTATGGGAGTCTGCATTCCCGACCGTCGCTTTTGGAGCAACATCACTGCACCACCCGCCGCAACTCCTTGTGTGACGACGGTAAGGAGCATGCGACCGCGGTCCAATGCGATCGATGGCTGCCCTGCATGGGTTGATGAGCCGACGTTTCAATTGGAAGCTATGCGATATTCCAGACCGTTTCTCCAGCTCGATATCCTGTCTTTGTGTTCTGATCTCTCTGCCCATGTAAACGCATACTTGTAGTGCATCTCGCACCTCCCCAAATCCAGCCTGTCGTCCAATCCACGGTGCTGCTTGAGGGTTCGATAGAAACAGACAAGCAAGCACAAAGAAAGACCAGAAAGAATGTCATCTTTTTATTGTATTTATTTGCCGGACATCGACTGTAAGCGGCAAAACCTCTCAATTTAAAAAGAAAATCAAATAAAGCGCCCCCCCTTTCGGCAATCCCAGACGGGCAATCCCAGACGGGCAATCCCAGATGACAATTCCCGAGCGCCCATTTTTCCTTTAAGGAAAACCGAAAACACAAACGAAACCCCCCCATTTTCCTTCTAAACTTCGACCGAGTTTCGAATCCATTCCAAACCTTTTCTGTTTTTTAATATCTCGTTTTTCTCTCTTCCTTTTTTCCTTTTCCTTTTACTTTTACTTTTACTTTTACTTTTACTTTTACTTTTACTTTTACTTTTACTTTTTATTATTCATTTTTAATTTGGCGTTTCATCTTTGTGTCTGACTAGTCACGCTTTGAGCAGGAAAAGAAGAAGAAAAAGAAGGAAGATTGATTTTTTAAATTTAAATTCAAGTTTAAAGAAGAAGAGAAAAGAAGAGAAAAGAAGAGAAAAGAAGAGAAAAGAAGAGAAAAGAGAGAAAGGGTAATAACAAGAACAGCGAATGTCGACAAACCGCAATTCACAGCGCCAGTCGTCATCGTACCAATCGCTTGATTCGGCGACATCGGACAATGATCTTCGGTCTCCGCAGCAGCCTGCGCCACAGCACGGAGTGTATGCGCAGCCACCGCAACAGCTTTCCAGCTATTCAAACACTCGAGGCTCGCAGCCCTCTGCATTTGGTCCCGCTACCCAGACCCATGGGCATGGTCATGGACACGGACATGGACATGGACATGGACACGGAAATCCACAGACGCATCCTCATCACAGTCAGCACGCACCGCTTCCTCCGCCACCGACAGGAAATCCAATGTCATCTGTAACGTGCCCCCGCTGCTCAACAGTTCTTGCACATCCACCACACATTAGCGTTATGCGCTGCGGAGTGTGCCGTCAGGTAATCGAGGTGTCGCAGCAAGCTGCTCCTGGTTCAATGCCACCGCCACCACCGCCACCACCACCAGCACCAGCACTTCCAGCATCTGTAGGAACGGGCGCAGGAGGAGGAGGAGCAGGACCCGGAGCTGGGACGGCTGCTGCATTCGTGCCACCGCCAGCCCCGGTTCCTCCGCCACAGCACATACGAGCTCAGCAGTATGCTCCAGCATCGAATATCCCCGTGTCGTGCGTCCGATGCTCTACCGTGCTAACTGTTCCGCCGCATGTGCAGAGACTCATGTGTTCGATTTGTGGTCAGCACATGTTGCTTGCGTATTCGCGAAATCAACTTGGGCAAACGGTGGTTGTTGTGCAGCGCCTTCAAAATAACCCCCAACAGCAGCAGCAGCAGCAGCAACAACAACAACAGCAGCAGCAACAACAACAACAGCAGCAGCAGTTGTACCATCATCCGCAGCAATATCACCCGAGTTATGGATATGCACAACAGCCACAAGGGTATGGATATCCGCCTCAGCATGGAATGGCGCAGTCGCCGTATCCACCGCTGCCCGGGCATCACCAAGTGATGGCACAAGCACAACCGCAGACTGGTGGAGAAGAGCCACTGGCACAGGGAATCGTGATTATTGAGAATCCAGATAAGCAGATTGTGGTGGGCAGACAAGAGGGTCGAGGGTAGGCTGCTTGCGATTCGTGTAGTTGCTTATTTTCCTTTTTAATTAACTAACTAACGAATTAATTCTTTTTGATGTTGCTGCGCTATGTAGAGTCGCTCTTTCTCCAAGATTGAATCTTCTTATTTTGCCCTATTCTGTCTTTCTACTTCAGTTCCTCTTTTCGGTTTCCGCTCAGGACAGGTCCGAGCGAGGGTGGAGGTCTTATTGGCACCGGATGTTGGGTTATGGTTACCAGGAAGACATTGCAAGATTTGCGCACATCTTTATGTGTCTGTCGTTGAATCTTGTTCTGATGTTTCACGATCTTTCTCTTCTTGGTTGTTTCTTCCGCTTTGTATCTGCCCTGAATCATGCTCGGCGTTTTCGCTTGAATATTCCATTTTTCCTTCTTCAACAAGAAAGACTATGTAAATTGTAGTTTCAATCGACGACGCACATCTTCATCGCTTGCGATTTGATCCCACACCAGTTGCGTGTCAGATGGTCCATCACGAGCAAAAAGTATACGAGGGTTCGTGGTATTGTGGGAATTTAAAGAAGTATGGGTCTTAAGAGTGTAACAACCATGACTTGAGGGTAAGTCGTTCCACCTGATGAATACTGTGTCACTTCATAACAAAAATGATCTTGGCTTGCGTGTCTCATGCTCTTTCTCAAGCCATGATTTCATCTCTGCAAGAGTTGTCATCTTGTCGCTCCGCTCTCTGTTGCTGCAGTCGTCGTAGTTTCCAGCATCCCCCGTACACATATGCAAATTTTCGATTTACCGGCATGTACTTCCCATTAGGAAAGACAAAAATGGAACACGGCTATCACATCTTAAGCATCCCCAAAGATATTACATTCTTTAAATAAAGACCCTCATGGAAGCCGCTCTCAAAGACGCGCTGTCTTTTTTTTTTTTTTTTTTGCAAGATCCCATCTCTCTGCTAATATACAGTGGCGCCTTGAGTGGGAGATCGGCTCTCACGCCACCAATGTGCTTATCGGTTCTAAGGGCTACATACAGAGTGGTTCGTACGCAGATGATGACGACTTTGCATTGCGCGTTACTCACTTGTTGAGCACGGACAAAGACGCCATCACCTCGCTTGTTCTCAAATCCAAATCGTACCTTGCGACGCGTGCCGTTGCACAAACCACAGATCAAGTTACCCATAATCTGTTTGACCGCGTGAGTGCCCTCTTTCCGGATGCCGAGATGACCATCAATCACCGGTCTTGCACTTGGCTTTAGGCCTTCATTTTATTTTGTCATGTGTAGACTAAAGGAGATGCAGTTTGTTCAAATCCG
Organism: Andalucia godoyi; assembly: GCA_009859145.1. Lineage (NCBI taxonomy): Eukaryota > Jakobea > Jakobida > Andaluciidae > Andalucia > Andalucia godoyi. The sequence goes on from VRVR01000010.1 coordinate 376,072, forward strand.
CAAGCTTGCCGTTAAGAACGTTCAATGATCTAGATTAAAAAAACTCAAACAATTTACAACAAGAGAGGGAAAAAAGGAAGTGAGTGAGTGAGTGTGTGTGTGTGTGTGAGAGAGAGAGAGAGATTCATCAAGGATGCCACTGCATTCCGACTCAGCTCTTGCGGCCTTTGCCTTTGGACGCAGATGCAGATGCAGACGCAGACGCGGCAACCTTCTTTGGCTGCTTTGCGGTGGCCTTCACCTGCACTACGTATTGATCGATATTATCATCCTCTTCCTTTGGGTCTTCCACAGAGTCCCCACCAATCTCAACATCCACTCCTGCATCGTCAATTTCGCCCTCTGCCAGACGGACCTTTCGCTTCATCAGTGCATGCGTTGAATTGTACCGTCGTGTGAATGCCGCCTTCACCTTAGTCTCGATGCCTTTGCGCAAGTCAGCCTCGTCCTTCGCCTTTGCCGTTTTTCCCTCTGCCGAAAACGAAGCACCCAGCTCAAAGATCGAGTCAAAGTCCTCGCGAGTAAGGCCGTATTCATCCATAAAGGCAATCGTTTCGTCGATTCCTTCTGCGCCGCGCTCCACAAGGGGTTTCACAAGAATACGGCGGAATAGATTCAGCATAGGAATTGCAGTGTGATGCTGCAATCGTCGCATTTCTGCCGAGGAGCAAATCTCAGCATCCATGCGCTTCGCCTTGCGGATTGTGGACATCTTTCCAAGAAGCGCTGGGAACCGAGGCATAAAATCTCGGGGGTGGAGCAACTGTCCAGTGTACCGACCGGAAACAGTGATGCAGGGAATCACCGTTGAAACATATCCAAAAGTCGGCAAAAGATCCCAACGACCGTGTTTGCGTAGCAGCTCGCCCATCGTGTCGCCGATTGAAATGAGATCCGAGGCCGCAGCTGCTGACGATAAGAACGGTCGACGGCCACCTTGCTCATCTGCAGCGTAGTGAATGTAGTTTTCATGCGTGTACAAGGGTAGGAAGTCCTGGTCAACAAAAAACTGATCCAATCCGTCGCGAACCCGGTCCCGTTCGGAGCCACCGGCAGCACGATCAAAGAGCTGCCGACCAGCATCAAACATGGACATGGAAACGTCCTTGTCGATCTTTGCCGCCGCATCATTGAACCCAACCTTTGCAACCCCGCCTTGCGACTTGACTTTCAGTGCAATCATTTGGAGATGATTCAAAATGGATCGCATGTCGCAGTTTGTGGACGTGGCAATTTGTTCCAGGGTGGAATCGGTCATTTGAATTCCTTCGCGCTGGCAGATATTTTGCAAGCGCTGTCGAACAGACTGGAACATTGGCTTTTGAAATTTGATTTCCGCAGCGTAGTTCTTGAGGGTCTTCAACTTTGGAGCGTACAAATCGTTGCAAATGCAAATGATCGGCACTTTTGACGACTTAATGAGCTGGATGAGCTCCGTGAGACCACCTCGGTCACCACCAGACATGCCATCCACCTCGTCCATGATCAAGCACACTTTTTTCTTTTCGGGAACATGGTGCATTGTCGCTGCCGAATGGCCATGCATCATGGATACCAGCGACTGAGAGCGAGAAGATTCTGAAATAATGTCGCGCACAGCATTCTTTGACCGAGAATCGGATGCATTGAACTCCAGCGGGTCATATCCACATTCAATAGCAACAATTCGTGCAGAAGTCGTCTTTCCGATTCCCGGTGGACCACCGACGAGAATGCACTTCTTATTCACCAATTCAGCTTCAAACTCATCTTGCTTGCCCGACTTCTTTTTCCCGCTGTCTGTCCCCTCAGAGAGGTGTTTCTCCTGCGCGGTCGTCAGATAGTATCGGATGCGGTCAATGGCGGCCTTATTACCAACAAGATCCGCGGAGGCTGCTGGCGCATACTTGGTCGTCCACAGGGGATTGTCCGTCTTGCTCTCGTTCGGTGCTTCTTTTTTAGGTGCCTTGTCCTTGTCTGTTGGAAGAGATGCAGGCTTTGAAACGCTTGGAGGCAGCGGAGACAGCGGAGACAGCGGAGTCGCAGATGCAGATGCAGATGCAGCGCTACCAGACATTCGCGAGCTTGCCGCTGGTGCCGTTGATGTTGTCGATGTCGGTGCATGTGTTGTTACGGCAGCAGGTAATGCATCCTCGGCAGGATGCGCCTTGATCCAATTCAGCAGATCGTCTTCATACCAGTAAATCATTGCCGGAAATTTCTTCGCAGCTTCAATCTTGGAGGCACCGAGGTCTTGGCAGCCCACAAGCAGATGCGTGGAGTTCCGAGAAACACTGGACTTGATTTGTCCTCCATGTTCCTTGATCAGCCGCTCCGCTTGATCTCGCGTAATCGATTCGAGAGTGCCGGTCATGCAAAACGCAAAGCCTTCCAAGCAGTCCTCTGCGCCATGCGGAATGGGTTTCTCTCCAAGCCTTGGCGGAACATCATTTCGTCCGCCCCAGATCTTTTTGCCGTCAGCACCGACGCTCGCAGCCGCCGCATTGCCAGGGTTCACAGAGGGAGGCGGATTATTCGGCATGGGGACGCTTACAGGTTTTGACGACTTAACAGTTGGCGCATTTTCCTTTTCTTTCGCAGAACTTGACTTTGCGGTTTTCCTGACGGCATGATCCGAAGCAGACTTCATTGGCGAGGGTGCTTCCGAGGCAGAAGCCGCAAACACCAAGGACCCTGGTTTTGCGCTGAGCGTCGACGGGAGCGCTCGAGTCTTTGCAGGATGTGCTGAATCTGCCGATGGCGCAGCCGAAGGAATCGGAACGTTGATCTTTGCCCTCTTTGGCGACGGCCCAGCAGCATGCAACGGTGCTGCAATTGCCGCATTCTTCTTTTTGCTCGCAGACGATCTCTTTGACTTTGCACCCTTTGCTTCCACATATTCTTCCTCTTCAGCATCAAAATCAGCATCTCGGCCGATATCACCATCATCATCATCATCATCATCGTCGTCGTCGTCGTCGTAATCATCATCATCGTCGTCACGAAACTCATCTTCAGAGTCCAGTATGCGCTTCTTGGATCGCAGAGCTGGCTTCTTTGCTTTTCGTCTCGGTTCTTGTTCGTCGATCCTGGCCTTCTTCCGCATCGGCTCGTCGTCTTCAATTAGTTTAGGAGGCTCGCGCTTCACCGCAGCAGCAGCGGCCACGGCAGCGGCGACAGCTGCGGGTTTGGAAGGACTGGGTTCTGCCTTTTTCAAGAATGAATCAAGAGTTCCACCTCTGGGCTTACTGGACTCCCCCGCAGCCGGACTCGCCACCTTGTTGAAAAAACTGGTGATCTTTCCTCCTTTCGACATTTCCCTCCCCACCACCTCTTCTTCTCAAAATATCCTTTTTTATTTTTTGGCACCAACGCTAGTCCAACAAAGAAAACGAAAAACGAAAAATAAAACAAAAAAAAAAACTCCTACAAAGTTGGAAATGTTTCACGAAACACACTTGCTTCAAGCTTGTGATACAGAAAGGGGAAGCGCATGCAGCATGTGTGGGCGGGAAAGTCTTGGACACATAGTGCGCATGCTTGTTGCATCAAGACAGGAAGGCTCAAAACGCCTCTTGCCCTCTCCCCTCGCGTTTCTCCTGCTGTAGACTACTCTTCGGAGCCTGGCGCATACTGTGTCTGTTTCCAGGGTGTTTGTTCTATTGCTGAAATGCAGGGAGTGCAGGTTGTTTGTCAAGACGTTGTCGGTACTTGGTACTGGGAAGAAGCGAGTTTACGATAGAGACCGGGGAGGAGGGAGAAAAAAAAAAGAGCCGCATTACATTCTTGTGGACTTTTGGATATGAACGAGGGAGGAGAAGACAAGGTTGCGTCATTGATCGAGAAACTTGAGAATGACGATTGGGCAGCGGAAGACATTTCCGTTTCGGATGTTTCGCCATTGATCGCCGCGTTTCTTTCCTCTGATGTTCGGTCCGCAAACCTGGAAAAGCTAGTCCATGCACTGCTCGTTACGCTTGGTCGATCTGATCTCGTGTCGCAAGCTCTGGAAGACCCACGCGCTTCCGGACTCCTGCGAAAGGCCGTGTCCTTGCTGTACGACGAGCTCTCCGCGGCGGAGGCATCCACAGCGAGCGAGTCCGATACAATTCTGGCTGAAGATGTTGTGTTTCTGCTGGTGCTCCTGCTGCTGGATGTCGCCAGTAATATCAAATGCGACTATTACGCTCGCTACGAGGTTCCGGACGAGCTCATTGCATTGCTGGATCATTCCGATGAGCGCATATCGCTTGCAATGACCTCGTTTATCGTTGTTTTGTGCTCAGAGCTGACAATCTCCAAGCTGCTTGCTGAGGACAGGTGGGTCTCAGTCTCATCCTCCTTTGCAGTCCGGCTCATTCACATCATCAACAGAGAAAAAGAACTCACAATGAGCCAAGCCGGCCCGTTTTTGTGTCTCGTGTATCGCTTTGCATCCACTGCAGATCGCCTGCTGTTCTACGACTCGGACCATGCAGTCCTCGAAGAAGTGTACATGCGTATCATTTCGGCATCGGAAAATGTCGAGCTGCAGATTGCGGCATTGGAGGTTGTCTACGCAATGCTCTATTTTCTCAAGCCTACGCAGCTCCAGCATCGCAAGCGCTGGTTTTCTTTCTTGCAGAATCTCCATGCAAACACACAAGGCACCATCCACAAAGACGTGGTTTGCTGCGCCGAGCACCTGCTTGAAAATTTTTCGAACAAACTGGACTAGCAAAAATGTAAGAGAACAAGAAAGGGAGGCTTCTAAATGGAAAAGAAAATTCTCATCGGAACACGGTTTTCCCCAGGTGCGCATCATCATCATTCTGACATGCAACAACTGTTCGTTAACGCTTGCTTCCCGCGTTGGCGGATCTCTCAATTCTCATGTACAGTAAACTCTAATTCCCCTCCCCTTCATCTTGCAGCGATCACGCCATCCACCACGATAAAATTCATGTCATTCCGAATCGAATGTACTGCACAGTGCAGCGCCTATATTCGATGCGTATTGTTAAATGACAAGATCAGAGTCCGGGTCTTCGTCGTCCAATTCGGCGATATCCACGTAAATTGCGGCGCCTGCCGATGCCATCACAGCACCTGGGCCACTTCGTGCTTCTGTGCCGCCCATTCGGACAAGTTCATGCGGGAGCACCACAGAATCGCGCTGCAGCTTTTCCTGATCGCTGAGCTCGAGTTTGAATGACACGCCAAACACTGAGTCGCCCACGGCCTGTACACTTTTCCGTGGATCCGCGATCGGAACATGCACAAATTTGGCCAGTCGTTCGTCCCACCGAAACCAATCTTCTGTACGCGCAAGTTTCCCACCTGTCGCCACCACCGCGCCTTGACGGTCAACCACACGTTTGGCTGCCTTGGAAAGCACAAAAACGTCAGTTCCGTCTCGCGTTGCCAGGTCCATCCACAAGTGAGCAGTGCCAAGTTTCGACATCCAATTACACTCGGACTCGGAAATAGTGTCTGTGTGCACGACCCCTAGCACATGTATGTCGAACGGACGCGACTGAAGCCACTTGACCACAGCGCGGATGCCATGATGCAAGATAAGAGAGGAAATCGAGTAGACGATCAGCAATCGGACAGACTTCTGGTTCCCTGTAGGGCGCAGCGACCCCGACGGTGGAGCATAAGCGACGGAAGTTCCCCACAAGACCGGGTCATCGAAAGAGACAAGACTCGCGGATGCAGACCGATCGCAGATGTGAATGCTCGAAAAACGGCCATTCATGGACTCGAGCCTCTGCCTGCTCATATCCGTTGTCCACAATGCTACCGCCGAGATCGCCGAGGACGCCGACGCCTCGCGATGCAGCACACACGAATGAAGAGCGTGGGCAACGTGGACTCGAACAGAAGCCGATGTGTACATCAGGGAAACATCGTACTTTTCAAGATTAGACAAGACAGACTCCATGGACATGCGCCTTTTTCAGCTTTTCAACTTTTCAGCTTTTCAGCTTTTCAACTTTTCAGCTTTTCAGCTTTTCAACTTTTCAGCTTTTCAGCTTTTCAACTTTTCTACAATTCGAAAATAAATAAATAAATGAAATAATCAATTAATAAATAAATGAAAAAATGAAATGCGAACAAAGGACACGCGAGCGAATTGCGAACAAAGGACAGGCGGACTCAAGCCGGGCGGCCAATTCGTAAGACGGGAAAGTGTCCGACGAAGAAATGCTGCTTGAGGCAGTACATGCAATGGGGGCCGGCGCGGATGCTGCGGATCGTTCCGGCGGCAGCCCAGCGCCGGAAGCTGGCGGCGGTGATTGTCATGGGTCTTGCGCGGCGTTGTGGGCGTTGATGTTGGATTATAAACGCAAAATAAAATACACATCGTATTTTATTTAATATTTTAAGCACAACGAAAGTACAAAAGAAACAAACAGGCAAACAGACCGAGACAAACAAAGTTTAACGACTACGGTGGGTGTCCACTACGGCTGGCGTCACCACACATGGACAATAAAAATAAAAATAAAAATAAGAAATGAGCGTCGCTCTGCGAGAATGCAACGCAGCGGCGTATTTATGTAGGGATTTCTTGATCAAAATGGGGGCGAAACGACTCGGGGATTGTGTGACGGAGTTGCTTAAGATAACAGACGCATGCGCATGGCTCGTGGCAGTGGTTTTGTTTGCGTGCGCTTTAGATTGCTTCATCATATCGCAATAAGTGGCAGCGGTGCATGCGTTTTCCCGCATTTTCGATTCTTCGAGAACTGCTGCGGCACAAGAGCTTGGGAAACTACCGGGTGCATTTATCAGACATCTGGATGACGCTTGTGGATTGGCTTCGGTGCCGGTCCCTGGTTCGTTTGAAGCATCTTCCGGTGTGCAAGAATCCTTCAACGGCCCTCCGAGGCACAACAAATGCATGCTCGATATACACGATCGAAGACGAACTTCGAGAATTCCGAACGGGAGTTCTGCTGAGGTTTCTGTCCTCGGGGGACCACATTCTGCTGTACAACATACAACATGGTTTCGTGCTGTTTACAGTGATGCGGCTTAATGGATGGGATCGACGATCCGACGTGTGCTACCGCTTTCGTGCATTTCCGTTTTCTCACCAAACGGAACTCCTTTCGTTTTACGCATTGCACGTGTACGTGTACGAACCGGCTGATAATCCCGAGTTGCTGATTGCAGTCGGATTGACAGAATTTGGTGAATGCCATGTGACTGTGATCTACCGTGATGAAGAATCCATGCTCCCTTTGCAGTCATGTCATTTCCACATACAAACTCTCCACAAACTCGATACCGTTTCGCAGTGGTGCTTTTTGCGGAAAAACCACCTGTTTCTTTGCTCGGGGGACGCTGTTTGGACATTTGACATAGTTCCTATACAAAAAGAGATTGATGGACGCTCATTCTGGAGCACTGCCGACGAGATCGATAATGCTAGCCCGAATCCCGGCCCGGGAGCATTCATCGCTGAGCGACTAAGCTCGCGGTTGTCCATGTATTGGAATCCGTCCAATTCGGAGACCTTGTTTATTCGGAAGAACAGTGTATTTGATGTTGAGCGGGCAGTCCATTCGGTGCTTGACCGACTGACCACGGAAAAGCCAGAACTGTTTGCAGGCGCACAGGTTGAAGACTACTTCATGTCCGTGGTTTCGTCCTCTGATGACGACGACGTATTGTCGTATGTGCGTCAAGGATACGCAAGCACCCGTGAAGACTCTTTCGTGGAGGAGACAGTGGGCCACGCAGCCCAAGTAATTTCAGTGATTGGACTGCGATTGACCATTCAGGTTGTTGTTGGTGTCGTCTGTGTCGCACCAGCCGGCGAAGGTGCTGTGCAATTTCCGCGCATCTTCGGCCCTTTCCTTTCCAGGGGGTCTGTCACGGAGTGCCAAGAGTTCTCGCAGAAACTCTCCCAGCTTATATTGGTCCAGTCCGGTTATGGAAGCAAAAGCGATCATAACGCGCTGAATGTCCCCGTTCTGACGAACGACGCGATTTTCGGACACGAATCTCTGAGCTGCTTCGTCCACCCAAGTTCCTGGTTCCTGGTGGAGGGATTTGGTGCAAAATGAAATTCAGGGGATCCAGAACCATTTTTAAACATTATTAGGTACCCGAATGCGACGGGGAACTGTAAAAACATCCGCCTTACCTTCAATGGCGTCCATGAGAAGTTCTGTCAACGTCTCTTCCAAAACAGACTCAATAAACCCGTCCTGGCCTTTCAAGGATTGTCTCTGACGATCAGATTCCAGCACGGTCTCCTCCGAAACCACGGAAACGCTGCGCTCGGATTTTTGGCGAACAATATCCGCAAACAATGGAATATCCGAAGCAGGAGGAAGGGCTGCAGAGAGCGACCCAATCGCGTGCAGAGTATCAGAAAACGCAGGGTCCAACATGACGCTGCCAAGAACGTCTTCCAATACGTTCCCAATTACCCGAACATCGCGATCCTGTAATGACGATCCAAGTGGGAGATTCGCGGGTTCAGCGTATCGACGATGGGACGACTTTGCAGGCCGAATTTCAAGCCTAACTGTCAAAGCGGCTTTGTACATCACATCTGCATCCTCCTGATCTTCTTGGTCATTGAAAATAGACGTCCGTCCAGAAACAACCGACGAAGTCTCGTCAATTGAATCAGCAACAGAAAACGAACGTTCCGAAACGGTCCCTGGAACCCCGCGTCTCGCGACCGAAGTGGTGGCAGAGCTCCTCTCGGAGACGGATCGACGATCAAACTCCTCCAGCTTGTCGTGCTGTTCGAGGCCCGTTGTCATCGCAAACCTCGCCTTGGAAGTCACTGTCAAATTGTCCACCACTGATTTGCGTTTTTTCGAGCGCAGCTTGTTCTTGCGTCTCGCCTCGGTTTTTCTTTCCGCTTCGTTTTCGTCTTCATCGTCGTCTGCTTCCGCTTCTTTCTCCAATTCTAATCGTCGCGTGTAGTTCTCCACGTCAAGCATGAGATCCCAGACTCCAGTTTGTGGAATCGCACCGGAATTCAAGATGATTCCAAAGGCAGCGCTTTCGTGCGGCGGCACAAAAGTCTCTGGTGGATCCAAGGCAAACACCTCATCACCTCGTGAGGCATCATCCACAAACGACGAGCTGATTCGATAGGTAAATGAGCTGGTGTTTCGGACACAAACAAGACGCCGTTCTTTTGCGAATGTTTCGCAATCGAAAATACTCAGGCGGGGAGCAAAAACAAGGGGCTGCGATTCAACCGCGATTTCCTGGAGGACAGGGATGGATAAGCGACTGTAAAACTCGGCACAAGAGCCAGCGGAGGCCGGAAGGAGGCCTTCCGAGTGGAAGGCAACTCGGTACTCATCCAACACTTTGTCCGCTGTCAGCAACTGCAAAACGACTGGAAACGAATACCGCTTCGCTTCAAGAGGCTGGAAGACCCATCTGGTCATGACATGGCTGCAGGGGCCCAGCAAAAGATCGGAATCCAAGCAACGCAACACTTCAAATCCGTATTCCTCGCCTTGTGCACACAGAATTCGGAAGGTGACCGTTTCATCGGTCGGGTTATCCACTCTCCAGTACTGTACAGGTGGTGAACGGTCGCCGATGAGAACAGGACACATTCTGTGCTGCGGATGCACAAACAAACACCGCTGGAGAGGCAGCAACGTTCGACCACGAAGGTTCATGACAATTCTCTTCCCTTTGCGGATATTCAACAACACAGGCAATTCGTGAACAGTTATATTCTGCCGTGGAGCAAGAGAGAACGCATACTCCAACTTGATCTCAACGCTGTTGCCCGGACTGAGAACACCGCTTCGCGGGGAAATATGTATGATCTTGTCATCCACAAGCTGCCGATACAAGAGATCACGCTCTGTCAATTCCTCCTTGTCAGCCCATTGCTCAACTTCCACATCGCTGTCCGTTGGGAGACGGAATTCAAAGGGTGCGCTCACCAACCCGCAGTTCTTGACCTTCCAGACAATCGTGTGAGCAGTGGCATTCAATGCAGCAGTTCCGAGATCGACATCAAACGACTCCAAGGTTTCGACGACCTTTTGGAACGGCAGAGTGCCGTCAACAGTATACTCGCAGTGCTGTACCGCCGATGCCAACACATCATTCATCACCGCAGCAGACGTGTTTTCCCAGATTCTCTGCGTGGATGGCTCGCGGTTCGAGAAAACATCGCATATTTGCAAAAGTGGATGCTCACCCGTGGCTGACACGGATCCCCTTAATTCCGAATCAAATTTCCCTTCTCGTCCCACTTCACAGACAAAGCCCAAGTGATTTGGGCCCCGAGTGGAAGGCCGTAGTATGACGTATACGGTCTTCGAAGACCGGGCGGGAATAGTTCCCTCTGCTTCCGAAAAGAAAAGACCAGTTGGGCGATTCTTGTAATCGCGGTGCTGCGGCTGATCCACAGAGGTAAATCGGAAGCGCATTGGACAATCGGCATGGTTCAGCATCGTCAAAGGCCGCTTCGACTTCGCTCCTAACAAACATGGCCCAAACTCAAGAGACTGTGGCTCCAGCGACACGACACCAAAGGATGAGGTACCGGAAATGCGCAACTCTTCTCGATTGCAGAGGATTGCCAGTTCTTCCGTCGTTTCCGGTTCAGAAGGTCTAAATATGACATCGACAGAAACGGAGTCCCGTCCCATGATCTTGCCTTCTGCAGGAACGACAGTAATGATGTTTCTCGAACGACTGGGAAACTTCCATGAAAACGTGGAAGGTACGCATGAAACATTGAACACACGCAAGCTTCGTTTTGCAGTCGCGCCAACAAACGTTGGCGGGAAAATGAGAGAATTCTTTTCCAGGGTAATTTCTTGGGGGGAGACAATGCCGATCAAGGAGATCACACGTCGATGCTGTGCATTCAGAAGCAACTCAAGAGTGCCTTTCCTGATCATTCCCAGGCTGTCCGATTTCGAAGGGTTAAACATTACTGGGACCAAAAAGCGGCTGTTGCCAAGTACCAGACCCCCCTGCGTACTCACTCTGAATTCGCTAGAATTTGATGCTATCGTTGCAGTGAACTGGCAAGGAGTCGATATCGAATTCTCTAACACGACCACGTGCATCTTGTGACCTGCCCTTTCTAATGGAGCAAACACCACTTCTGATGGATTGATTTTGAGGGAAGGAGGCATTCGCTCCGAACCAGCAGGGAAGGTGTCGCCCACAGCTGCGAGACGGATGCACCATGGGGGAACCAGCGTCTTGTCTGTCACCAGCCGGAAGGACCTATTGACCTTCCACGATGCATAGCATTCAAGCTCATGCGCAAAATACTGTGTATCAAACTCGGGACGGAAATAAACTCGGAATGTCACAGACCCGTGTGGGGGAAGGTCCGCTTGCGGAGGTTGAACGTCAAACACTGGGCGCCCACTTCTTGCGTCGCGAGGACATACCCATGTCAGCTGCAATTTCCCATCTGCTTTGGATTCCACAGTCACACTTTTGCTCGAGGAGGTGGCAGAAAATCGCGAAACAGATCCAAACGAAAGACACGTGCCGTTTTCTGTCTTCACACGGACCGGGGTCGGGGCGAAGCCAAACAACTCGTCGATTGCCTGCACATTACTTTCGTTGTCAAATACAGGTTCATCCTTGGGGCCTTGGAGTTGTTCCAGTTGTTGTGGCAACAAAAGCGCCTTGTCAACATTAGAACCCCGCGAGCGGTATGCACTGACGTGCTTCATCAACAGCGGAAGCGGCCTGTTCTCAGGGTCGAATGACGTGCCAACGAGATCCACGTACAGCGGATCCGCGCACCCGAAGAACGACACAAAAACTCGGCGATAGAAGTTCACAGGCACCAGAGGCGTAAATGCGAAACTGACAGACACCTGGCTCAAAGGAGAAATGACGCCACTTGAGGGCGTGGCAAGAAAAGAACCACTTTCTTCATAGCAATCCAGACTGAAAGCAACCGGAATCTCGCCATCATTTTTCAAATGAACAACTTTCACCTTTCTCTCATTCAATGGCACGTCTCCAAACGAAAGATGATCTGGAGACAGGGATACGCAGGGAGGAACAGCTTGGCCGACAAGAGACAGCTCAACAGTCGCAGGCGGGTTCTCATCGAACGGAGGAGTAATCACGCGAAAAGATGCAGAAGATCGAGTTGTTGGATTGACAGGAGTGAAAAATGCTTTGAACGTCATTACCGAGTCTGGAGGAATCTGTCCAACGGCAGGCTCGAAGCGGAAAACAGAATCAACTCCAGGAGCAGGACAGCCTCGTGAAATAGGAAGTATTCTGAAATCTGCATTGACCAAAGAATGATTCCGAATGTTAAACATGTACTCCTTTGTCTGAAATGGCAAGACATCTCCAAAGTCGATTCGCTCGACAGATGCTTTCAGAAACGGATACTTCGAAATTGCCGACACCCGCAGAGTTCTTGTGAAAAATTCTCCTTTGGACTGGAATCCAATGTGAAACGTGCGCAGCAACACCGAGGCATCCTTCGGAAGGAGCGAGACGGTGATTACACTGGAATTTCCAGGAGCTATTCCTGTCTTCTTTGGAGACACATCAAAATCTGTATTTCCATCTACGCGATCGGAGAACTGGAAAGTTAGTGGTTTCTCACCAGTGTTTGTTAACTTGATCGATCGTTTTGATACCACATGCACCGGGCAGAGTCCAAAATCAAGAGCGCCATCCAGAGACACATCCATCTTTGGCAAAGTTGCGCGAACCCTTACAAAAAAGGAGCCGCGAGGACACTGGAACTCGATGAGATCGATGTACTCGTCTTCTTCAATAGGGCGGAACGAAACGGAAACCACCGACTCCATTCCAGCAGCAAGAGGAATTGGTTCGGGGAATCTGAGGAAGAAGAACTTGGTATCAGGAAGCACGTATTTGATCGTTTGGGTCTTTTTCGAAACATTTTTCAACGACAATGGTAGTGTGTAGTCACCGCCAGGAACCCATCCCTCCCAATGCAGCTCATCAGGGCAATCAAAACCGTACTTTCTCTTTCGCTCATCACGAGACAAGACTACACGCTCGCTGTCTGGAACCACCATTATGGACTATGAAAACATGCACAGAAAAAAGGGAACGATACGAAAGTACGCAAAGCACAAGGAGAAACAAGCGCAAGTTAAAACAGAGAGGAAAAAAATAATAGATAAATAAAAAGGAGAGAAACAGAAACAAGTAACTCACGGCCAGACTCGGTAGAATTTTGACAGGAACGATAAAAGAGAGTAAGAAGAGAAAGAAAGGTGGGGAAAAACGGCGGTTTTAGGAAACGGTGATGCACGTTTGGTGTTGCAGCATAGACATCTCATCAAGTTTCCTGTCTGCGGGGAAAACGCTGAACAGCAGGAATCTCCAGCCTTTTGGCTTCTGGGCGTGTGTCCTCCTGTTCCCCCTTCTCTTCCCCCTCCTTCTCCCCCTTCTTCTTCTCTGCTTTCCTGGTTTCCAAATAGCGGTGGGAATTGAGTTGCGAAAGATGGCAAGTGTGCCAATGAAGATTGATTACTTGGAGTCGCTGTCTGGTCACGCGGCTTCCAAACTGTCTGGGAGACCGACATGTATATATCCCGTGTCAGATCTGGTCTTTGTTGGGTCGGCATTCGGGTGTGTGTTGGCGTATGCATTGGTCGAAGACTGCAGTGTGTGCACATACGGAGACTTGGTTCCGGACCGTGCACTGGTACATGGGCCTGTAACTGCGATTGAGATTTCCGTGACTGGTGTTCGAAGGGCGTCTGCAGACTCGTCTGTTTTCGCAAAGTATGCTTCTGCTGCGTGGTTTAAGGACAACGATTCACAGCTGTTGGTGGCTTTTGAGAACCGGACAATCTCCTTCTTCGATCTCCATACTCGTGTATTTCTACGTAGCGTGTCGGTCACAACGCTGCCCGGGAGAATTACGGGAATGAAATGGGCGTCCGAAGAGAATCTGGTGGTCGCGACGGCCTTTGGTGTTGCAAAAGTGCCAATCAGCACGAAGACCTCTGGAGTCTCCAGTGTCTTCAGTGCTCTTTCAAAAACAAACGAAAGCATCATTTTGTTTTCTTTGGGCGAGGAATGCAAGAATACGGATCTGGTTGGTTTGCACGGGTCGGATTACATGTCATTCGCGTACAAGACGAGATCGGAAGTTGGGGTTGTGTTGCTGAAATCTCCGTCACGGCCTTGTTTCCGCCATATCATGAATACCCCTGGTGCGCTGCAATACTGTGTGTTTGATAGTCCGGCAGAGCATTGTTGCTACGTGTGCGTCTGGGACGGAGATCGTCTTGTGTTTCGCAGCACTTCCGATCCTCCCGTGAAGCCCGTTGAAGAATATGCGATCGACCCTAGTCTGCGAAAGTTCACCCCTTCATGCATTCGATTCGTGTCTGCCTCCAGAGTGATAGTTATCGGAGGCTCTTCTCGGATTGCAGTCTTCGATCGAGAAAAACAAACATGGAGCTGCGTCGTGTGCCCATTCGATCTTACGTCATCCGTCGTCAGTGTTTCCTCCTCGGTTCCACGAGTGTTGCTGAATCACGAACAAGAATTTTATGCAGTCAGAAGCACATCTTCAATGGATCGAATGGACGACATACTGCTGAGAGGCGATTTCCGGGGATTCATGAAGGAGGTCAGCCGTGTGCTGAGTCTGTTGTCACCGAGTTCGAAGAACGCACTTTCATCTTCCTTGTTTTCGAAAGTAGCGACAGTCATCAACTCCGTTGCATCGTCTCCTGCTCTCGAAGAGTCTGTGTTTCTGGCATTGCTTTCTGACGCCCCCATTCAAGCCTTGAAATCCATGTCTGTGGATGGTGTGATCAGCATTTGCAAATCAAAATGCTTTTTCAAGTGCGTTTTCTTCTTGCAGCTGTTGGTTTTGGAACAGCCGGTGAAAGCGCTAGATTTCCTATTGGAGGAAGCATTTTTATCCACCGAACGAGACCAGTTTGTGTATGGAATTCCCTACGTCAATCGCTGGTATCGCGAAAGCACAGATCGCAATTCAAAAGTTAGCTTCACGGAGGCGGTCTTCTATGCAGACATTCTTCCCATCGTGGGTCGGCATCCATATCCTCGTCTTCGAACCTTGTTTTCGATCTCTGTTTCTGAGACGACAGCTCTGATGACGACCATGTTTGACGACGAATCCGAGTCGTCTCCGTTTCGAAAGAAGAAGAAGCTGCGTTTCGAAGATGATGATGCAAATCCAGCAGATTTTGTGTGCATCTCGAGGAAAGTCATCTACGATGCGCTGCTTTGCTTGCAAGACCTGGCGGATCCGCGGCTCACCGATGAAGTTGCTCTGCTGTATTCCAGGATATTGCGATCGTCATCTGTTTCAGATTGGGTTGTTCCAACTGCTCAGCTGTTTGGAGCGTTTCATCTCGTGGCCAAACTGCAGTCTCTGAATCTCTCCAGCCGGGAAGAGCTGCTAAGGGGAATATTGGTCAACGTTCCGACGCCGGATTTGGCGTTTGAAAGATTTGCGGACGTGTCAAGAGCGTGCGGTTGTGATTTTGTTGCGTTTGAGATTCTTCGTGCTGAGAAGCGCTTCCTGGACTGCCTGCATCTCTGTTTTGATTCTCCAGATGAACGGCTGCGCCAAGGATTGTTTGACTTTATTTCTGCATCAATGGATGCAGTTCCGGCAGGCTCCTCGCGTGAATTTCTTGGTGCAGTGCGGACGTATCTGCCGAGGATGATTGCCACGGATGCTGCGGGGACAATGAAAATAATCATCAACTTTCTTTCTTCCGACGCTGCAGCGATTCTTCGTGATCTGGAGCCGTATCCAGAGTTGCTGTACAAGTTTCTTCGAGAAGTCTTTTCCTATTCCCTCACCGCCGATGCATCGATTTTTGGTGGTCGCGAAGATGCACTGCAGTTTGTCAAGCAAAATCTTGCAGAAAATACGGATACCGTAGAGTTGTATGTTGAGCTTTTGTGCAAGTTCGACCCGGATTTTGTGTATCCGTTTTTGTCGAGAACGGATCGATATCACCTTGACCGTTGTCTTGCGATATGTGAGAAGTATGCGGTTGTGGACGCCGTGGCATTTTTGTTGGAGAAAACAGGGGACGTTCATCGATCCGTCAAAATGGTGTGTGCGGAGTTGTCAAAGTTCTTATTTAATCCATTCAAGGATTTTGTTGCTTTGGCAGATGACTCCAAGCTTTGTGTCGATGGCTCTCTTGTTGCTCGTTTCCGCCAGGTTGCGATTGCAACGGCTGAAAGAGCAATTGGCGTTCTTTCTGAGGAAGATGTTCAATTTTTGTGGTTCACTCTTCTCAATGTCTTCACTTCGTCGCCGAGCACGCTTTCTGATCTAGTTGGCACTTTTGGCGATGCAGAGTCGTTTGCAGGGCTGAAGTCCGATGTTTCCGCTACAGAAGCTGAAGAAAAAGCGATTGAAAGTCAGCTGGAATATCTGAAACAGGAACTGGCGTCGGATCCCTCGGATGGCATCCGAGAAGAATTCAAGAACACTGCGTACGATCTGAAGAACTGCCGAAGTCAGCTGCGACGACTTCGTGAGCAAGTCAAGAAGTTTATTGTGTTAACGGCTTCCAAGTTTGACCGCCTCAAAGAACTGGAAGAGCAGTTTCATGTCGTCGTCGCTGAGTCCATTCAGGTTGTTATGAATGCGATGGTACTCCGTGTTCCGATGGCGACGGTTATTTCAAAGATCGTTTCTGAACATGGGAATGATTCTTTGGGGCTGTTCCGGAATACATTGTCCTTCATGTTGGAAAACTACCGGTTTGAGAGCTCTTTGATGGGCACGGTAGCACGTCTCATGAAGAGCGATTCCTATCGTTTAGGGCAAGGGTATTTGGGCTTCGTCAAGCAACGGCTGCCGGAGGCGCAAGTAGAGCGTCCTGATGCAGCAGCTGCAAGTAGCACACCCGCCAACCCGGCTCCTCGTTCGTCGAAAGCACGCGGGGAAGCTGCCTCCAAGAATCCTGTTTTGACCGCTATCGCGCCCACGAGTGTTGATGCCTGCAAACGATGGAGTAGGCTGTCCAACAGCAGCAACATTACGAAGCGCCGGTTTGTGGATCTCCTGAACGAACTGATTGTCGCAGCAGCGACATCGATCACGACGACCGGCACTGCGTTGCTGCCTCCTCCTGGTGGATATCCGAAAATTGACTATCATGGTGACATCAATCCAAATTTCGTGGAGGATGTTGACGTGTCGGATGCCTTGGACGAATATTGGACGTTGCAAGTGTAAATATTTTATTATGATTATGATTAGGACTGGTTTTCACATGGTTTGTTCCTTGTTGAGGCTGATTATTCTTTTCTTTTCTTTTTCTTGCGATGTCTTAGCATCTCTGCTGCCGCAGCTACTGCGAGCAAACAACGATTGATGACGACTGGCGTATGATGCAGGAAATAACAAGCCTGGCATTGCTTACAAAGCACGGCGGAGCGAAAATAAATATCAAATAATAATAATAATAATAATAAATAATATAAATATAAAACAACGCAGAATCGCACACGTACAGAACAAATCAGATTCTACTCAAAGGCACGTGAAAAAAAGGCAGCGAGCTCCGTTATAGCTTCCGCTGCTCTTGCTTTTCGAAGATCATCATATGGGCCACGCATAGAAAAGCCGTGCGGCATATCTGAGTACGATTTGAAAACGCTCTTAGAGTGGTGCTCTGAAGTCTTGAACGCCTCTTCGAAAGGATCCACGGCAGGATCGTTGTTTGCCATCAGAACGAACACCGGGCTTGGTACCTTCAGGAGATCCTCTGGGGTGAAGCGAGCAGCATGGACGGCAGCAACAGCGACGAACCGGCCGGTGGCTCCAGCGTGAATTGCCTGCTGTCCTCCCCAACAGAACCCGGCGATTCCCACCTCGGCCTTGGGCGCCTTGCTCTTGACAAAGTCAACGGTGCTTGAAATCGTGAACTCGACGTTTCCTGTGTAGGAGCCAACGCGCCCCAGCCACTGAAGCAGCACAGCGAAATCTGCCGGTGGGAAGTTCTCAACGGACCACGCCTCTCCTTTGAAGGCATCCGGAGCAAGGACGGCAGCATTCAGGGCCGTTGACAATTGGTCGCAGATCTGGTGCAGGCGTTTGCGTGGAAGGCCAAAAATGTCGTACATTACAACAATCGCTCGCTTTGTGGATGCGTCGAGTCTCCCAGTCAAGTACATGTCGAAATCCAGATTCTCAGGACGAACAATGGAGCCGAGTCCTTCGTATTCTTCTGAAACATCCAAAGCCTGGCCTTGGAGGCACTGCGGGCACGTCATTTGGCACAAAGTACAACAACAACAACGACAGCAGCACACACACAAACAAGAAAAGGGGGTGGGGTGGGATGGGAAGGACAGAAAGAAAGAAACCAGTAGGGACAAGGCAGCGAGGAGGCACGTTACGCAAACCACCGAGAAGAAGGCGAAGAAACCTGTCGATGTTTGCAACAACCTCCGCTTTCCGAGGTGAGAGCAGATCTGCGGAACCGGCAGTCGTGCGGGCCGACCGATGAATAATGACACGTCATTGTCATGCATTCGGAAGTATCCATGAACAGACACGGTCAATACTGGCCGACACTGGCGCGTTTGTTTCACAGGAATTCGTGCTTACGCACGCTCGGCCAGAATTCAGCCGGTGGCACAGGCTCCGCGTTTTCGACACTCTTTAACGCAGCATCCATAGCCATCTATTCTATCATTCGTTGGTTCCACTTTATTAATTCAAATATGGGCGTGAGTGCGCTGGGATGACGCATTCGCCTACGCCTACGCCGCTCGATACAGGGCCTCCTAGGTCCCGCAGTCCTCCTAAGAGGCCACGTGTCACTACGCCAACCGCCTCTTCCTCTCGTATCTCCTCTCCAGGTGCATCAATCGCTGCAACTGAGGACACGAAAGCGCCTGCTGCTAGGGCCGTCAGACTCAAAATGCACCCTTCTCAGGAACAACGTGTCACACTGAGAAAGTGGCTCACCGATTGATCGAGATTGGGAACGGAGCGCGGAACATTTATCTGAAGAACGCCGTGGGGCGTGTTGCGCGACTATTCCCCTTCCCGGCACTGCATCGCAGTCGGGTTGCTGCTGGATCGATTGTGTGTGCATCGTCAGCAATGACGATGTATGATCAGACAGACACCCTCCGAAGTTTTACAAACGTTTAGCAGTTTGCAAGGACAACAGGGTTCGCACTTCCCGCTCTTTTTGCAAGACCAACTCAGCAAGAGTACTAGAGTAGGTCTGTGGCCATCGCCGGTTTGCACGCATTTGTTTCTCAATGCTCGGAATTGGCGTGAACCAGGTTTTCTAACTGAGTCCGATCTACACAGAGAAAGAAAACTCCAAAAATTTCGAACGGAAGAACAAGTGGTGCTCCAATCTGGCCTACCTCTTAATTGCGATTTTCTCAGCGGATGGAGATTTTTGCAGAATTTCTCTCCTGCGGTGTCCCCTGAATGCACAACAGAATGAGGAAACGAACCGAAACGAAGTGATTGAGGGCACGATAAAAGTGCGATAAACGACTGTCCACAGTAACTCCGTCCGACTTTGGGATTCTCAGCGAGTGGTGCCGGATGTACAGTAGCGAGGATGTGCGGAAAAAACACGAGGAAGGCTCCCTTATGGTCAGTTCCTTCAGTTTATAAACATTTTCGTTTTTGGGCTTCTTTCTCTCCATCAGAGCTTTTGGCGAAGAAGATGAGCACAGTCGGGTCGCAGGAAAAGGCACTACCGATCGATGATTCTGCGCGACAGAGCGTTGAGGAAATGTTTGCAGAACTTGCAACCCTGACAAACGAAGCGTCCATCGCGCTGAGGAATGAAAGTCCCCTCCGACCATCTCCCGTGCAAAGCGTGTCTGCACGGCAATCGCGACCCATGAGTCAAGACTCTGGTCGATTTGGCATGAGTGCTCAGCGAAATGACTCGAAAGAAAAGGCGTCTCTTTTGGAGCAAAACAGCGAGCAATCACAACGCATCAAAGATTTAGAGAGCGTGATACTGCGAAAAACGTACGAAAACAAAGACTGGGTCATCCGGTATTTCCGTTCAAAAGTCATCGAGCTGCAGAATCGAAACATGTTTCTTGCGGACAGATGCTCCTTCCTGGAGAAAACAATAATGTCAAGGAGTTCGTCTGCAGATCACGTCAAAGCGATCTATGATGCAGAACGCATGGTTCGACTGAAAGAACGGGAGATATTCCAAGCCGAGCTGCTGTCGCTCGAGACGTTGTACATGGATCTTGTGTCCAAAATCCCACCATCTGGGTGATCGCACCCTCGAATCTTCAGCGAGATCCCTGTTTCCTCGCTTTTCAGAACCGAACAAAAGCAATTTAAGTCTCCCCTCTTGGAGGGGGAAAAAAAAGGAAAGATCGATATAACGCATCCTTTTTCTTCTTCCTCCCCCCTCCCCCCCTTTTTTTTTTCAAAACAATATTCATGTATTTAATTATAGAAATATGTCTGCCATCACAGGAACATGATCGCTTGGTTGACCACTGGATGGCAAAGCAACCTCTTCGAGAATCTCGTCGACAACAGGAGGAACCAGAACAGCACTCACTCGAGCACGGTGGTCGCTGAAAAACACATAGTCGAGACAGCCCACAAAATTCTGGGTGTAATTCGTGTACTCGGGTTCTGCGCCCAGCGCACTGACGTACGCGGACTGCAAATGCAGATTATGCCACAGGTCTCCGATGCGATTCAAGGACCCCGTTGTGTCAATGTCTTTGATGTGCTCGGGAGCCACAGTTCCGGTGGTAATGTACTCGTAGACTGCGGAATCTGGACTGGAGTTGAAATCTCCACAATAGACTACGGCGGTATCTCCCTTCTCACCATCTGTAGAAACTCCATTTTCTGCTGCAAACAGTGAGATCGCCTGCGTCAATGCATGCACCTGGAATAGCTTGACGTCATTCAGCTTTGTATCGGAGACAACATGCAAATTCGCAACGATAACGTATTTGTTATGCGCTGGTCCTTTTCCAAGGTTGGATATCGCCGAGAACGGCGATTTCGAGGGAGTGATGGGGGTGGTGGTGGCACCAGCAGGAGGTCCGTTGAATCTCTTCGGGGACACCCATGCCGGGTAGAAATCCTTTTCAGAAAACGAGGCACTGGAATGCATCCCTCCTTGCATTGCTGCCGCGGGAGGATTCATGCGAACGGGTGGTTGCTCCGTAAATGGAAGCAGTTCCAGAAGCACAAGCTGTCCGACGTTTTGCTTTCCAAACCGCACGAGCAGTTCCTTTTCCGCGGCAATGACAGCAATCTGTCGAGCGGATTGAAGAAACTCAACGTCCTTTGTCTTTTTGCAAGCGAACTTTGTGCCTTTAAAGAAGACCGCACATCCGTCCAGTTGGTTGTCATGAGTCGTATCGGACGACTTTTGCTTATATGATCCCTCATATCCTCGTTTTTGCAACTCCGGGAGAAAGAATGAGGTGTATTGCAACCGAGGAACCTCCTGCAAGCACACAATGTCGGCATCCAGCCAAAGCAGATGCTCGAGAACAAGAGAACGCCGAAAGGAAATGTCAAGACACCACGACTTTGCGTACGGATACTGCGTATCTGTGGCGTATGCAGGCGACAGAATGTTGTACGAGGCTACACGGACAGCCAACCCTGGCATGCTCATCGTGCGATAAAAGGATCTGCTCGACATCAACGCCCGCGGGGCTGGCTTTTGAGGAGACGGAAGCACATTTTCAATGCACGATTCGCAAGAGGAGTTGGAGCCTTTCAGATGAACGATGACTCTGATGGACGATCCAACGTCTTTTTCAACAGGATAGTATGTCCGACCCACACCAACCACCTCCTTTGTATGATGCTGCTGGTTATTGCTGCTGCTGTTGTGGTTGCTGATGCTACCGCTATTCGAGGATGAAGTAATGCGGAACCATTTGATGTCGACCAAATCATGTTTTTCTGTTTCGGGCACCATCCGCCCGTGTGTTGCTTTCACTTCAAACAAGACGTCTACGGATGCACCAACAGCCACTGTGGATGGAACCTTTGCATACAAGACGGACACAGCCATTTTTCGTATGCTTCAGATTCAGATTCAGATTCAGATTCAGATTGAGAGAGAGAGAGAGAGAGAGAGAAGACGGAAAAGAAAATGGAAGAAGGGAGAGAAAACCAAGCGAGTTGAAAATGACGAGGGACAAAAAATAATAAAGAAGAATATAACCACAAGGAAATAGCACCTTTGACACCCGTCACCGACACCAGCACCAACACCAACACCGACACCGACACCGACACCGACACCGACACCGACAGCTTACACACACACACACACACACACGCACGCACGCACACACACACGCCCAATCAGACCAAACACGAACAAAACCATGTACACACAACACGTATGTGAGACGAAGCAAGGGGAGAGGAAGAAGACGACCATTTTCCGGAAACGATACCGACACAAAAAATGTCAGTGTCCTGTCATGGTGTCAGCCAACCCGATCTCGTGGGGCGAGCGGTGGGAGAGTGCAGCGTCTGTAAAAAAAACAAAAACAAATAGCACAGGGTCCCTTCCATAAGACCGAGACAGGGAGAGAGAGAGAGAAGCACGTATTGTTGTTTTTCGGTCCCCTCGGGAATTCCGCGTTTTGTTTTTCCTGTTTTTTCCTTCTCGGTACTCTTTTCCCACCGTTCCGTTTGGCTCATTCGTCGGGTAGCAGAAAGATCATGTCTTTGAACGCGGATACAGACATCGTGGAAGTCTCCAAGAATAGCGGATCAACCGCAAACAAGTCTATCGGATCGAGCAAGCCTCGCATTCTGCTGATGGGTTTGCGCCGTTCTGGAAAGTCTTCGATTGTGCGTGTTGTGTTTCAGAAAATGTCGCCGCACGAAACATTGTTTCTGGAGTCGACTTCTCGTATCGTGAGATCAGACATTGCAAACAACTCGTTTGTACAGTTCCAGGTCTGGGACTTCCCTGGTCAAATCGATTTCTTCGATGCGTCGTTCGATGCAGATGCGATCTTTGGAGGTTGCGGAGCGCTTGTGTTTGTGATTGATGCACAAGATCAGATTGGAGATGCCAGAGCAAAGCTCATCACCACAATCCAGAAGGCCCATGCAGTGAATCCCTCTATTGTGTTTGAGGTTTTCATCCACAAGGTCGACGGTCTTTCGGACGACCACAGAATTGATATTCAGCGCGATATTCAACAGGATGTCTCCTCGGAACTTGCAGACCTGGGTCTTCAGAATGTGTCCACAAACTTCCATTTGACTTCGATCTATGACCATTCAATTTTTGAGGCGTTTTCCAAGGTGTCGCAGAAACTCATTCCGCAGTTGCCGACTCTTGAGAACCTGATGGATATGTTTGTGCAGAATTCCCGAATCGAAAAGGCGTTCTTGTTTGATGTCGTGTCGAAAATCTACATTGCAACCGACTCTGCCCCTGTGGAGACGCTTCGATTCGAACTGTGTTCGGACATGATTGATGTCGTGATTGATATCTCCTGCATTTACTCCCACGTCTCTGCCATCATGGCAGGAAGTGATGCTGCGGCGACCGACGCGTCTGCCGCCCTCTACGATGAAGGTTCTGCGTCAATCATCCGGTTGAACAACAAGCTTGTCTTGTACCTCCGGGAGGTTAACCGGTATTTGGCTCTTGTCTGCATCGTCAACGAAGAGCATTTCGAGAAACAAGGGCTGATTGATTACAACTTTGGCTGCTTCCGAGAAGCCATTGCAGAGATTTTTGACGAACCTGCTTCCAAGAAGAAGGCGAAGCAGTAGCTTGTTGTTTCTTCACTTGACCATGCGTGCTGTGCTGTGCTGTGCTGTTGTTCTGTTGCCGTGTTGTTGTTCGTGTTCTTGGCGTGCACGTGCAATAAAATGATCCATTACATTGCCATCTTCCCATCCACCATTATTGTCGGCTTTTGCCAGACTCGCCAGCATCGAAGTCGAACCAAAAATACGCAGTAAGTGGAACCCAACATTTTTGCGACGTCCATTATTTAGGCAGCACGAAAAGGAATAACACTCCCGCAAAACCTCGACACTTCTCCGAGAACTCGCTTGGTTAGTCAATCGTCAGTCGCCAGGACTCATCATCCTTCGATAGAACCGACCCGACTTTTGTCGTTTGGAATTAAACTCGCATCGCGCAGTGCTATTGAGAGCATCGGCTCGTTGAAACGAGTATATGTACAATGTCTATATTTATGATGTTTGAGACATCTTGGCAAGGTACGACTCCAACATATCAGTGTACTTGCTTCCGCCGGGTTGCATAGCAGGAACATCTTCAGAGTCCGAATCGAAGGCGACCCTTTCTCCTGAATCGCTCAAATTGGGACGAGCACGGGCCTTTCTGCGCATGGGAGACCGTTTGGACGAGGACTTTGGGGCCTTTTCTTCAATACTGCGTCGAAACGGGTTCAATGCGTTGTACGTCTCTGTGCGCTCCCCTGTAAAGAATGGTGCCAATGGTCTGGAGTATTTGACGGGAGTGACTGAATTTTGATCTGAAAGCGCGGGTTCGGAACAAGAGGGATCTGACAGCACAAATGCATCCGAAGGAGCAGAAGCAGCAACAGAGACAGGGCCGTCCTTGGAAGAAACAAACGGCAGAGGTGGGTCTTCCGATCGCGGAAGCTCATTATCGGAGGCCGAGGCAGAGGGACGGCTCTTCAACACTTCTGACGATGAACCGGTGGCTGCAGAAGGCATTGACGAGCGTTTGGTTGCTACGGATCGGTTTGGTGATGCGACCTTGTTTCCCATCAAGTCGCCAGTGCTGGTCGGCGCGTTGGGCGGGTAAGAGTTCGGTGGTCCATTCAGTGTCTGCGGGGCCGAAGGCTTATCGGAATCCTGCAGTGCTGGTGCATCTTCATCGAATCGGACAAGAGAAGGCCGCGTCTCGGCAATCCGCAGCAGCTCATACTCGAAATGAGATCGCAGTGCGTCCTTTTCAGATTTGAATCGCTCATTCAGCAAATACAACTGGTATTCCCGTTCGGCCTCGGCATCCCGTGCGAATCTTTCGTGTTCCTTCTGCAAAGTAGACCATTTGCTTGACACACGCTGTACTTCCGCATTCAATCGCGAGATCTGCTCCTCGTAATGCTGCTTCAAATCCGCAATTCTCCGTTCTTCACGTTGTCGCGCATCTCCCAAAGCTTGCTCGTGCTGAGAAGCAACAGACTGCAAATGAGATTCGTATTTCTCCTTTTGCGTTTCAAGATCGTATACATGGGCGTTCTTCAATTGTGCAATCAACTTCTGATACTCGATGTTTGTTTTCTGGGAAGAAGACAAGCTAGCACGCATCGCATCGACTTGTTTCTTCAAGTTGTCATTTTCCGCAAGATTGACTGAAGCGGCGGGTGACGTGGCGAGAACAGCGCAGTTGCCACTCCCACTTCCGTTCGCAACTGCGTTTGTGGAAGACATGATCTGCGATTTCAGTTCACCGATCGTGTGCTCGTACTCGCGCCTCATGTCCAAGTTCTCTTGCTGCATTCGCGACTTTTCGTTCCGCTCATGTTCCTTGTATCTTGAAAACTCAGTGCGTTCCTCCTGCAGATCCGTCTCAAGCTTCGAAGCCTGTCTGAGAACACGATTCAGCTGCATGCCCGCATCGTCCAGCTTGTCTCGCAGCTGCGCGTTTTCGATCGCCAACGCCCTCATCTTTTGCGCTTCGGTGTCCCCTTCTCCCCCTTTCCTGGTCCCGTTCTTGTCGTTTTCCTTGTGTTTCTTGTCTTTTCTCGGCTCGGGAGTCGCAGAAGCTGCGGAAGAATGTGATCGATCCGGAGACGAACAACTGCTCGAGGAATCGCAATTGTCAATCGCAGTGGTGGAAGAATGGTGGTGCTTTGTGGACGCTTTCCCCGAGTTTGAAGATTTCCGCGACAGCCAAAAGTTCTCTTCATCCTTGTACAGCTTTGACGGGGAATCCCATGATAGAGCATGGGTCACTGTTCGGTCATGCTGAAGAGGCAGAGACGACAATGACAATGACGATGACGTGCCACCGCCGCCACCGGGTATTGGAAAAGCTGACACTGATGAAGAGGATTTTGTGCTGGTCGGATTCCAAGAACCAACGCTGAGATGGGAAAGCGACGGATAGGACAGCGCGAAGGAACTTGGCCGCGGAGGAAGCGTATGTCGTGCTTCTTCCAAACGTTGCTCCAAGACGTTGAGGGTGTCTTGCACGGTTACCACTGCTGGATGGAAAGAGGACCTTGTCTGTCCCCAGTCATCTCGAACAGACATGTTGCAAAAAAGAATATTAAACAACTGGGTCTATGCTCGTGCTTCGTCAACGTGTCACGACCAACAGGAAAGGTCTGCGTCCAATAAGAGAGGATCGAAGAGGCGGATGACCGAGGAAAAAACCTGCCTTGCGAAAGTTTGGGAAACGCCCCGTTATGATAAACGGGCGGGGACGGTCTCTCTGCTGTGCAGTACAGCAGATCGCTGTCCTCTTTCTCCAGGAGCCCGTCAGCGATACCCACCGTCGTAGCAGCGGCTTCGGAGTGTTTCGGAGAAAAGGCCAATCTCCGCTAAGCGACTGTGGGCGGTCATCGGACTCGACTGAATCCCCGGAGAAACCCTCTTCGGCAGTGCCAGTTTCTTACTATACGCAGGAGAGTGTGTGTGCTTTGTGGACTTGTGGCGGCGGCTTCGCATTCTCCTTTTTTTCCTCCCTCCCTCCCCCTCCCCTTGCATCCCTCTTCTTTCGTTTGGATTGTTTTTTCGCCCTTGTCTCTGCCCTTTCCTTTCCCCTCACTGTCCATTCTCGGGTCGCTCATTTCCCAATTCTGCCGAGGCTTTTGATTCGAACACTTCGATTTCCGTCGATGAATGGTGTGTTCCAATGCAATGCGACGCTCTCGTGCGGAAATCCTTTCTGCACTGTGAGCTCTAGTTTCCCGTGCTCTCCAGGATTCATCTGTCCCAAAGACGAGTCGATCCAGCCTTGCCCCTCTGGACACTACTGTCCCTCGTATTCTCTTTCGTCCGCTATCGAGTGCAAGCAAGGTACTTGGTGTCCAAAATACTCCAAGGTGCAGATCGATTGTGAGCCCGGTTCATACTGCCCGGCCGGCTCGGAGCGGCAGCTTGAATGGCTTGGACTGGTGGCCACAACGATCATGCTAATTGCTGCCGCGGCCGTGGTTATTGTCACTTTGCGTCTGCGCAATAAACAGAGGCAATCGAGGGAGAATCGTAGGCATGCCGAGGTGGCAGGACGGGCAAAGGGTTCCGTTACAGGCGTGTCATCCGCAAACAGCCCTTCCAATGTGGTTACAAGAACGCGATTGGATATCCGGTTCGAAGACATCTTTTATGAAATTCCGGTGTCTGTGCCTCTTGTGAAGAAGGTGATGATCATGCTGAAGAAGGAGGAGAAGCCGTTTAAGGTCTTGATGAACCATGTTTCAGGAGAATGCAAAGCCGGTCAGTTTACGGCGATCATGGGCCCGTCCGGTGCTGGAAAAACGACGCTGATGACGATTCTAGCTGGCAAGGTCAAGAAGACGGCTGGACAGATTTTCATCAATAACAAGCCGGTTGTCGATGTTTCCGAGGAAGCTGCAAAACACGGGTTTGGGTTTGTTCCCCAAGACGACATTATGCACACGGAACTGTCTGCCAAGGAGGTGCTGATTGCAAATGCAGATATGAGACTGCCTCCTATGGAAACCTTGCGGCGCCACGCAATAGTCAATGAAGTGCTGGATCAGTTGGATCTAGAACATGTCAAGCACGTCATTGTTGGAAATGAAGCCGATGGCAAGCGCGGTATTTCTGGCGGTCAGCGAAAACGCGTCAATATCGGAATGGAAATTGTCCCCGTTCCTTCAGCTCTTTTCCTCGATGAACCTACGTCGGGTCTTGATTCCTCTGCTGCCGAATCGGTGTGCGGACATCTTGCCGAGATCGCGCACAATCAGGGTGTGAATGTTGTTGCCGTAATCCATCAGCCGAGAAACGAGATTTTTTCGATGTTTGATCAGCTTATCCTACTTGCACCTGGCGGACGGGTTGCGTATGCGGGTCCGCCCCAGGCAATCAAGGAGTACCTCGCGGGTTTTGGATACATCTGTCCCTTGACGACAAATGTCCCGGATTATATGATGGATGTCGTCGCCGGAAAAGCCACAACGCACGATGGGAAGCTGATCAATCTCGGAGACGCCTGGATCGAACATGTTCGTGCCCAGAGTGGCGACAGTCAGCAATCCAAGGGGCAGCCACAGAGTTCGGAGCAAGGTAAGGCATTCTCGAGCCTGGAAGCCCTCCGCGAAAAGCCCAGTCCGTTGTTCCAGTTTGTCGTGATGCTTCGTCGTGCGATTGTTTTGTGCTACCGCAACTGGATGTCTGTCCTTGTGCAATGTATTATGCACTTCTTGGCTGGCATCATCGTTGGTCTTGCATTCACCACTGGGCAGGTTTTTACGCCGCCGATTTCTTCCGAGTACGTGCCCTATTGTCCGTCTGTTGTTTCGAAGTACTTTTGCGAGTTTCCGATTCTGGACGTTTCCGGTGCATTGAATGACTATTGCGTAATGGCACTTGGGCTAACGGCCGTTTCGACAGGGGTGCGCACCTTTGGGAAAGAGCGCGTCATTGCCTGGCGCGAAGCCTCCGTGGGAGTTAATATTGTTTCGTACTTGTCGTCGCGCTGGCTGGTTGACATTGCCTTGCTGACTCTCTATTCACTGTGCTACTGCGTGTCCCTCAATTTGGTGTCGTCTCTGCAGGGAGCCTTCATGGCGTACTGGCTGGTGTTTGCGATGACAGAATGGGTCGTTTTTGCATTTGGATACTGTCTGTCAGCTTTCATGCGTGTGAAGAATGCGACGCTCGTTGGAGTCATTTGTTGCCTCGCCTGGGTCGTCGCAGATGGAGGTGTGTACACCGTGCAGACAATGGGATTGCTTGGATCGTTTTCATACCCTCGCTGGACCGCAGAAGCGATTTTCTTGACCGAGATTAATTACGATGATCTCAGCAATGCAGACCAAAAGCTGTTGAAGACATACCTTGACAAGTATGAGTATGGCTGGAAAATCGGCAATTACGGTGTTGATATCGGAGCTCTGTTTCTCCTTGGGTTGATGTTCCGTTCTCTCCATCTTCTTCTTTACTGGATTTGCAACCGTCAGAAGAGGAAGTAGTCGATGCATGCTGCTGACGAGTGTCCTGCTCTTTGTGATCGTATTCGCTTCCCCACCTATCGGTTTTGCACACACTCTCCATAGTTTAGTCTTTTTTAAAAATTAAAATAAAATAAAAAACTTTTCATATTATTTTTACCGAGAAGGTTGGACAAAGCCTTCGTGCAAACTGCAAACATGTAAAACCTCGATTTTCTTTTCTTGCGTCTTCTTGGTTTTGTTTCTTCTTGCACGTTGGCTGTGCCGACATGCCGCAGGCGACAAAAAAAAAGTGGCAAGTGAGTGGGACGGTTTTTTTAATATTTAAAAAAACAAAAAGAATAATCAACAAAAAACGTACGTCTAGCGTGCGCAGTTCTTTCTCTCCTCACACCTTGTGCCTTTGTGCTGTTTCCTTTTGCGGATGTCGGGATTACTTTTCCGTTTTAATGCCGCAGACTGGAAGCCGAAGCACCTCCACACATGCCGCCGCCCCATCTTCCCCCAACTTTTTTAATGCACCAACAAAATAAAAATACATTCATTTATTTACGACTCCCCTCCAGATTACTTCTTCCCCCTTTTCTTTTCATTTGCATAGGCGTATACGTCTTTCAAACATTCCGCAAGCCCGCGATTCAGCAATGTCGTCTGTATTTATCTTTGGTGCAACGGGGTTCATTGGGTCTCAAGTTGCACTTGCGTTCCGCGCTGCTGGTTATGTGACCCACGGTCTTGTCCGTTCTGCAGAAAAGGCAAAAGATCTTATTCGCGCACAAGTTAACGTCATTGAGGCGTCCTTGGACGATTCCACTCGCTGGGAACCGTATGCAGCAAAAGCCGATGTTTTGGTTGTTGCGCTGGTTGACTATTCGAATCAAGTTGCCGCCGACAGAAAAGTGCTGGACACAATCGCCCGGCTGTCTTCTGCGTCGCCGTCTCGCAAAACCGTGATCTACACTTCCGGTGCATGGGTGTATGGAAATCGGGCATCGAACGAGCGTGCTACCGAGCAAGAATCAACAGGAAATGCAGCGCTGGTCGTGAAGTGGCGTCCGGCCCACGAGCAAGAGGTGCTGAAAAGCGTCGCCTATGACGGGATTGTTCTGCGTCCAGGTTGCGTGTATGGGTGGCAGGGCTCTCTCACTGCGTCTTGGATTTCCGCTGCGTTGTCCGGGACGTCTGTTTCCGTGCCATCGCACTTGGATGGAGAGCATTCCTGGGCCATTGTGCACGTCGACGACCTTGCTCACGCGTATGTCCTTGCTGCTGAAAAGGGCCGAAAGGGATGTATCTACAATGTCGGAGGAGAGAATCTGGAAGTTCGCGCTGCAGTAAGCGCATTATTTGCAGCGACAAACAAGCCACTGAATGCCAATTTCCCGGTACCGTCTAACCCATTTGAAGAAGCCCTTGCCGGCAATCTGGCAATGAGCTCCGAAAAGGCGAGAAACGAGCTAGGATGGGTCCCATTTCACACGAGCTTTGCTGCCGACGCCCATCTTCTCATTGCCAGTTTCAGGGCGTACCAGTGATGGTCAAGCCGATGATGTAAAACTGCTTCTTGTTCTGAGACCCGTGAAACCCTAACGTGTCCCGCGGTGATGGATCGAGACTGGAACGAAGGGCGAAGATATATGTTTTGAAGAACACGGCACGCATGTACTTGTATGTGCCGGGGCTTGGGCGCCCCGCCCCCTAGCCGATTGATTCGCGGGATCGATTGTCATGCAGCACTGCAATAGTATCCAATTAAACACAATTCGTATTGACGCAATGGATCGCAGGTTTTTAGGGAGGTGCGTGCCGGCGCCTGTAAAAAAAGAAGCACCGCTACAGTTTCCAACCTCTTGAACGCCTTCCATTTTGGGAAGGCCAACGAGCAAGTAAATCCGTTTTTCTCGCAGTCGCGTTCCTCCCTCCCCGCCTTCCCAGCTTCATATTTGAAAAAGAAAAAAGAAAAGGAATAAAAGGAGGAGAGAGAAACCAAATCTTTACATCTTTGGCATTTCCGAGTACGGCATTCTTTCTTTGTGTGCTAAACATGACCACTGGCAACAAATCCGAGAAGCATCTTGAACCGAGTTTTGTCCGATCTCTCGGTATTGGCGGCATTGCGGGTATCATTGCTGCATCGTGTGTGTACCCTTTGGACATTAGCAAAGCGTACATGCAAGTAAATCGGGGGTCAAATCTTACAATTCGACAAGCCCTGGCCAAAGTATATGCGTCCGGAGGATTTCGGGCGCTGTACAGAGGTCTCCCAGCCAACATTATCGGAATTACGCCCGAGAAAGCGATCAAGCTCTCTATTTTTGACTATGTGCGCCGCAGACTTGGCTGTGCAAATCCATCTGCTCCATTTTCATGGAGCAAAGAAGCGTTTGCTGGCGGGTTTGCGGGGTTTTGTCAGTTCGTAGCTACAAATCCCATGGAAATCGTCAAGCTTCGCCTGCAGCTTGCAGGTCCTGGATCTTCGCTTGCCGGCGTTGTGCGAGATCTGGGTGTCCGTGGTCTGTTCCGGGGATCCACTGCTACTCTATCGAGAGATATTCCATTTTCTGCAGGTTACTTTTCGTCGTTTGCGTATCTCAAGCGATCTTGGGGTACAGATCCTTTGAACGTGTTTGCGGCTTCTCTGACTGCAGGTATTGGGTTTGCTTGGATTTGCACACCGATGGATGTCGTCAAGACAAGGTTGCAAGGTTCGCAAGAGCTTGCAGCAATGTATAACGGATCCGTTATCAAATGTTTTACAATGGTCGCAAAGGACGAAGGCGCCAAAGCCTTGTTTAAAGGCGCTGGCGCACGCGTGACCTTGCTCGGTCCGCTGTTTGGCATTGCCCTCACGTCGTACAGCATTATTGAATCGCTTTGGGCAGAGTATCTGATTTAGAGTGCTCTGTTGTTCATAGAAGATGTATGAGGATTCCGCGCCACACTAGAAGCGTGCATCCTTCCGGACAAAAATTTCAGCTGTTGGAGGTAAAACACCCGCTCTTTAATTGAATATATGACCCTTCAACCCAAATGTATGGGTGGACGGCTGTGAATATCATCGGATAGTATGGCTGAAGGTGTGCAGGTCGAGGTCCAATGCGACACTGTCGAATACGGACAACCGATTCAAGGCAATTTCTGAGATAATGGCCATTCTTCGCACATGGAACAGTGCTCAGCGTTGGTGCTATCCCCGTTTTTTTTCACAGCAGTTTCGTAGGAAGAAGAACAGCCGTGGTTGGCAAACACGTGCTCAAGATCTCCGAACGTAAGATCCGGTTCGTTGGCAACCCCAGGGAAGCGATTGAATCTTTCAGCAGTGAGAGTACCAGTGTCGATCGTCGATCGCTTGCCCGCTAGCCCACGGTTGGCTTGGTTAAATGTAAAAGAGCCCTTCCGATGCATTCTTCATCGCCCGAAAGATGCGGAGCGGTATCAACAGACGATCGAGCATGTGCTTTTGAAGAGCGTGGATCTCACTGGCGCCTGTGCGTTGCTTGGGATGTCCGCCAGGAGGTTGGTGTGCGGAGATTTGAAGCACATGAATACGGCTTCTTCTTCCGTGCGCTGCGCGATGCCGAGTCGGTACCCCCCAGAGGTTCGGATCATGTCGACCACCCGGTGCAGCGTCGGGGAGGGAAAACGCGCTCTTGCGGTTTCTTGGCGTACCGATTCCTTGGCAAGCCACAGTGCGCCCACTTTCCCCGGGCTGTATCGCAGGTTTTGCTGACGAGGGTAGGACCCGCTCCAGAAAGGGCTTGATTCCCTTGAGTTCTGCGATACCGACAGCTCAGGCCCACCTGAAGGGTGATGTTTTTCTCCACCAGATTCTGCATCCTCTGCACATGAGCAGTGCAACGGGGGAGCCTTGAGTCGAGGGATACCGCTGGGTCCTCCTCCAGTCGACGGTAGCTTCTCTCTTTCTCTCTCTCTCTCCTTTTTCTTTCTTTCTCCCTCTTTCTCGCGTTCCGATGCACAGTTTAACAAGTGTTGGATGCGCGCACGCCCGTTTCAGCAGGAGCGTTGGATCACTCCTCAGCAAGAAAAAGCGTCCTGTATGCAGCTCCGCTTCTGATCCCACAGCGACCCGTAATATAGTGCTCACCAAAGCAAAGCAAAATTCGCTTTCTGCAGCGCACGGCCCCATCGCATTTAAGGAGCTGTCGATACGCCGGAATGGACGGAGTAGTGAATGCAGCAACCGGTTGTTCATTCCCCAGACTGAGACGAATCGTCATGAGCCCAATCATGGAGAAAATAGCATAAAGCCAGCGTCCTCATGCCGATTGCAGCGATACACGAGGGAAGCACCACTGGACATCCCCATTGCACCGCATCCGTGACGCGGTCGTCTCGTTTCCATGAGAATCGCACAGTGTCTCTCGAGGCAGCCCGGTATCGCTTCCCTCGACGAGTTCCGTGCTGATCAGATTTCAGTGTGCTTTTTCGGCATCCTCGACAACGACTGAATCGACGGCGACTGACCGTGCCCACGTGACGCCCAA